>VDFB02047230.1:620536613-620613245 GCA_007258455.2 Sequoia sempervirens
GGTGGATTAGGATGAGGATATGTGGATGTAGGATTAAGGTAAAAGGGTGTGGATGTAGGATTAGTATGGGAAGATTGGGAAAGAGGATTACAATAGGGGGACATGTATGGGGAATTGTAATAGGAGTATTGGGATGGAAAATTAGGATCAGAGGATGTAGATGAATGACATGACAAATATGGGGATGAAGAAGATACTGGATATCCATTGTCAAAGGTGGCATAAGGAGCATGATTAGGCATGGATGAAGACCTAATGGGATAGCTCATAGGAGTAATTGGATTTTGGAAAGTGGGTGGAGAAAGCTTACTAGATATGATAGTGTCAAGGGGATCTATGTCGTACACCTCTTGATCAACAAGACTTTCGTTATCAGTGTCGATGTAATTAGGGTTTCCCTTAACCACTATTGATGGAGGATGAGGATTCATGATGATGAAAGGATAAATAGAATGGATTAAATATTTTGGATGGGAATGGATTAAAGCTTAAATCAGGATTTTGGTCAAGCTCAGATCAGGATTGGGCAAAAGCTCAGATTAGGATGATTGCATGATGCGATGGGATTGATTTTGATTTTGATGGGATTTGGATTTTGATTAGATTTTGTTTGGATATATTGGATGGGATCGAATTTTGATGGGATCGGATTTGGATTGACAAGATTGGATTTTGATTGAATTGGATTGGATTATTAAGATCAATAGGATAGCATTGGTTGAATGGATGTGATTTGATTGATTGGATAATTTCATTGAATGATTGGTTTTTATAGATTTGGATTATTAGATGGGTCTGATTGGGTGATGAAAGATGTGAGAGAGACCTTAAGTTTGATCAAAGTAAGTTACCCTTAGTGGCCTAGAGCTTTGATTGATTAAGAGGATGATTACGACACCGAATCTACCTTAAGATAAGAATGGATTGTTTGGGCTGAGGATGATAAATTACGACATCGAATTCACCTCAAGATGGAAGCAAATTGATTGGGGTTGAAGTTAAAGACTAATAATCAAATTCAAGTGCTATGGTCAACTTGGGTAACCACTTTGTAATACAAGTTTAAGGCGGTTTGCTTATGAGGAAATTAGAATGAACGGATGGATTGAAGACAATTACGAAGAGTGAGTGGTGATTTATAATGGTTAAACAAAGGTTTGGAATGATAAGATGGAGGTTTAAATAGATCAAATGAAGGTTTCGGGAGGCTTAGAGTGATAAAATGGAGGCTTAGGATGATGAGGTAATGGTTGGGAATGATTAAATGATGATTTAGAGGCTAAATGAATCTAAATGGGATGATTTTAGGTGTTCAGGAGGGCAAATCCGCCCCTCTGTAGCAAAAATTAAGGGCGTTGACAGCTTTCTACAGCAAAACAGGGGCGCTACCACCTTTCTGCAGCAAGATCAGGGGCTATGCCACCTTTCTGTAGCAAAACAGGCACCTTGCCACCTTTTTGCAGCAAGATCAGGGGTGTTGCTGCCTTTCTAAAGCAAAATCAGGGGCGCTGCCGCCTTTCTGCGGTAAAGCAGAGGGCGTTGCCGCCTTTCTGTGGTAAAGCAGAGGGCGTTGCCGCCTTTTTGTGATAAAACAAAGTTTGGTTTTGATGGCAATGGCTGTGGCAAGGATGCAAAATAATAAAGTAAGGCCAAAGTATTAAAGATTTCACAGGTTTTTCATAAGAAGACACTTCAAGCAAGCACAATCCTATGATTAATATTTAAGGGTATGGCCAGGCAAGGTCTTAATATAGGATGCACAAGGCTTCTAGGGAGTCCTTGATATACTCTCGATATGTGAGGCACAACCGTGAACACCAGTCCATCACAAGCGTGAGTCGAGAACCCCAGCAATATATTGAAAGGCTCAGACCAACTCTTCACATCTATCTAGGTATCACCCTAGCTTCGATGCTCCACCAATTACGACATGATTAGATTGGGATACAACTTTCATTCTCCCCCCTTTATATACCCCGCCGGTATGCGTGGTTGGAATCATCCCTTGGAGTGATGAAATCCTCAAGCAGGTCCCACTAAAAAGAAGACACTAACTGCTTCCATCTACTCCCCAGGCTCACACGAAGTGTAAGGGGAAAGTGAAAACAAATTAATGCCCCCTTGGGTAACACAAGAATAAACAATCACAGCAAGCAATGAAGTTTACTCCCCCTAATTAGACTATGTTCCAAAACAACAAGGATAATTTTTGAAAATCTGATCAAATAGATGACCCTGCAAACAAATGTTAGGTGTCTTTTTCTTCACTCTTGGTCAATTACGCCCTAATATGCTACAAAACGTTAGTAAAAAACACCAATTTATTCTTGGAAAAACAATGTTAGAGGGTTACTACTTGAAAATAGAAAAAAATGAGAGCCAAAACGAAGCTAAAATGACTGTTTTACCTTCCAAACTATGTTGTTTTGGGGCCCTATCACCTTTCTGTAGCAAAATAGGGGCCCTGCCACCTTTCTGCGGTAAAGTAGAGGGCGCTACCACCTTTCTGCAGTGGACAAGAGGGTGCTGCCACCTTTCTGCAGTGGACAAGAGGGCGCTACCGCCTTTCTGCAGTAAGAGGTTAGAGGAAAAGAGCCTTCAAAATAAAAGGGCGTATCCACCCCTCTGTAGGAAATTTTTTAAAAGGGAAAGTTGTACGCTCCACTGCAAGAAAGTGTTAGAAAAACCTTCTAAGTACACACCTAACTACAACAAACTATTAGAAGAACATGAAATTGATAGACATAGGGCGTTGCTGCCTTTCTGCAGTGGACAAGAGGGCACTGTCGCCTTTCTACGGTAAAGCAGAGGGCGCTACCGCCTTTCTGCGATAACGCAGAGGGCATTACCACCTTTCTGCGACCTTTTCCTACAAAATTCTTAACAAAAATGGAGGTTGAATGCAAGAACCTGTTTGTGGGTCCCACCGGGTGTGCCAAAAATGTGATCCTAAGAATTTTATCCTACTCTAACGTGCAAAATAACTTAAAAATGCAAGTAATAAAAGACTAAGGACACTTCAAGATTAGCCTAAAGAGTGACGAAACAAGAAGGAAAATAGATAAAACAAGATGCAAATGATTTCACCTTCCTTGTTGTTGACAACTCCTTGATTGGCCCTTGCTTGGGATGATTTTGTGTGCTCCTTAGATGGCTTCTTGAGTGACTAAATGCAAGATCAACTTATGCAAAATGATTAAGATGGATGGCTAGATGATAGTGGATGATGCAAATTGGTAGCATGTAGTTATCAAAATCCAAAAGTGTTGAAAATGTAAATTGGCAGCATAAGGTTGCTCAAATGAAAAAGTGTTGAAAATGCCCTTGAGGAGGGGGTATTTATAGGAGAATTTGAATTCTCTAGAGAATTCAATGGTCAAGATGCATCCAACAAGGCCAAGATGAAGGGCTATGGTGGGTTGAGAACCCACAAGCCCTCACATCTTGACATGTGGATGGTGAAACTAAGGAGATGAGGATGTAAGTGAGGTGGCCAAAAGGTACATGGTGGAGGAAGGACAAGTACCTTACAAGTACATTGGGAGATGGGAAGAATCTTGGGTGAATAAAAGTGAATTTTAAATTCACAATGATTGGAAGAATCGGTGGATAAGACAATGTTCCCAAAAGGCTGGGAGTTTGTCACATGTGACTTGATGTGACAAGTCAAAGATTCCTAGAAGATGCATGGGAAAAGGGGATTCTTGGAGGAATAAAAAGGAATTAAAAATTCCTTGGGGGATGGAGGAGTTGACCAATGTCTTGATTAAGATTAGTGTGGTAATTAGAAGATAAATGAGGAGTTAGAAGCCAACTTACACAAAATTTGGAGGATGTGACACATCCTAATCAAGGATTAGCATGTGCATCTCTAATGAAAGAAATTAGGAGATGGATTAAGTTAGATGAAAATGACATGTGAGGAATTAAATAAATGTAATGTTTATTTAATTTATTTGATGAAAAGAGGATTAAGGAGGGTAAGGTATTTAATTATTAATTAAATACCTTAGGGATTTGGCAGAATTAAAGATATTAATTAAATAATAGTAATATTACTTAATTAACTCAGATAAGAGGATGCTTAGATGAAAAGTGATAAATTTGGATAAATTAAGTGTCGAAATTTGGATGTCCACAATAATTATTTATTAAATTCAAAGTAAAGCATAATTTATATTGTTGGAAAGCTGAGAATCTCCTTTAAAAACCCTTTTCATTTCCTCAATTTTGGGTAAGAAAAAAGTCATCATCCACATACCCTACAAATACCCATCATATTGCCACTTTTTGGCCCATCATGATCCTACACATACCCATAATATTTCATGAATTTCAAACAATTTTTCTATCACTTAAGTAAATTTAGCTTTAAACATTCATCAATATGATGGAAACGAAAGATTTGCAATAAAATTTTCATTCATTCATCTCCTTTTTTCAGAACATTTTATGAAACTTAAACATCTATACTAAAATAAAGCATCAAAAATACTTGAAAATAAAAATTTCTCTTGAGTATTATCCATGCATGCCCCAAGAATTAACCAAATCAAAGAAAACTGCTCTATACTTCACCAGATTTCTTCGCAGCTAGGCATAGAATGATGTGAGATTTTAAATAATGCAGGTTTATTTGGACATCGAGTAGGTATTGTATGCACCCTTAAACAACGCAACATACAGTCTTGTCCAACTGAACAAACAACCAACTACAAAATATTCCATACCATGTGGTAGCTTTCAAATTAGCTTTGATATTGATTAGCTTCTATGTGCATACAAGTTTTTAATCTAGAATAATTCAAAAAACAAGAAAAAAGAACAAAACTTAAAGAAGTTTTGGATCTTCTAACATTCAAAAATTCTTAACTTAAAATTAAATATCTCTCAACCTTTTATAAGAATGAGACATAGGGAAGATAAGAAAAATACATGAGAGGAAATCCAAGGGACGAATCATGACAAGGCGCATGGAATATGACAACTGGTGGAAGAATTGTTGACAAATTAAATGGATGTTAACCTTCCCCAACACTTTAATTTCTTTTAGGTCTCTTATCCTTTTACTATTAGGGAACTTCCATCTTAGAACCAAAAAAACCTGCCAAACAAAATGTAAGAACTTACCATACATTCAAAATGATCAAGTGGACATTTTATTCCTACATCCACATTTAGACTTAGAAGAAAACTTCTCAGAATTGAACAACCCCCAGACTAGGCACACTACTTCATCGCATGTGTAATACCAAGGCTTCTAATTTCCCACTACTCATTGCTTATTTTCAATGAACTTTGTCCTTGCATGAGCTTCTAGAGCATACTTCTAAACTTGGTAGCACCATCAAATTTTTTTGCAACCTTAGTTTTCATGACCATCCATACCCAAATGTTGCATCACAATATGCTTCTCTTGCAAGCAAAAATTCTATATATTAAATCCCTTTCAAAAAATTCACAAAACTCTCATGAAAGAAAAACCATTATTAATAAATCATCATCTTAAACTCATCATAAATATCACGCTTTTAAAATCATATTTTTGCATAATTATTATTTTTAAGTTGGGTTACTAGACCTTCGGGTAACATTAAAAATTTAACTTTAACTCAACATTGTTTTGATTATATGGGAAAAATAGGTTTTTAAGGGACCCGGAACCCTTTACAACAAAAGATACTAAGAGCTACTAAAAAAGTACATCAAGATGACACCAACAGCATCCCAAAAGCCAAAAAACACTACAAAAAGGGTGCTACACAAAAGATAAGACAATAAGCTAACAACAACACCCAACAACATTAAAATAGCAAAACAATAGGAAAAAAAACTGACACCCAAAAAAACCTAGAAAGCAACTAAGAAGAAGACCAAACACTAATTCAAATTGCTCAAGGTGTTGTCACTTTAACTCAACTTGTTACTCGGTACCCAATACCCAATACCCAATACTTCAGCTTTTACCAACAAATTTTCCTAGACCTCAGATTTTACCAAAATATCCACATTATAGTCTTATAGTCTTATAGTCTTGGGGTGTGGTGTGAGACCACATAATAGTATGCAAGACCAATTTTTCAACCAAGAGCTAAAGTCTAGATCCTTAGGGTGACATGATTTGGGATTTTATCTTTGCTTACTTAGGATAAGCAAGTTCCTAAGCAAGGTTAGATAAGGATGATTTTGAAAGATTTAACTTAAGGGATCCAAATCCTCAAGTTAAATAGTCCAAAGAGATGAGCTAACTAGAGATGCAACTTAAGATAGGAAATTTCTTAAGCTACACCTAGATTAGTAGGGTGATTAAGGATCTAGATTAAACCCTAATGACAAATTTGATTTACAGCCTGGTTATGATGAGGTTGGATGGGGATTTTTATGGGATGATTTTGGATGCTTAAGAAATATGTCTTAAGGTGATCCAAGATGATGAAATGATGAAAGGGGATTAATATCAAGTCCAAAATGATGGAAATAATGTGGGTGATGGAAGTGAGGGAGATAGTAAGATCATGATGAATAGGTTAGTGATGAAGTGTTCTAAAGGTTATCCTAAGTCCAAGGGAAAAATTCCAAATGATAGGGAGGGTGGGGGATTGAGGATGAAAATGGAAAGATTTATGTATGGTAATGAGGTGAAAAAATGATGGGCGAAATGATGGTCAAGAAATGATTGAGTTGTAGAATTCCTCAAACTAATCAAGAAATCCTACAAGGTTACTATCAAGAGACTTGAGTTTTGTGGCCAAACACAGGAGAAGCTTTGCAGACAAAGTCAAATGTAGGCATAGTTTCATAGAACAAAAGAATTGGCATTTCTAGTAGAAGCATAGAATGATAGTGGTGACAAGGTAAAATGCAGGAATGGGTATTTAAAGTGTAGGTGTAATAGTTTTTTATAGTAGGGAAACAATTTTGGTCACAAGCACAATTTTTTAGTCTAAGTGCTTTGGCAAGAGATTTAGCAAACAATAAAACACAATGGCCATATTTGATAGATTTTTGTAGGGTATGGTTAATCCTCGACCCCTTGGTTGATTCGTTTCCATTGGTATTGCACAAGAAGACACTTCAAACACCACAAACGTAAATTATTCAAGTGGGTTTATAGACTAGTGTAGGCCCACCACCCAAGCAAGCTTGGGTTAATACTCCTTGATACTTGGGTGAGGCACCCTTTCTCATGAAGGTGGATAGATAGAGATCCAATGACACAGGTTCATCAATGGATGCCATGGGCACACCTTCTCCCTCTCCTTGGGGGGATTTCAAACCCTACCCAAATTTTCTATCTCAACCTAAGGGAGTACATGGTGAGTAAATTTAGGGTATGATCTGCATCCCTTGAATTGCACTAGCTACATTCGAAGGCCTTGTCTAGGTTACATAATGTTTTTTCTAAGGAATCATCTAAACACCAAGAGGGTGCATGAGGCACAATCATGAACACTTGTCTACCACAAGCATGGGCCAAGAAATTTTAGCGAGAAAGCTCAGACCAGTCCTTCACTTCTAGTTTGGAATCACCCTAAGCAATAATAGCTTCACCAATTATGACGCAACTAGATTGGGGTACAAGTTTTGTTCTCCCCCTTTTTATACCCCACCGATAACATGTGGTTGAGTTCATCCCTTAGGGTGATGAAATCCCTAGGAAAGCACCTAAAGGGGAAGGTATGCAAGGTATTTTTGATCCCCAAGATCACACGAAGCACAAGGGGAGAGCATACACACAAAACTAGCACATCTTATGTTTACCTATAACAATCTAAATAAAATGAAGAAATGCAAATATTTATGATGCCTAAGATCACTCTAAGTGTGAGGAGAGAGAATACATCTATTTCACCCTTCCAATCATGGTACACAAGTTCATTAGCCCTCTACTCTAACTTTAGTACCTAATTTAGTGGAAAAGTAAAGTCTTCTACAAACTTCCTAAAAAACCACAGATTAGTTGATTGATTTGTTTAATCTTGGACAATTCGATTAATTGCACCACTTTTTAGTCCAACTCATTAGCTAAAAAACTTTAAAATCTAAAAATAAAAAGAAGCGCAACTCTACAGTCAAACCAACTCAAAAGTGTAGAACTACAAAAAAACAGATTTCACACTTAAAATAGAAGCATTGAAATAGAGAAAACTACGACTACATTTGTAAAGCAAGTTTGCACAATTTTATCTTGAAGGCTAATTATGTTGATTGTGTGTGTCCAAATAATGCAATCTACTATTGTTTTCCAGATTAATTGATTATGCAAAAATCCAAAAAAGTTAAATAAACCTAAATGTGTTAACCCTTCTACCTTAAATTAGAAGGAGCGCTCTATGAAACAGAGACATGACAAGTTGATGCGCAAGCACAACAAGTCATGATAGAAGTGCTACAAATATTTGTGAAAGCACCAATTTGTAGAACCAAAGCACTACAAGTCGACATAAAAGTGTCATAGTTTTCTATGTAGGCATAGAAAAATTGGGACCCGAACAGAAAACCAAAAATGCAAAAAATTTCTCAAAATGTGAGTTCTTTATCTTTAAGGGTTAATTTTAGAAGCCCAAATCAAAATGTGAGTTGTGAAAGCTAGTTAACTTGCTTAGCCTAGGTAGATTTTGTATTACTTTTGAATTGTGAGTAAATTTTTTAATCTTTTTCTTAATGTGGGAGTTATAGATGAAAAATAAAAAAGCAAAGAAAATTCCTTAAATATAGATTGGAGTGAGTCTAACACCTAACTACTAAGCTAACAATGCAAGTGAAACACACAATAACCTTGTAAAATAGAAGTTCTTAATAAAGTTAGGAAATGGTATTCACAGAACTTAAGCACCGTAATCAGGAGTGTAGGCACTACAAGTCACAAAAAAGGCACTAAAATATTGATTGCAAGTGAAAAGATATGAGGTGGAAGCACCAAATTTTGTGATGAAGGCACAACAATTTAGAACAAAAGCATAATTTTATAGAAGTTGAGAGCTGCACACTTCAAAACTTCATGAAAAATTTGAACATATGTTACAATGGACGTGGATCCCACTAGGCATTCCAAAATGTGAGGGGATAAATTAGCATCAAAGGTAACAAAAACCTAAATAATATGAATTCAAATACATAATTAAAGCTATACCTTTAATAACCCTCCATGGATTGAGCTCAAGAATGCACCCAAGTCTTTAAGATTTTCTCAATAGCTTGTGAATGTGGGTTGCTCACCAAAATTCTAGCATTATAAGGCTATATGGATTCAAGATGTTGGAATGAGGAGATTAGGCTCCAATTTATAGAAATTGGATGGGAGAAAGGGAGGGCTAAGATTGCTTGGTTGATGGAGGGCTAGGATTGATTGAGAGGGTAGGCTTTGGAGCAAGGTTGAGTGGCTTTAATTAGCATTGTGAAATGTGTCACAATGGGGAGAGGGAGAGGAGATGAGGTGTGAGCACACCTTGGATAGAGAAGTGATTAATTTTGGATGCTAGGTGTAAGAGAGTGTAAGCATTAGTGGGCGTAGTTGGGATCTCACAAATGTGTGAGAGGAGGTGAGAGAGAAACTTGACACTTGTAATTATTAGAAAAGTTTGGGGAGAGGTGAGTGAATTAAAAATTAGGAGGATAATGGTCATGGTGATTAGACATCATGGTTAGATTAATTATCAAGGATTAATTAATAAAATAGGGTAGCTTGAGTCAATAAACCATGGGTTTATTAACTAGGCTAGAGTTAAAAGTTGGAGAGTGGGCTAATGATGGTTGAGAAGTTAATTAATCAAGGATTAATTAACTCAAATGGGATTAGCAGGAATGAGGATAGTGATGGGATTAATTAAATAATTCAATTATTTAATTAATTGAAAGAACATTAGTCTAGGAGGTGATATGATTAATTAAATAATAAAATATTTAATTAATTATAAGAAGAAGATGGAATAAAAAGTTGAGAGTGGGGAATTAATTAAATAATGATATTTAATTAATTAAGAAGAAGTATTGTCAGAATTAGGATGACTGCAAAATCTATCCATCCTACATTAAGATTTTGATAATGTTTGAATAAAATTCCAACGTGAGGCTAGAGAGGAGTTTTTGGCGGTCAACCATAAATAGTATAGGGAGAAGTTACCATGTAAAATTAAAGAATGGAATCCCATATGGTGGATTGTATACACTACACTATTATATAAGAACCTAATAAAATTATGGATGATGGAGGGGATCAATCTCATTGTAATTATCAATGATTGACCTAGATTTAAATGAAATAAATTATATCTTGTGATAAAAATAAAGGGATATTCAAGGTATTTGGCCCCACTTGAATGGGATCGGTAAGGGAACCTAATGTAGGAAATAAGAGGTCATTATGTGTACATATTGTGTGTTGGTGTAATTAATTATTAATTACACTTTGCATAAGTTTACTTAGGCTTTATTTAATTCCTAAGTTCTAGGTTTTATCCTTATCTTGTTGAGCTATCTTGTTGCTCAAGATAAGATTAGGTTTATGCATATCTTTACTTTGATAAAGAAAATTATCTCTTGTAATTAATGGTACTTTGAATATATCAATTTGCACATCTTTTGCAAATCTCTACTTTTTTGTTTTTCTCTTATGTGGAAGGTGATTTTTCTGGTTTGCAATTAGATCTTGGTTCCTAACATGGTATCAGAGCCTTGATTTGCAGCCCCTTCTCAGCTTTTTGGAGGAACACAGTGCAGAGCTCGTTCGGAGTCCCTCAATGGTTTTATTCCTTGAGCATCTTTATGCAACATCTTGGATTAGATCGGGGTTTTCCATTAGATTGAGAGCGCTGGAAAAAGTTAGAAATGACTTTTATTTCATTCATTTTGGTCACCGTTTTCCAGATCTGCGAGGGTCTCAAGCTCAATGATTTTTCTGATAGATCCAGGGGTCACCTAATTTTTGGAACACTTTGGGCCCAAACGGACGCTGCCATTGGATTTGCAGTGCCCAAAAACCCCTATTTTCATATAAATTTTGTCCAATTTGGATACAGTCGTCTGGAGAGGCAAAAAATTTTTGCCCAAGGGCTATATGGCCCTCAGGCACAATTTTTGAGGGACAAACATAAAAAAAATCAAAAAAAATATTAAAAAAAAAACCAATGGTTTTTTTGTGCCGCCGGTATAAAAGTTCAGCGCCGCCCATCCGAGCGGCAGCCACCGCATCCCACCGTTGGCCGCTCATCCACCACCGGTGGTCTACCACCACCACCAACTACACCACTCCAAATTTCCTCCAGCCCCCGACAGGCTTATTTCAACCGCTCCGGTCCTATCGGTGCCCAAGAGCTGGGTTTTCAGCCCCAACGAGTCTCCAGCCCCCAGCACCAGTCGCATGGCAGACCGATGGCTTCGGCCCAGCCCCCGGCAAGGCTTATAGCCCTCGCCCCGGTCATATGGATGACCAGGGGCTATGTTGTTGGCCCCTTCCCTTTAGCCCCTAGTCTTCCTAGGCGACCAAGGGCCTTATTTTTTTAGCCCCTGAGGGCTTTTGGGGGCCAAATCGGACATTTTTGGACAACTTTCACGAAAACAGGTGTAACTTGGGCATACATCATCCTTTTTTGCAAATGAGATATCGACGGAAAGTTGTTTCAACACTCTATACAATGGTGTAGGTGTGGTTTTCTTGTTTTTGTTTTTTGATGCCTTTTTCGGCCTTAGAATTTAGGTGTTTCCATTTTCACTCTGGGAAGCATATCTTTTGACTTGCTTATCCGTTTTTCTTGAATTTCATGGCATTGGAAAGCTAGTTTTGACCTCTATGCATATCTGAGGTCATTTACAGAATATGTGTACCTTATTTTATGCATGCATTCATTTTTGTTTCATGCACTAGGTTTGTATTTTTGTTTATGTTTCTGTAGTTTTGCATTTTGCATTCTCTCCTTCTGCAATCATTGGGTATTGTAATAATGAACTAATATAAAGTTCCATTAAGGGGTGTTCTTGCATCCATTTTTTGTATTGGTGACAACTCACATGAGTTTGTCTAGTTTCCTATTATCTCCTTTTAGCTTCTTTCTTGCTTCGCTGGACACATCTTTGGTTTGCTTCAGTTCACACTTCACATTGGGATTTTATGGTTCTTGATCCTCATTGGTTCAAATCTTTCTCAGTTTGAAGGCCATGTTTTTATGGTTAATGTTCCAAAATCTTGATGGTACTCGTCCTATGGGTAGTTTTAGTTTCAGTTTGGCATTGGCTTCGAGAGACACAACTTCTAGATTTGTCATCATTATGGGCTTCATTCATCCTTTCATCTATTGTTGCTTACATATTCCAGGGTTGATCCAGTATGTGAGTTTCTAGTGTTCCTTGGCATCGGGTCTAATGTTGCATTTGTGATTCTGATATGGTATTTTGCAAACAGAAGTATCTTTCCTTGCTTTCCAAATTTGGGGTTCCAGTGTTGCTTCATCAAAGTTCTTCCAATGCTTCTTCGCAGTAGTTCATCTCTCTGAAGGGGGGTTTTTCCCACTGGGTTTTCTCTCTCTTTGCATTTGTACATGAGTACCTGATCAGACCTTGTTGTTGGGACTCATATTTGCATAATAATTTTCTTCTCCCTAAGTTGCACTTATGGGGGGTTTTGGTGTAATTAATTATTAATTACACTTTGCATAAGTTTACTTAGGCTTTATTTAATTCCTAAGTTATAGGTTTTATCCTTATCTTGTTGATCTATCTTGTTGCTCAAGATAAGATTAGGTTTATGCATATCTTTGCTTTTATAAAAAAAATTATCTCTTGTAATTAATGGTACTTTGAATATATCAATTTGCACATCTTTTGCAAATCTCTACTTTTTCATTTTTCTCTTATGTGGAAGGTGATTTTTCTAGTTTGCAATCAGATCTTGGTTTCTAACATTGTGGACATTGAAATTGTACTCCCTTCTTGGAGATAGTACAATCCTTGGTCTAATTTGTACCTATATTGGGTACCCTTGTATTTATTATCCTTTAAATCATCATTTAGAGGCCCCTAAGACACATTATTTCTAACCTTGAGGCTTATTCCACTCAAAAATCATATAAATCCCAACAAATAGCACTTAATTCATTTAAACTCTGAAAACCCACCTCAAAAACCTTAAGTGGGATCCATTTTCCACCTTGCGAGAATGAGTCCCCTCTGGTGGGACCCATTTTCCAAGGGTGGCAAATGAGTCCCTTTTGGGGCATTTTTCAAGTTTGAGCGGGAAATTCACCAACCTAATTTAAATTGTGGATGTTGACCTTTGATGTCTAAATAATGTTCAATCAGGTATTGATGCCTATAAATATAAGTTTTTAGGTCATTTTTTATCATATCTAGAAATTTTTAATAAACAAATTCAAGAGTCAAGTATTGAATAATTTTCACAAGAGCATTCACAAGTCCATTTATAGAAAAGTTTAAGCTTTGGGGCAACATTTAAGGATTTTTGCAGGTCTTAAAGCTCACTTTTATTATAGATAAAGCATTGTCAAGGGTGATCATGGATAGGGTGATCCCACAATAATGGGTTACAATTTTTGGCCAAACTTGACATTAAAATTAGGATTTTTCACCAGACATTCACTTTATTACACCTATAGCAGCTAAACTATTAAGGTTTTGAAGATGAATCAAACTAGTTATTTGTTATATATTTTGTGTAGATTCTAATTATATTTTTAAAAAAAAATTAAAAAATAAATTGTGAATCATTTTATGTAATTTTTAATAACTTGTTTTTTGTACTAATCAGCATTTTTAAAAAGTGATGTTCACTTCGACGCACATAAATTTTTTTATAGATAGGATACAATTCCAATTTTTAAAATGCAAATTTTTCACACCAATATCTAGGGGATGGATATTTTTTCATAATTTTTTGTTACATATATTTTTTTTAATTAATTTTCCAAGTCAGCGTAATTATAATTTGGACAGAGGTGTACTTACGCATAACTTTTTGTACTCATTTAGATTAACTTATTCTTTTTTTGTTGGAATAAGGACATCAATACCTAGGGCACATGTATTTTTAGAATTTTTTTCTCTATTTTTCTATTTTTTCGTATGTGTGAAATAAAGAACTTGATGTTCATTGAAAATCCTACATTCATAAGAAATAAAAAATAAATATAATATTCAAATTAAACATATTTAAAATTATACTTTTTAGGAAGCTTATAATAAGGGCTATAGGATTACAAAGCATAAATTTTAAATGAATTCATTTGATCACCCAAAAGGTAAATCAAAAGTGGTTTTTTATCAGCATTTTGATAGGTGTGGAGGAGACTCGATTATAGGTATGGTTTAAATCTAACAAGGTTCTATCCAAGGGGGTTTGATCTAAGGGGGTTTAATCAATCCCTCTTTAATTAAAATAATTTAAATGGAACCTTTAAAGTCATAAATCATTATATTTTCTAAAAATATATGATTTCAGGCAAAAATCAGGATGTCCCAAAAAGTGTAACCCATTATTGTGGAAGCACCCGATACCTATGGAGAATCATGAAGAATTCTAGGTTGGGGAGATGCAACTAGCCATCAAGCCAAGCCTAAGGACTTGTTTTCTAAGTGATTCCATCCTCCATTATCTCTCTATCTTTAGCCTAAGGAAGGTTTTCATGTCATTGAGATTCATTTAAGACTATTTAGGGTCTCTTAGAGTGAGTCTTACATCATGCAAGTCTTATTCATGCATCTTGTTCTTGCATATTAGAATAGGGTTGCATCTTGCTTCAAATTTCCTAGTCTTAGACACACTTAGGGCTAGGGTTTTTCTACATATTTCATTATCTCTTTCAAGGTTTAAGTACCAAACTAGGGTTTTGACCAAGGAAAACCCTCCATTAGCAATCAAATTTTATTTTGTTTTGCAGGTGTTTTCGCAAAACCGGATCCGAGTTTTAATCTGGGAATAAAGTGCAAGTGTTGAAGTATAGATATGTGATTTTTATTATCAAAAAAGCAAAAAGGGATTGATTCACCATTACTGGCGAATGAGTCCCACTAGGGGTTTTTTTTAGATTATTTTGTCGATTCTAGTACCCTTTTCCCTAAAACAACTTTCTAGACAGAAACCTTGATCTGGGACTGATTCACCCAAGTTGGCGAATGAGTCCCAGTTGGTCAAAAAGTCAACATTTCTAGATTTTCAAAGCTACTTTTAGTTATTATAATATTTCTAGGTGCACATTATTTACTATTACATTTTCTTATTCTAATTTGATTGCATTTTCAAAGTATTTTATAGGTCATTTAGGTCTTTTTGGATATCACAGCGTGTTTTCAAACATCTTGCATTTTCTTAGTTTTGCATTAGTGTTGAACTTCTATATCAATTTTCAGCCTTAAGGAGAATCCCCTTTGACATATTTCAATCTATTTTGCATTGGAATCTCAAGGGTATGTTCTTGAGTGTGAGCATTGTGAAATTGGATCCCTCTTCCTTCATTTTCCTTTTGGTGTGAGCAAAGGAAGTTGTGCATTCCATTTCCATTGTCCACATTTTGGTGAAACTTCATTTATAAGCATCATATTTATAATTTAGAGAACACTTACATCGTAGATTTAGCTTGCATTGCATTGTTTACATTGCATTCTAGGGTTTCAAAATTTACATTGGTGAAAAGCTCATTTAGCTTGCATTATTGCACTTAATTTCATTAAACAATAATAACATTGTGCATCTAAATTTTAGATCTAGATTGTACAGCATAGAACACATAAAAATCAACTAGAAAAATTTAGAATTTTTTTAAAAATAACCCTACTGGGACTCATTCGCCATCCTGGGCAAATCAATCCCCATGCACATTTTGCATAACTATTTTTAGAATCCAGTTTCTAGTTTTTAAGCTTCTATTTATCTCAGTTCTTTTTTTGTTTTTAGTTTAGTAATTTTATATTAAATTCAAATCATTAGAACTAGAATCATTTAATTTCATGGAAATTATGGATAGCATTAGCTTTTTACAATTTTCATTTTCAGCATTAGTTCCTAGTTCACTTAGATCAGATTCATCAGAAAATGAAAACTAAAAACATCAAATTAAACAATAAAAACAATGCTTCAATTTAGAAAAACCATATCATCCAAACCTTTTTGTAGTGATGACTTGGATATGTTCGATGAAGCCCTTCATTACTTCCTCTCACTAAGATCATCTAGTAAGGTTTTTCATGATCCACATTATTCCTGATGATCTTTCTTATAATCTCCTTTTAGGGAAACCGTGGATTCATGAAATGAATGGTGTGCCTTCCACTCTACATTGTATCATGAAGTATGCCTATAAGAACAAATTATACACACTAAAAGCTTATCCCAAACCTGAAAGTTGTTTGATGGCCAAAAGAGAAAGACAAAATCCTTTAGAAGCATTGGAATTCTATACACTGCAAGCAAAAAAAAAATAAGAAAAGGAATAGGAAGCGAACATTGATGAACTTGCTAAGTTGTTGGAAGATGATTGGGGATCCTTGGATTTCACACCGACATTCATGGGAGAATATAAAATAACAAAAAAATACACTGAAAAGAAAAAGAAACCAATGGTAATGTCAACACAAGATTCAAAGGACGTCTCACAACCATCTACCTCATCTACTTCAGATGAAGACACAAGTTATAAAAAAAAAATTGATGAGATAGATTATGAATAGCCACCAAACCCAAAAGAAATGGAAATAATTTATGGGAAAGGTTATGAGCTTATGAAACAACTTGGGTATAATGGAAAAGGATGTGGAAAAAAGGACCAAAGCATTTGTATTCCTATAGATTCTAACACACAAGAAACAAAAAGTGTCTTGGGATATTTCCCTTCTATGATAACTCAAGCAACAAAGCGGTCTTCACTCAACATCAACACTGTCATATGTATCTCTAGCAAACCAACTCTCACCTTGAAGAATCTTAAATTGGTCGATATGAATTCTAATGCATATTTGGAATACTTTGAGGATGACAAAGCTTTAAAAGAAATTCTAGGAGTCTATGATAAATCATCCCCACTTCTTACAAGCAAATGGGTCACATGTGAATTGGTTAGTGCTCAACAAGTTGATGAAGATAATGAAACTAATGGAAGTATAAAAGACAAAGAGGAGTACAATGCTGAAATATCAAAACCAAAAGCACTTACTTTAGGAGATACAATCAATATACCAATGGATATCAATAATGAAGAGAAAATAATTCAAGTAGGGAAGTGTCTTGATGAAGATGAACAAGAGGATCATGCAACCTTACTTCATGACTTTCCTGAAATTTTTTCTTGGAATTACTCAGACATGCTAGGAATTGATGCTAAGATTGTAACACATAACATTGTCCTCACATAAGATGCTAAACTGATGTGACAAAAGATATGAAAAATGAATCCTAAGATAGCATTATCAGTCAAAACTGAAAATGAAAAACTTTTGGATGTCAAATTAATTTGACTTATTGATTATTCTCGATGGATCTCGAATATTTTCACAGTTGGTGAAACTTGACAATGGTATTAGGATGTGTATGGATTTTAGAGATTTGAATAAGGCATCTTTAAAGGATGACTTTCCCCTTCCTAATATCGATATGATAGTAGACTCCACTACGGGACATGCTTTATTGTCATTCATGGATGGATTTTATGGATATAATCAGATCTTTATTAACCCTCAAGACTAATACAAGACAACTTTCACCACTATTTGGGGAACTTTCTATTGGGTGGTCATTCCTTTTGGATTGAAAAATGTAGGTGCAACATATCAATGCGCTATGACATTGATATTTCATGACTACATACATAAGATTTTGGAGGACTATGTTGATGGAATTTTAGCCAAATCCTTAAATAAATAGGATCATGTAAATATTATTCATAAAATATTTGAGCGAATGCAAAAATACAACATAAGATTGAACCTAAAGAAGTGTGTCTTTGGTGTAGATAGTGGAAATGTTTTAGGTTTTATCATATCCCATAGAGGAATTGAGGTAGACACGAAGAAAATTGATGCTATAGTTAGCATGCCACCTCCCAAAAACATATCTCAATTGTGTACACTACAAGGAAGGATTCAGGAAATACGTCATTTTGTAGCCTCTTTGGTAGATCGAACATTACTATTTACCCAACTCCTTAAGAAATACATTCAATTTCACTAGAATGAGGATTGTGAATAGGCTTTCAAGAGTTTGGAAAATTATATTGCTACTCCACCTATTTTACAGCCCACTATTTAACACAATCCATTCATCCTTTATACAATAGCATCAGCCCATGCTCTTGCAACATTGTTGGCTCAACAAGATGATAATGGTAATGAACATCTCATTTATTTTCCGAACCCTAATTGAATATGAAATGTGATACACAACCATAGAAAAACAATGTTTGGCTCTTGTGTTTGCTACTAGTAAACTGAAACATTATTTATTGAATCTTGAAATCCATGTTATTACAAAGTTTGATCCTTTAAAACATATCTTTACCAAAACAGATTTGTCAGGATGCTTAGCTAAGTGGGTTATGTTGTTAACTTAGTTTGACCTCAAGTTTGTTTCACAAAAATAAATTAAAGGAAAATCCTTGATAAAGCAATTAGCTAATGCTCCCTCTCTCATAGTATTTCCCAACAGACTCATTCCCAAATGAAAATGTGTTGACTATGCAAAAAGATCAAGAAACATGGGAATTGTACTTTGACGGTTCTAAGTGTAGAACATGATCAAGAGCGGGATTTATCTTAATTACTCCTTCAAGTAAGCCTATCCCCTTATCTTTTCATCTAAACTTCCTATGTACCAATTTAAAAATGTGGAATATGAAGCTTTAATAGCTGGCATACGTGTTGCATTAGTGTTAGAAATCAAACACATCTCTATATTTGGGGATTCACTCTTAATCATCAAACAAATAAATGGTGTGTATCAAGAAAATCATGATAAGCTTGTCCAATATAGAAATCTTACAATGGTATTATTAAACAAATTTGAATCATACATGATAGACAACATCCCACAAAAGGATAATAAGCATTTAGATGCAATGGCAAGCATTGCCTCTCTTGTATCTCCCAATGATCCTCTCATTGAATTCACATTTAAAGTCCAAATGATACCAAAACCATCGATAGTGATGAGAACAAAGAAGTGTTATTGACTGACATTGATAGTTCTAGTGAATGTTTTACACATATATTCAATTACTTGAAAGATGGTACCTTTCTTGAACCTACAACTAAGAACACCCGAGCCCATATGCGAAAGCTCGCATCTAAATATATAAGCTTAGCCAACATTCTCTATAGAATATCATGGGTATGTGCAGGATCATGGGGGTCCAAACTAGGCCTCTAAGTGGCGATGAAAATTCAAAAAATTAGAGTTAGGCAACTTGTCATAAAAATTTGAATAGTTTATTAACATAATTTGAAAAATATGTAAAAACAAAATTTGTAGAAAATTGAATGTAGTTTCTAGGCTACTAGTCCTTTTTTGGGAAAAAGTAAAAAAAAATTAAGAAAATTTGAAATTTCAATGCAGTGGTACTAAATTTTCAGGAAAAAGATAAGAAGCAGATGTGTGTCTGACCACCCTAACTACAAGAAAAACATAATATTCTTTTCTAAATTTTTAAATATAAGTAGAGGACACATGTCCGGATGTGCTATATTTTTATTATTTTTTAAATTCCACATAAATAATTAATTATGATTTTCTTACTATAAATTTTTAGAATTATTAAAACATCTATGTCTGACCACCATAACTTGGTTAAAAAATTATGAAATTCAATTTTATTTTTTATCCTATAGTATGTGAAGCATAGAATGTGCTGCATCTTATAGATTCAAAAAATGTTAAGTAGTTTCAAAGTTATAGAATTTTTTCAATTAGCCTATCAATCAGGACTTTAGATGTAATGTAGGTAGAAAATCAATAATAATTATTTATTTAATTCAAAATAAGGAAAAAGTTATATTGGTAGAAAGCTGACAAATTTTTCTATAAACCCTTTTCGTTTGATGAAATTCGAGTGAAAACAAAGTCGTCAACCACAAGGGAAAACTTCTGAAAACTAAACAAATTTTCAAAAACATGTTTTTTGGGTTGACTTTCTAGGTTAGGAACTCCCAAGCCTAATCCTGAACAGATATCCGTTATAAGACGGATATTCATTAATTATTATTTTTTATATTATTTATAATACATAATATTATATAATATGTACTATATATATATATTATGTATTTTATATAATATATTATATATTATGTATATATTATATTGTATACTATATAGTACATATATTATTATATAATATATTATTATATTATATATTAATATATAATATATATTATTATATTATATAATATTAAATTATACTATGTTATTATAATATATAATATTATGTTATATATATTAATATATATTATATTATTATAGTATTATATTATATTAATATTATGCAATATATATTATATATATTATATAATATATTTAATACATAGTATATGTTATATATTTATTGATGTGCGGCCAATTCACAAGAAAGAGAGAGAGAGGGAGAGAGAAAGACCTTAGAAGTGGGAGTGAAAGACCTGAGATGGATGGGGAGAGAGAGCTGAGAGGGAGAGAGAGAGCGGGGGGAGAGAGGGGGGTATAATATATTTAATATTATATATTATATAATATATATATGAAATATAATATATATTATACATTGTCTCCCTTTGAAAACGAGGAAAACTTTTTCTAAGTAGAATTAGAAAAAGGTTGTCACATCAATCATATCCTGTATCAGGTAACACTATTATTAGATATATCTCCCATCACTTGCAATAATGGCAGGAGTTAAAATATAACTTGTATGGCCTTATAAATGCTTACAGAAAACTTAAAAGCTTAGCTAAATATTAATAATGACAATATTTCCCATCAATTTTCCCACCAAGGAAGATGAGTTGTAAAGAAAACTTAAAAGAAACTAAATATTAATAAGACCAAGGAAAATGTACCACTTATGACAAAATTATTGATGTGAATCCAATTCACAAGAGAGAGAGAGAGAGAGAGTGGGAGGGACTTGAGAGAGAGAGGGAGAGAGAAAGACCTGAGAGGGATGGAGAGAGAGAGGGGGGAGAGGGAGGTATAGAGGGAAGGAGTGAGATATATATAGTTTGGAGGGAGAGAGGGAGTGAGGGGGAGAGAGAGTGAGGGAGAGAGAGAGTGAGAGAGAGAAAGACTTGAGAGGGAGAGAGGGAGAGAGTCTTGAGAGGGAGATGGAAAGAGGGAGGGAGAGAGTGAGAGAGGGAGTCTTGAGATGGAGAGAGAGAGAGAGAGAGAGTTGAGAGGGAGAAAGGGAGGAGGTACAAGAGAGGGCTGAGGAGAGACCGGAGGGCACGAGGTGTGTGTGTGTGTGAGAGAGAGAGAGAAGCACGAGATGGGGAGCAGGAGAAGAAGGAGGAGAGAGAGACTTTAGAGGTTGAGAGGAGGCAAGGGGAGGAGAGACTTGAGGGAGAGAGAGACTTGATCTAGGGAGAGATAGAGACTTGAGAGGAGAAAGGGAGGGAGAGAGGAAGCTCTGAGAGACTTGAGAGAGAGAGAGAGGGGTGGGAGGAACCTGAGAGTGAGAGGGAGAGATAGATGAAGAGTTGAGATAGAGAGAGAGAGATGAGGGGCAGGAGAGAAACTTGATCTAGGAGATAGAGACTTGAGATGGAGAAAGGAGGAGAAGACTTAGAGACTTGAGAGAAAGGGGTAGGGAGAACTTGAGGTGAGAGGGAGAGAGATAGAGAGTTGAGATGGAGAGAGAGATGGAGAGAGGAAGAGAGGGAGGGAGAGGGAGAGAGAGAGAGTTGAGAGGAAGAGTGTTTTCCTGTGTTGGGACAGGCTCTAGAATAAGAAGTGATACAACCATGAAAAAAAAACCATTACAACTCAATTCAACATTTATGCCATTAAAACCTTCAAGTTTAATAACATGTCATTAGATCATTCATGTAAATGACCATAAAATCATCATGAATAAGAATCACTATCTTCCAATCATGGTACATAAACAAGAACATTATGCAACTTCCAAACAAAATCCTTAGAAGACATCAAGATACATGTTAATTGGATTGTTCATGTGAAATCTATACAATGATTATGATCAACAAATAAGTCATTAGTCAACCATGATGCATGAATAAACACTATTTATATACACACTATATACATTAACAAGCACTAAATTAATAGATTATTTAATATTTATTACTAAATCTTTGTCTCATCATTATACTATTAAATATTCATAAATTCAACACTAAAAATATCCATCCAACCAAATTCTTTATAAAATATCCATCCGACAAAATTCTTTATAAAATATCTATCCAAGATCAAATTTTTTATAAATATAAGATCATTGTCTTAATAAAGTTTTGAGGCTCTCAGTTGCATCTATTCATTTCTTTATGTTTTCCTCTTTAGATTGAGACTGTCTCCTTTCCTCTAGCCATTGTTGATGCTCATCTAAGTCCACTTACATGGACCTATGCACATCAACAACAGTTTGCATTTTTTATGCAAAACGCCTCAATAATAGGTGAACACATTCTTCATTTTGAATAGCATTAACTTGATCCTAAATGATTCTAACATTCACATCAACTTGTTCTTGAAATCGAGCACCATCGAGTGCAAGTGGTGGAGGTGGGGGGTTTCAAGGTGGAGTGGGTGGAGGTGGAGTGGTTGGAGCTAGAGGTCGTGGATCCATGATTTAGATATAAGTGAACCTGCATTAAATTTGTAATTGAAAAATGTAAGATACATGTTTAAAATCCCCTTAAACCATTCAATATAAATGACTTAATTGAATACAAATGAAAAATGTGTAAAGGTCATTTATGTCTAAGGCGTGTAAATGGAAAACAAATAATTGTTAAAGTGATGTGAAATCTCATTGAAAAATACATTAAATTTTTACCTCACTGCAATGTGGAAGTGTTAAGCTCCAAATTGATTCAACAAAGGTGGAAGTTTTAAGCTCCAAATTGATTCAACAAAGGTGGAAGTATTATGCTCCAAATTGCTAGTACTAAGTGAATTTTTATACATAGTTAGTAATGGTTAAACAAAGCTTGTCCCTGCAGCCATAAGGAAATGGGAAAAGTTAATGGGTAATAATCGATGGGTTGTGTGGGAGGCTATCATTTGTATATGATTCAATAAATAGCCTCCTACATAGCACATTGATTATTACCCATTCACTTCACCCATTTCCCTATGGTTGTAGGGACAATTTTTTTCTGGTCAATACTAACAATGCATCCAGATTCACCAAGAATTGGAAATTTAGAGCACTTCCAACAAGGATCCTTTCTATTTTGAGAGCTGAGGAAAGTCAAAACAATTAAAAATTAATAAAAAACAATTTTTTTAGCAAAGAAATACTAATTTAAAAATAAAAAACAAAACAAGAATTTAAGAAACATAAAAATAAGTTATAAAGAATAATGAAAAATAGACAAGAATGTAAAACAGTCTAGAAAAATGGAGAAAGGAGGTAATGAAAGTTCTATTTTATGAACATTTGTTTAGTATGCTAGGTTCAATTTTATGGTTTTTTTCTAGTAATGAAGGTTCCATTTTTTGTTTGATGTTTTTTTTTTTGTTTTTCACTAACTAGGGTTTCAAATTTTTTGTTAACTTTAAATAGAAATAAAAAAATTCAAAAAATCTACAAAGAATGCAAAAAAAATCTTAAATGTATCACTAATTAGCAAAAAAAATTGAAAAAATGCAAAAAAAACATACCTAGAGGTCGTTGGAGGTCGTTGCTCGATTGCTGCATTGCCAAAATGAGGACTGGTTCATGAAAATGAGAAGAAATCGCATTATAAAGTCCTGAAAGAAATGAATATTCATTTGATTATATCATAAATTTATTGTATATAAATAATATATTATATAATATATTTTATTATATAAATTATAGAATATAGAATATATATTATATATTAAATAATATGTAATATATAATATATATGAAATATATTATATACTATATTTCATACATTGTCTCCATTTGAAAATGAAAGAACAAAACATATATCTGCAAAAAATGAATATTCGTTAATATTGGATATCCGTTATGCAACACCTTATTGATTTTTCACAGGGCATCAATATCCAAAGGAGTTAATAATGAATATCCATTTTTTTAATTATAAATTTATTACATATAAATATACTATATATTAAATATGTTGTAGTATATATTATATATTAAATATATTATATAATATATTCAATACACTGTATCCCTTTAAAGCCTTCATCTCCCTTTCAGATATATTGTTTAGGGTTTAGGGAGAGAGGGAGAGTGGTGGAGAGGGAGAGAGTGGGAGAGAGTGGGAGAGTGTGGGAGAGAGGGTGGGAGAGGGAGGGAGAGGGTAGGAGAAAGTTGGAGAGTGGGAGAGAGTGGGAGAGAGGATGGGAGAGGGTAGGAGAGGGTAGGAGAGAGTTGGAGAGTGGGAGAGAGTGGAAGATGGTGGGAGAGAAGGTGGGAGAGGGTGGGAGAGGGTGAGAGAAAGTGGGAGAGGGGGTGGGAGAGAGTTGGAGAGTGGGAGAGGGTGGAAGAGTGGAAGAGAGGTGAGAGGTGGGAGAGGTACAGGAGAGAGTTGGAGGTGGGATGAATTGGGAGAGAGTGGAGAGGTGGAAGGCGGTGGAAAGAGGTGTGAGATGGGAGAGAGTGGGAGAGTTGAGAGAGAGTGGGGGAGAGGAGTAGGAGAGGTGGGAGAGATTGGAAGTGGGAGAGTGGGAGAGAGGGTGGGAGAGGGTGGGAGAGCATAGGAGAGAGTTGGCGAGTGGGAGAGAGTGGGAGAGAGGGTGGGATAGGGTGAGAGAGGGTAGGAGAGATTTGGAGACTGGGGGAAAGTGGGAGATGGTGTGAGAGGGTAGGAGATAGTTGGAGAGTAGGAGAGAGTGGGAGAGAAGATGGGAGAGGGAGGGAGAGGGTGGGAGAGAGTTGGAGAGTGGGAGAGAGGGTGGGAGAGGGTTTGCAAGGGTGGGAGAGAGGGTGGGAGAGGGTAGGAGAGAGTTGGAGAGGGTATAAGAGGGTGGTAGAGGCTAGGAGAGATTTGGAGAGTGGGAGAGAGGGTGGAACATGGTGGGACAAGGTAGGAGAGAGTGGCAGAGAGGGTTGGATAATGTGGGAACGGGTGGGAGAGGGTGGGAGAGGGTGGTAAAGAGTGGGAGAGGGTGGGAGAGTGTGGGAGAAAGGGTGGGGGAGCATGGGAGAGGGTGGTGGGAGAAGGTGGGAAAGTGCAGAGGAGTGGGAGGTTCAGGAAGGGATGAGGAGAGGTTAGAGTGGGATAAAAGTGAGAGAGAGGGTGGGAGATGGTGGGAGAGGCTGAAGAGGGTGGGAGAGGTGGGAGAGTTAGGAGGGTGGGAGAGAGTGGGAGAGAGTGGGAGAGGGTGGGAGAGAGTGGGAGAGATGGTGGGAGAGGGTGAGAGAGGGTGGGAGAAGGTAGGAGAGTGTGGGAGAGGGTCGGAGAGGGTTAGAGAGAGTTGGAGAGAGTGGTAGAGGGTTGGAGATGGTGGGAGAGAGGGTGGGAGAGGGTGGGAGAGGGTGGTGAGAGAGGGTGGGAGAGTGGGAGAGAATGGGAGAGAGGCTGGGAGAGGTTGGAAGCGGGTAGGAGAGAGTTGGCGAGTGGGAGAGAGTGGGAGAGAGGGAGGGAGAGTGTGGGAGAGGGTATGAGAGAGTTGGAGAGGTTGTTAGAGGGTGGGAGAGAGGGTGGGAGAGGGTGGGAGAGAGTGGGAGAGAGGGTGGGAGAGGGTGAGGGGGGGTGGGAGAGGGTGAGAGAGGGTGGCAAAGGGTAGGAGATAGTGGGAGAGGGTAGGAGAGAGTTGGAGAGGGTGAGAGAGGGTGGGAGAGGGTGGGAGAGAGGGTGGGAGAGGTGGAGAGGGTAGGAGAGAGTTGGAGAGTGGGAGAGAGGTTGTGAGAGTGTGGGAGAAGGTAGGAGAGATTTGGAGAGGGTGGGATAGGGTGCGACAGGGTAGGAGAGAGTTGGAGAGTGGGAGAGAGGGTGGGATAAGCTGGGATAAGGTAGTAGAGAGTTGGATAGTGGGAGAGAGGGTGGGAGAGAGTGGGAGAGGGTGGGAGAGGATGGTTGAGGGTGGGAGAGAGTAGGATAGAGGGTGGGAGAGAGTGGGAAAGGGTGGGAGAGAGTAGGATAGAGGGTGTGAGAGAGTGGGAAAGGGTGGGAAGAAGTAGGAGAGGGGTGGGAGAGAGAGTGGGAGAGAGAGGTGGTGAGAGGAGTAGGAGAGGGTGGGAGAGGGTGGGAATTTTGGAGGGTGAGATGGGGTGGGAGAGAGGGTGGGAGAGGTTGGGGAGGAAGTTGGAGTGTGGGAGAGAGTGGAGAGGTGGAGAGGGTGGGGAAGGGGTGGGAGAGGGTGAGGAGAGTGTGGAGATGGTGGGAGAGGGTGGAGAGGTGGGAGGTTGGATGAGGGTTGGAGGGTGGGAGAGGGTAGGAGAGAGTTGGAGAGGGTGGGAAAGGGTAGGAGAAAGTAGGAAAGAGTTGGAGAGTGGGAGAGAGTGGGAGAGATGGTAGGAGAGAGTTGGAGAGTAGGAGAGAGTGAGAGAGAAGGTGGGAGAGGGTGGGAGAGGCTAGGAGAGAGTTGGAGAGTGGGAGTGAGTGGGAGAGAGGGTGGCAGAGGGTGGTAGAGGGTGGGAGAGGTTGGGAGAGAGTTGGAGAGGGTGGGAGATGGTGGGAGAGGGTGAGAGAAGGTGGGAGAGGATAGGATAGAGTTAGATAGGGTGGGAGAGTGTGTGAGAGGGTATCTGAGAGTTGGAGAGTGGGAGAGAGTGGGATAGAGGGTGGGAGAGTGTGTGAGAGAGTGGGAGAGGGTAGGAGAGAGTTGGAGAGTGGGTGAGAGGGTGGCAGAGGGTGTGAGAGAGGGTGGGAGAGGGTAGCAGAGAGTTGGAGAGGGTGGGAGATGGTGTGATAGTGGGACAGAGGGTGGGAGAGTTTAGGAGAGGGTAGGATATTGTAGGAGAGAGTTGGAGAGTGGGAAAAGGTGGGACAGAGGGTGGGAGAGGGTGGGAGAGGATGGGAGATGGTGGGAGAGAGTGGGAGAGGGTGAAAGAGAGGGTGGGAGAGGGTAGGAGAGAGTTGGATAGGGTGGGAGAGGGTGGGAGAGGTGGGAGGAGTTGGAGAATGGGAGAGTGGGAGAGGTTGGAGGTGTGCGAGAGGGTGGGACAAAGTGGGAGAGAGGGTGTGGTAGGGGTGATAGGGAGGGTGGGAGAGGTGGTGGGAGAGGGTGGGAGAGAGTGGGCCAAAGGAGGGTGGGGAGAGGGTGAGAAGTTATGGGTGATTTGGAGGTGGGAGAGAGTGGGAGAGAGAGAGGGTGGGAGAGGTAGGAGATTTGGAGAGTGCTGGAGAGAGTGGGAGAGAGGTGGAGGGTGGGAGAGAGTTGGAAGGGGTGGGAGGGTGGGAGGGTGGGAAAAGTGGGAGATGGTGGAGAGAGTTGGAGGTGGAAGAGAGTGGGAGAGAGGTGGGAGAGTGGGGGAGAGGGTGGTAGAGGGTGGGAGAGTAGGATATAGGAGAGAGTGAGAGAGGGTGGGAGAGGGTAGGAGAGTGTTGGAGAGGGTAGGAGAGTGTTGGAGAGGGTGAGAGAGGGTTGGAGAGGGTAGGAGAGAGTTGGAGATGGTGGGAGAGGGTGGGAGAGAATGGGAGAGAGGGTGGGAGAGCATGAGAGAGGGTGGGAGAGGGTGAGAGAGAGGGTTGAAGAGGCTAGGAGAGAGCTAGCGAGGTTGGGAGAGGGTGGGAGAGAGTTGGAGATGGTGGGAGAGAGTGGGAGAGAGTTGGAGAGGGTGGGATAGGGTATAGGGTAGGAGAGTGGGAGAGAGTAGGAGAGTAGGAGAAAGTGGGAGAGAGGGTGGGAGAGTGTCAGAGAGGGCGGGAGAGGGTAGGTGAGATTTGGAGAGGGTGGAAGAGGGTAGGAGAGAGTTGGAGAGTGAGAGAGAGTGGGAGAGAGGTTGGGAGAGGATGCGAGAGGGTAGGAAAGGGTTGGAGAGTGGGAGAGAGTGGGAGAGAGGGTGGGAGAGTGTGGCAGAGGGTGGCAGAGGGTGGCAGAGTGTGGGAGAGAGTGGGAGAGGGTGGGAGAGAGTGGGAGAGAGGGTGGGAGAGGCTGAGATAGGGTTGGAGAGGGTAGGAGAGTGTGGGAGAGGGTAGGAGATGGTGGGAGATAGTTGGAGAGGATGGGAGAGGTTAGAAGAGAGTGGGAGAGAGGGTGGCAGAGTGTGGCAAAGGGTGGCAAAGAGGGTGGCAGAGAGTGTGGAGAGGGTGAGAGAGGGTAGGAGTGGGTAGGAGAGAGTGGGAGAGTAGTAGAGAGTGGGAGAGAGGGTGGGAGAGTGTGGGAGAGGGTGGGATAGTGGGAGAGGGTCAGAAAGGGTGTGAGATCATGGGAGAGATGGTCGGAAACGGTGGGAGATGGTGGAAGAGGGTAGGAGAGAGTTGGAGAGTGGGAGAGAGGGTGGGAGAGGGTGGGAGAGAGTGGGAGAGGGTGGGAGAGAGTTGGAGTGGAGAGCATGGGAGAGAGGGTGGGAGAGTGTGGGAGAGGGTGAGAGAGAGGGTAGGAGAGGGTAGGAGAGAGTTGGAGAGGGTAGGAGAGAGTTGGAGAGTGGGTGGGAGAGTGTGGGAGAGGGTGGGAGAGAGTTGGAGAGAGGGTGGGAGAGGGTAAGAAAGAGGGTGGGAGAGAGTTGGAGAGGGTGTGAGAGTGTGGGAGAGAGGGTGGGAGAGGGTAGGAGAGATTTGGAGAGGGTAGGAGAGGTTGGAAGGTGTAGGAGAGGTTGGAGAGTGGGAGGGTGGTAGAGTTGGAGGTGGGAGAGAGGTGCAAGAGGGTGTGGTAGAGAGTGGGGAGAGGTGGGAGAGGGTAGGAGAGAGTGGGAGGGTTGGGAGGTTTGGAGAGTTGGAGGGTGGGAGGGTCTTGAGGAGGTGGGATAGAGAGTTGGAGAGTGGGAGAGAGTGGGAGAGTGGAGGAGAGGTGGGAGAATAGAGAGTGGGTGTAGGGTTTATAAAGATAGGATACTATATATTTGGTTAAGTGCACCAAGATGGTTCCCAAAAGGGGGCTTAAGTGGCCACTTTTTTTCTAAAATTAGGAAATGCTGACCTTGGACGTGAAATTGAGGATAGTTACACTCAAAATTTTGAGATGGAACAAAACAAGGATCGAAGTGCTCTGAGTCTACTTTCTAAACTACTAATTTATTTTGAAAATGGTTGAGATTAAGGGGTTAAAGAGGGATGTACACAAATTGGTGTTGTTTTTGTCAGAAAAACATAACATGGCAACTCTTGTATGACCTAAGCACGGTACTTTTTTTTAGTATTTTTAAAATCGCTATGGTCAGAAGTTAGCTAACAACATCTAGTTGATGCACAATTTTTTTGATAATTTTTTAATGAATATTTTATTTTTTACTAGTTTTCTAAGTGGGAACTTCCTGAAAAGTAGAATTTTGGCTGTGCTCCCCCTACAAATTTTTGAAAATAATTGATTTTTTTTTCTTTTTTTATTTAAATTTGTAGAATGGAGTCTAGTTTCTCAAAATGTAATTTATTTGAAATTTTGATGAGCGGTTAATTTATAACAAAAAAAATACCAAACACTACTTTTTGGAAAAGAACAGACATACAAACAAAATAAATTATGGATAAAAGGCTTAACATTGTCAAAAAGTGAAAAAAATTACATCGTTGGATAGCTAAGAGAGAACCTAACATTACCCATGTTTTTTATTTTGTTGATATTGAACTAGATGCAATCTTGATGGTGAGCACAGACCCGATTATGTGAAAAATTGTAGAATTTGCAAAAAACGTCTTTTGCCTTGTTGGGAATGCCCTCCAAGCCTTTGGGTTGGTATTCCAAGGCAAATACTTGCACTTTTTTCTTTGTTTTTAATGTGTTATAACATGAGCGCATTTTTTAAAACGTTTTTCAAAAGTGGTGAAAAAATTGGTACCCAACTTCATGCACCCGCCCTTATATATATAATAATATAATAAATATATATATTATATAATAAATATATATATTATATATTAATATAATATTAATATATAATATATATTAACATATAATATTATATTATATGTTAATATATATTATATATTAAAATATAATATATAATGTATATTAATATATAAAATATATTATACATCAATATGTAATATATTAATGTATATTAATATATAATATATATTATATTGTTATATAATATATATTATATATTGATATATAATATATATTATATAACAATATAATATATATTATATATTGATATATAATATATAGCATATAACAATATAATATATATTATATATTGATATATAATATATAGCATATAACATATGGTATTGTAATAACAAAGGTGGCGGATATCCATCTATATTAGATATCCATTACTGACAGATATCCATTATTATTATTAGTGTGTTATACACTTGGAAGAGCAGCAATATATTTATTAAAATATAATATATAATATATATTATATATTAATATATATCAATATAAAATATATAATGATATATATTGTATATTGATATATGATATATATTATATAACATATGACATTATAATAACACTAGAGGTGACGTATATCCGTTTTGTAGGTGTGAATTGGTAAGACTTGGGGCCATGTCAGTTAGATCACATAACATATATCCATTTTGCAAGTTATATAAAAAAGGGGACCATTTTGAGTATTTCAACGGTCCCTACATTCTTTTTGTTGCGAAAATCTCGTGTTTTCTATTTGTATTAGATGAAATTTAGCTTTTCAAAGATTCTCTTACATTTTTTGTAGAATTCCAATCATTTATGTGTGTTTTTTTGTTTGTGCAATGGGGAGCAGCAGTCAACGTAAGAGAAAAGGTAAAAGGAAACTTATAGCAGATCAAATTGAAGCATATAGAGCAAAATATAGAGAAAGTCATAGGAAAAAAAGACAAGGTATGCAAAATATTCAAATTGAAGCTTCTTCCAAGCCATTGAATGCTAATTCAAGTGAAGATGAAATAGGAATTGAAAATATTGAACATAATATTCAAATTGAAAGTGAAAACATTGAAATTGAAAATGGGAACAACATTGAGAATGAAAATGTTGTTGAAAATGTTATTCAAAATGAAATTGTTATTGAAAATGTTGAAAATGAAAATGTGGTTGAAAATGAAATTATTTTTGATAATTAAAATGTTGTTCAAAATGAATTTGTAATTGATAATGTTGAAAATGAACCTTATGCAACACCTAATTACAAAAGAACCCCTAAATGGTTGGTTGAAATAGATGAGAAAATAATTGATAATCTTCAAGGAAAAAGGTCACAACGAATCATTTTTTTGTGGGCTACAAAATTGTTCAATGAATTCTTTTCCAATTAGATATTAACCAAACAATGCCAATTTTTTGTGCAGTTACTTAAGATTTACAAAATGAGACCATTATTAAAAAAATTGAAGATTCGTCTCACAAAAAAATCAGAAAAAAAATCTTATTGTAAAAAATCTTTTTAATGCTCTAACCTCTATTGGAAAGACTAGTAAGGAAAAATATAAAAGGGCTGCTCGAAGAGTGATCACAACCTCACTAGTAAGCCATCATTTGAAAAATGCTCATTTAATGAGACAAACTTGTATTGATTTTAACTTAAATCATAAAACATTCAATAAAGCACTATCAAGAAGAGGAAGACTCGATAGTCCTCTTCAAAATGATATGTGGGATTTTAGTGGGAGGCTTCCATGTGTTAATAAAAATCTAATCGATAATGTAAAGATGCAAATTGAAGAATATTGGAATTCTCACTCTAGAGTATCACTGAACATAAAGGATGTTTTAAAGTTACGAATTTGCAATAGAGATCATACACTGCATCCTAAACATTTTTTGGAATGTAGCCAAATAATTTTGTAATTTTTTTTTTTCAAGAACATCCAAATTTGAAAATATTGCAAAGGGATTTTGAGTCTTGCAAACCATTTTATTGTGTTCCTATTAAGGTTCGTAATACGTGTTGTTGTAAATACCATGTTGAGTTTTCAATGTATCATGAATTGTTATGCCATATTCATTCTACTATGCATATTGACGAAATGTTGTAGGAGTGTCATGCAGTGCAACTTCCCAAATCATCCAAGGAGTTGTTAGATTCATTTTTATGGATTAGAGGTGATGGTTGCTTATTTTATAAAAATGATTGTTTAAATGAAATGTGTTTGCAATGTGCTAGTTTATCTAAGTTTGTAACATGCTTTCATGACGGTAGCGATCATGATTTTGGTAACAAAATTGTTGAGAAAAACAAATATGAGACAATGAAATACACATTGAAGAGTGGAGGTGAGGGTTCTAGATGCGAGTTGCTTGCAAGAGAGGTAAGTATTGCTGATTTTATTTCATATTTTAAGAAAAATATTTTCTATAAGTATGCAAGGCATAGCCACAGATCGCAATGGTTGGATCAGTAATTCAAGATGTGTAAGGACTCTTTCCCCATTGGAACTATTGTATCTATAGGGTGCTGTCATAATAGTGGTTTACAATTCTTGAGAGGAACGAATTTTAGCTGAAATCACATATTTTTAGAAAATATAATGATTTAAGCCTTAAAAATTTTCATTTTAAGGATTCCAATTGAAGAGGGTTTGATCAAATCACCTTAGATCAAACCCCCTTGGATAGAACCTCGCTAGTTTTAAACCATACCTATAAATGCGTCTCCTTTACACCTATCAAAATGCTGATAAAAAATCACTTTTGATTTAGATTTTGAGGGATCAAATGAATTCATTTAAAATTTATTTCAAATGATTATGGTATTCCTTAGAACAAGCTATCCAATGAATATAATTTTAATATGTTTTGGTTTTGTTATGTATTTGCTTTTTAAGTTTTATTAAACATAGGTTTTTCATCGAAAATGAATTTCTTTGTTCTTCACATGTGGAAAAATAGAATATTATCAAAAAAAAAATTGAAAAATATGAGATATTGAAGTCCTTGATCCAACAAAAAAAATAAAATAAAATTTTGACATATACAAAAAAAGTTACACGTTATACGGTGACTGTGTCTGAATTGTAATTCATTTAACTTTGAAACTTGATTAAGGAAAAAATATTCAATAAAAAACTATCTAACCAAGTGGAAGCACTAGATATCAGAGTTACAAATCTAAATTTGAAAGAATTAGAATTTTATCCTTCATGGAAAAAAAGTTATGCTATACGGTGTCGTCACTTTTTAAAAATGTTGTTTTCTAAAAAAAAATCTATTTTCGTGGGAGATGGAAAAAGAAGTGAAATTTGATTCCAAAAATTTTTGAAAAAAATATTTTTAGAATCTACGACAAAAATTTGATGAGACTCTAGTTTGTACCATCTTCAAATTCCTCACAGAGCCGCTATAGGTGTCCGAATGAAGATTTAGTTAAAATAATAATTTCAGTGTCCAATTTGGCCAAAAATTGTAAACCACTATTATGGGATCACTGTATAGTTGGGGTATGTGCAAGATCATGATGGGCCAAAAAAGTGGCAATTTGATGAGTATGTGGCCGACTTTTTTTTACCCAAAATTGATGAAATGAAAAGGGTTTTTAAAAGAGATTCTCAACTTTCCACCGATATAAATTATGCTTTACTTTGAATTTAATAAGTAATTATTATTCATTTTCTATTCAAATTATGACTAAAGTCCTGATTGATAGGCTAATTGGAAAACATCTATAGCTTTCAAATAGTATCACATTTTTTGAATCCAAAACATGTGTCACATTCTATGCTTTGCATACTATAGGATTAAAAAAAGAAAAATTGAATTTCATGAAGTTTTGACCAAGTTAAGGTGGTTAGACATACGATTATTTATATTTTTTAAAAAGTTGTAATAAAAAATTATTATTATTATTATTTACTTGAAAAAAAATTATAAAAAAATGTATCACATCGGGGCTTGAATCCTCTATGTATATCTAAAATCTTATAAGAATATATTATCATTTTATTGTGGTTAGAGTGGTCAGATAGACACCTACTTCTTATTTTTTCCCTAAAATTTAAGTACCACTACATTGAAATTTCAAATTTTTACCAAATAGATTTTTTTTTTAAACATATCTAGTAGTTTAGAAACTACATTCAATTTTCTAAAGATTCTATTGTTACATATTTTTGAAATAAAATAGATAACTTATTCAATTTTTTACATCAAGTTGTCTAACTCTATTTTTTTTTGAATTTTTTGCCACTTAAGGGCCTATTTTTTCCATGATGATCCTGCACATACCCATTGTTTTTGCTGAAAATTACACATTGCAACCACAAAATGAAGTTCAATCACAATATTATAATTCTATTCAAATTGCTATTTTTTTCCAAATAACATATAGGCATGCCCCTAATAGTACATAAGAGGATAGGAAGATAATTAGGGAGTACCATTTTTACATGAGTGATGATAGATCTCATTCATCCGAGTTTGTACAACATTGTTTTGAATTTTTTTTTTGAGTTCTTGCAGGAAAAAGGAATTGCAATGGGTCAACATTTGATTTGGTCAGATAATTGCACAGGGAAATTCAAGAATGCTCGCATGTTTTATTGGTTGAGCAGGATGCATATAGAGAGGGGTGTACCACATATTTGGAGTTTTTTCAAAGTTGGGAATAGAAAAGGTGAGCATGATGGTGTAGGTGCATGTGTGAAAAGAGATTTGGTTAAGGAACAAATGAAGATTACAGGTGGTGCAATATTTAGTGATGCATATTCTATTGTGGATTGGTGTACCTATGCACTATCACGAGGAGGGACACTTGATTCACAAGTCAGTAGGTTCTTTTGGTTGGTTGAGGAGGGCACAGTGGGAGATAAAATGGAATGTCAAACAATTAGAGATTCTTCAAAGATGCATTCAGTTTGAAGCTTAGATGCGAGTGCATGGACCATATGGACACGAGAGATGGATTTTTCTTGTCAAAATTATATTCAATGTGATTGGGATCAGTGCGAGTCAAGTGAATGGGTAGATACATGATTCCACAATACCTAACCCCTTTATCTATAGCACAATCCTCATTACAATATTTAATGGAAAGTTCACTTGACTACAACCATCTTTCAAATCTTGTACAACCAGGACATGTCTATGCAGTTGTAGCACCATAGGGGAATGAAGAGGGATCAAACTATTATTTGGCATGATGTGTATAGGGAAAGAAAAAGCTAACACAACTGATGACAGATGATGATGGCTTCATGTATCCTACAGGTTCAGTTTTGTTTCTTGAACTTGGTTGCATTACCATTTCACCATCGTTTAGGTTGTTTACAATAATATAGATTTGTTATTCTAAGTATATTTAGATGTTAATAAAAAATTTATGATCACATAGGTCCATTTGTTGTTTTTAGAACTTGGTTGTGAACATATATGATTAGAAAGAATGACGTACCTGCATTTGAAGATGGTGCAGGAGCACCTAATGGATTTTATGCCTCCATAAGGCCATTTTGTAAAATTTGATTTAGTTTTATGTTTGAAGTATGTAATAAGGTCATTTAGACCATATTGAATGTGTTTGAGTCAGTAAATAGCTTATTAGGTGGGTCATGAGTTCATTTTTACAAATGTTGTCAAAAATATAAAAAATTGTTAAATTGCAAAATTGCAAACATGAGGAATATGAAGGGTCATTGTGGGAAAAGAAGTTATTTGGTTATTGAAACTCAAGGGTCAGTTGGGAAATTGATGAAATATGTTTAAATTAAGCCTTGGAGGGTCTAATCCAAGAACGAAGAGGTGGTTGTTACATTTTGAAGTGAAATTAATAAAAGACCTCTTTGTTTTCTACATTTCTGAACATTAAATTTCTGTTTCAAAGCCCTGTACGGCCATGTACAGAGTTTCTATGACTTATAGTTTATATTAATTGATGTAAAATTGAATTATCTTTCTAATAGTTTTTGTCTCATCCAATTTCATTGAGTTTTGAGTGTTTTATGGTCATTTTACTCAAGACAGGTTTGCAAAATTAGGCCTTTGGGACAGCGTAGCAGCAAGTTTGTGAGGGACACATTCCAAAGTAAACCCACTTGAATTTAATATATGTTATATAAGGGCTTAATGGGTATCCAAATCAGTTTTCATATTGTGGTTTTTAGTTTTCGTCTAAAAATTATGTCAAAATTACCTTATTTGCTGCTCTCATCAAAGTGTAGTGAAAGATTGTTAGAAAAATCATTTGCTTGAAGTGCTAGAGTTTTGGTCTTGAAAATTTAATTGAATTTGTGTTATTTTAGAGTCCCCTTACCTCTGCATCAAATTGGTATCAGAGCTCAGAAAAAGGTATGGGCTAGTGTTGGTTTGTGGTTTTGGTTTTGTGGTTGTGTACAGGTTAAAAAGAACCTGGTTGCTACCAAGAAAAGGCAGAGAAAAGTTGAATAGAAGTAAGGAGATAATTTCTTGTGAAGATGGATTTGGTGAGAAGATTGGGAAGAAATTTTCAGGCAGAGGAAGAGAGGAAAATAAGAAAAAGAAAGAGGAAAAAGAGAGAAAGAGAAAAGAGGAAGAGATGTTTAATCAAAAGATCAAAGAGTTACAGGAAAGGATAGAGTGGTTGTATAGGCAAGTTACAAGTTGGAATTTGATAGTAAAGAAGAAAGTTGAATGGCCCATACAAAAGATTATTCAAAGAAGGAAAAAACAAGCAAGGATAGCAGCACATGAGGTAAAGGTAAATTTTGTTGAGAAAAGTGATATTCCAATTGTGTTTGAAGATGAACAAACTTCTTTGTTTGTTGAAGAACATATTGATGTTGAGAGGAATGATATAGTTGTTGGTAATCAAGTAGTTGATGAAATTGTTGATGAACAAGTAGAGAAGGTTGTTGAGATTGTTGATAAGGTTGTTACCGATACTCAAGATGTTGTTGAAAATAAGGTTGATAATGAAATTTTGTAGATTTGTTTGCTAATGAGTTTTATGTAGATTTTCAAGGATATGATGTAGGTTATATATGGTATTTTGATGATGAGAATGAAGGTATAGATGATTTTGTTGAGGTATATGCACAAGAAATGGAGTTTTGGAGCCTAGAAGTTGAGAAGATGATGTATAAAGGATGGTTTGAGAAGAAAAAGAGGAAGGACCCAAGAAGAGATACAAAGAAGGAAAAGTTGCAAAATAATTGGAAGATCAGAAAGGAGCAGACTAGCATTCAATGGGACTTGAATTTTCTTTTTTCTAGGAGTATGGTGCAAGAGCACCTAGTGGAATTCATGCCTCCATGAGGCAATTTTGTAAATATTTGATTTACATGGTATTTTGGTCATGTCATAAGGTCATTTAGAAAATATTTAATATGTTTGAGTCATTTAATAGGTTATTAGGTGAGTATGAGTTCATATTGTCAAAACTTGTTAAAATTGTCAAAAGTTGTCAAAATGCAAAATTGGAAAATTGCAAAAATGCAAAAATAAGAAGATGAAGGGTCATATGAGGAAGTTAGAAATTTGTAGGTGGTTGGTTAGGATTATAAGTGGTTTAAATACCCTTGTATGGTCTAATCTTAGGAGAGAGGGATGTAAATAATGGAGAACCAATAATGAAGCCCTAATTTTATGCAAAATTTCTATTTTTTCTGATAAATCTGAGGTTTAGATCATTGTACGAACTATTATGGCCATATTTTCATTTGAAATTCATTTATAATGATTAATATATGAGTCTACAACATTATCCTTTTTTTTCTCACTCAATTTCATGCAAATTTGAGTAAGTTATGGTGATTTTATTGATTGCAACTTTTCAAATTTCTCTGCTACAGTCGTGTTGCAATAAATTGTACAACTATGTACGGCCTCAAAATAAACTAAATATTATATGGTTGGATAGAGGGAGAAGTTATCTTTCTTTTGGAATTGGTGTGAGGTTTTTTCATGGAATATTAAGAAAGTTATGATCATTTTGGTGAAAACAGTCAAGTTCTGATTTACACAGGGAAGCAAGCAATAAAAATTGTATATCTTTCATTTTAACCATTAAAAATTGGTAAAAATTTGCATGAAGGTCTATTTTAAGGTTTTTAATGATTTCCAATTGGTTTCATTTAATTTTGAGAATATTTATATTTTTCCTCGGTACTCTGCATCAGAAGACTATGAGAAACACAAAACCATTTTGATGTATTCGTACCTTGTTATAGCAACAAATGTTAAGTTATTGAGGCATCATGCTAGACCAAAAAAAAAACTATGGAAAATTAGTAGTTCTGATCATGAAGCATTACTAGAAACTTTGAAGGTAAGAGACGACCATGTAGGGACACTTGAGTAGTAGATCATTTGTTATGGAAGAGTGTGTCGACTGCGAAGGCAATGCGAGCTCTATTTCCCTCCCTTACTAGGAAATGACTATGTATTAGGGTTTTTTGTTGTATGCCTACGTGGAATTTTGTAAATCCTATATTTGATAACAATTATTGAATGATAATATCATGCATATTGTGTACACTTTACGTGTATTCAAGTGTATACTTTAAAAATTATGTGTATACTTTGTCACTTATGAGTATTGCAATGTATACTTTACAACTTGGATGTTTTAAAGCGTAAAATTTATATTCATGTGTGTAGTTCATGACTTAAGTGTATTTGAGTAAATGAATCACTTTTTCACTTACTAGAAAGGAACAAAACAAACCCTAAACCCCTTTGCACCTTTACATCGCATCCATCTGACCCTTTTTCCATCAACTAAGAACTCATCACCGTGGAAAAATGCATCTGAGATAGTAAAAACCAAGAGAGGTTATTGTAGAGGGTCACAACGTGATCCCATATCCTTAGACAAAGAGTCTGTAGGCATCATGGTTTCCAAGAAATAGAGATTCAAATATTACTGCCTTTTAACACTTTGGACTCTTAAGGGAAATCGTCAGTCCAATGTAGCTCGAAGTGATTCAGTGTATTTTGGTACAAAAGAGGACCATCCCTAGTGTAAACATAGCCATCCTGACGTGTTGGAATAGTCCATTTGGTCCTACGAGTTGTAGAATGAAAGTTGTACCACTTTGCAGCATTACACTACTTGCATTTGACAACTTTTTTCTCAACTGAAAACTAATCAACGCGGGAAAATTCGTTCAAGATAGAAAAAACCGAGAGAGGTTATTGTAGAGGGTCTCAACATGATCACATAGCCTCATATGGAGAGTCTATAGGCATCACAGTTTCTGAGAAATAGAGATTCAAATATTTCTACCTTTTAGCACTTTATACTCTTAAGGGAAATCGTCGATCCAATGTAGTTCAGAGTGATTCAAAGTATTGGGGTGCAAAAGAGGACCATCACTAGCATAAATGTACCCATCTAGACGTGTTGGAATAGTCCATTTAGTCCTACGTGTTGTAGAACAAAAGTAGCACCACTTTGCAACATTTCATTGTTTACATTTGGCAACTTTTTCCTTAACTAAAAACTCGTCACCATGGAAAAATTCCTCTGAGATATAAAAAAATGAGAGAGGTTATTGTAGAGGGTTTCAACATGATCCCATAGCCTCAGATAGAGAGTTTGTAGGTGTCACGGTTTTTGAGAAATAGAGATTCAAAAATTGTTGTCTTTTAGCACTTTGGACTCTTAAGGGAAATTGTTGGTCCAATGTAGCTCAGAGTGATTTAGAGTATTTGGCTGCAAAAGAGGACCATACCTAGCGTAAAAGTACCCATTTTGAAATTTTGGAATAGTCCATTGTCCTACGAGTTACAAAAAGAAAGTTGCACCACTATGCAACATTTCACTACTTGCATTTGACAATTTTTTCCTCAACTGAAAAATCATCACCACTGGAAAATTCCTCTGAGATAGAAAAAATGAGAGAGGTTATTGTCGAGGGTCTCAACACAATCCCATAGCTTTAAATGGAGAGTCTGTAGACATCACGGTTTCTGACATATAGAGATTCAAAGATTACTATCTTTTAGCACTTTGGACTCTTAAGGGAAATTGTAGGTCCAATGTAGCTCAGAGTGATTCGGAGTATTTGGGTGAAAAATAGGACCATTCCTAGGATAAATGTACCCATCCAAATGTGTTGGAACAATCCATTTGGTCCTAAAAGTTGTAGAATGAAAGTTGCACCATTTTGTAACATTTCACTACTTGCATCTGGCAATTTTTTCTTCAACTGAAAACTTGTCACCACGGGAAAATTCCTCTGAGATAGCAAAAACTAAGAGAGGTTATTGTAGAGGGTCTCAACACAATCCCATAACCTTAGATGGATATTTTTTAGGCATCACGGTTTTTGAGAAAAAGAGATTCAAAAATTACTGCCTTTTAGCACTTTAGACTCTTAAGGGAAATCATCAGTCCAATGTAGCTCAGAGTGATTTGGCGTTTGGGTGAAAAAGAGGACAATACCTAGAGTAAATGTACCCATCTAGATGTGTTGGAATAGTTTTTTTGGTTCTATGAGTTTTAGAACGAAAGTTGCACCACTTTGCAACTTTACAATACTTGCATCTGACAACTTTTTCCTCAAATGAAAACTTGTAAGAAAAAAACCTCTGAGATAGCAAAAACTGAGATAGTTTATTGTATAGGGTCTCAACAAAATCCCATAGCCTCAAACAAAGAGCTTACAAGAATCACAGTTTTTGAGAAATAGCCCTTCAAAAACTATTATCTTTTAGCACTTTGGACTCTTAATGGAAATCGTCAGTCTAATGTAGCTCAGAGTGATTCGACATATTTGGGTGCAAAAGAGGACTATCTCTAGCATAAACGTACCCATCTGAACGTGTTGGAATAGTCTGTTTGGTCCTACAAGTTGCAAAACAAAATTTGTACCACTTTTCAACTTTACACTGCTTGCATCTAACTTTTTGCTCAACTAAAAACTTGTCACCGTAGGAAAACACCTCCGAGATAGCAAAATACGAGAGAGGTTACTGTACAGGGTCCCAACACAATCCCATAGCCTCTGATAGAAAGTCTGTAGGCATCACAATTTTTGAGAAATAGCCCTTCAAAGATTGTTGTCTTTTAGCACTTTGGACTCTTAAGGGAAATCGTCGGTCCAATGTAGATCAGAGTGATTCAGTGTATTTGGGTGCAAAAGAGGACCATCCCTATTGCAAAAGTACCCATCCAAACATGTTGGAACAATCTGTTTGGTCCTACAAGTTGCAGAACAAAAGTTGTACCAATTTGCAACTTTACACTACTTGTCAAAATTGCAACTTATTATCAAATGATGGAAGTTCAATAGTCATCTTGTTGTAGTTCATTGGAAAAAAATTGGAAGTTGTTTGTTCATGACCTAATTAGGTAGGAATTAGATGTTAGAAGGCTTTGGGAGAGCAGGGGAGGTCAATTGAGGTTTGGGTATGATGCCCTAGATGCGAAAAGTGTGGTTTTTGAGTCAAATTGGGAGGTTTAAAGGTGTTAGTGATTAAAATCGGTTGGGGCAGCAATTTATAAAGGTGTATTAAGCATATGCAGACTTCTATAAATGTGCTTGAGGTGTTTTTTGAGTGAGATGAGTGTGGAAATGCATACTTTCAATTAACCCCCTTATAATCTAGGCAAAATAAACGTGTTTGAGGTGTTGTTTGAGTGAGATAAGTGCGGAAATGCTTCAATGGACATTAAGTTACATTGATTTTTATCTAGATGATTATATTACTTCCGAATGAAAATTGTAATGCGAAATGCATTTCATTAATTTTAACTTCTTTTGAAATAAAAATCAGCTGCACACTTCATTACATGAGTTTAAAAAACAAAATAATGTCAAATGTAAATTCATTCAACAAAGCTTGAAATCATGGGTATTCTCAAAATGAGTGTTTGATAAAAATGTATTGGTAGACATGTATGAAAAATGTGGTACAATAGAAAAGGAAATTCATTGTTTGAAAAGTCTCCTCAAAGAAATAGATGGGTTACCAATTGTAATTCATAAGTTATATTAAAATGTTATTTTGTTAATCTATAACATACATTATCAATCATAACTTTAAACAATTCTAAGATAATTATACATCCCATTTTGAAAATTCAAAGTAGAAAGACATGCACACAAGGAAAAGATTAGATCAAATATCAATTCTTATATATCAAACTATAGAATAATTGTGTTTGTGCATATACAAATTTGGCATATGTCTACTTAGAACAAGTTTTACAAATTGTGGCATATATGCCATCTCAAGATCTATCAAACCGTAAGTACATGCCAATCTATATCATATCCTAATCCTGTACTAGACCATCAAAATCAAGCCTCCTCAAAGAAGTTATATTCTCTACAGTTTCCTGCACAATAACATTTCAAACCACAAATTAGATTATGTGAATGGTTGACAAGATAGACTAGTAAATAGAAACTTATATACCATCATTTATAAATTACAAATTTAACATCAAAATCAGTATACATGCACTATATTATATCAATAATGTAATTCTTGTTTACCTCAAATCTTTCTCTCTTTTCTACAAGACGTTTTGCATATGATTGTCCCTTAGGACAAGCAGGAGTCCTCGTATAAAGTAATGGTATCTCACTTGTCACAATACTGAGTCGAACAAAGGACTATAGCAGATAAAATAAAAATGATACAAATTAAAATATAATTGTTGACAAATAATCATATCTACTAATCACATATCTACTCATATCTAAACATAAATGATCTGCAATATAGAATAAACACATACCTGTTGTGATGCTATGACACTAGATGGGCTCATAGTGGATGGATCGGCTAAGATGGTTTCCTATATAAAAAATGACAAGAATGTAAATGCACATGCACATATAATTATAATGTTGACAATAAAAAAGATATATACCTATTGTGCAACTTCATCCAATGGGTTAGACTCGGTCAACAAGACTGTAGAAGAACCAAGTTGCTGGATAAAAAGACAAGATTGCATTAGACTATCAATATATGTAGTACATGTATTTAAACATATTAGATTTCAAAGATTAACATCTAAAATAATAATTTAAATTATTTACTGTGTACTGATTGCCTAAGGAAAATGAAATGGCAGTATGCATAGCCTATTGCACTTTCAACAACTACTCCTCTGTCAATAATTGTTTAAGATTCCAACACATAAACATATATTAGTACAAATATCCTTCATAAAATATGAAAGAATTTACATAAAACACACTATGAAATTGCTTTAAGACTTACCGATGCTCCCATATCATCCCTGGCAGTTGATGTCTCTCATGCAAATGCTCCACTCCATCATCTATCAACTCTTGCATCCACCATATAATGAACCTCAAAGTCAAATGTATCTATGGGAGCCTTAGTGGACCATTGGAGAGGATCAAAACATAAATTTTTGCATGTCATGCAACGATGAGGCACACAAATATGTCCCAAAGAGGACATGTACTAGTGGGAGCTGATGTAGTAGGTGCACCACCATCATGTTGTGATGTATTAGGTACAACACCATCGTGATGGGATGCACCGTCAAATGGTTGTGCAACATCATGCCTCTACCTCACCAAATGATCACTCAATGAATGTAATGCATAAATGCTCATAGTCCCCACATCTATAGCAATCTCAGGGTAAGGTAGTGGAGTAGGAGCAACAATAGGTGGAGGAGGATGAACTGGGGTGACTCAGCATGCCCTAGGTCTATCCTGTGGCATCCCTCTACCAACACCCTGGAAATATCACATGTCAAAGTAATTGACATGTTTCCCTAGCACAAACTCAACATATAATTTTTGGAGAAAATAATGAGGGACATCAAGATTGTTGTTGGGTGGTTTATCAAAAACCATCCACCAATGTCTCCAAAAATTATCTAATATTCCTCTATGGGTGCACTATTTAATTGAAAATTTTTGTTTTCGCGCATTAACAAGTTGTCTAGTTCTTTGATCTATGAATAACTAGGCTAATTGGGCTTTTTCAATATCAAGAGCCTTCACCTCATCATACGATAACCCATCAACATAAAATTGTCTTTGTTGCTCTCACCATTGTGCAAATCTATTATGCTGAGTTGCCAAAGTTTGAACATTTACAATGATTGCTTCCAAAGTGTTTTCATATCTAATAGTTCATCGAGTGTCTCATAGATTTGACATACTTTTCTTAATTGATCTAAATTTCTATGAATAGACTTATGTATTGTTGGCACATTTTCATTCAGAAACAATGGTTGCAGCGGAGGATTTAGAGGGTATTCATTTTCTTCAAGATTAGGGTTTTCATTTTGTGCAGGGTAAGGATTTTCATTTTTCATCCATTTTTAACCTGTTAATTGATAAAATAAAAATAAAATTAACAATGGTTTTAATCTAATAAAAAATCTATCAAATATACCCTATTTTTGACTAAAATTTTAAAAAAAGAAGCAAAATGAATATAAATTGAATACAAATTTAAAAAATTAAACATACCATACAAATTTGGTGATTTTTTTGGTAATTTGACCTCACCCAAATAGATATCTGAGTCGCTCTTTAAAACCCCATGCGCACGCACTTGAAAAATATAGCTCTCGTATTTTTTTCTGGTATGTTTATAACATAGGAAATGGATATCCATTATAACAGATATTTGTTTCCTAATTTATAGCATTTTTAAATAAACGGTTAGGTCCAGGAACCGACCATGGTAGTTTTATTGAAATATCTATTATTTAATATAATATAATATATATTATTATACTATAATATAATATATGTATTATATTATAATATATAATAATACATATATTATAAATAATATAATACATATTATTATATATAATATATATTATATAATATCAATATAATATAATATAATATCAATATAATATAATATAATAATATATTATAATATAATATAATAATATATTATAATATTATATTATAATATTATATATGTATTATATAATAATAATATATAATAATACATATATTATAATATAGTATAATATAATATAATATAATATTATATTATATAATATGACCTCTCGGGTTTTTTTTTATTATAACACAAAGAACAGATATCCATTTTTTATTTACAAACTTTTTAATAAAATGGTCGGGTTCGGGACCTAACCATATTTAACTTTTCCTATTTTTATAAAATATTTAATATAATATATAATATATATTATATTAATTTTAATGTAATACATATATTATAAATAATATAATACATATTATTATATATAATATAATATATATTATATAATATAATATAATATCAATATAATTGTTATCAATCAAATATGCACCCTTTGTCAGTTTGCAAAAATTAGACTATCTGTTAAAACAGGGAAACTCTTTTCAGATGTGGGTGATCTTATTCGAAAAGAGCATCTCCAGACTGAGATGGTTCTTCGAAAGATGAATCCTATTCTAAATGACCTTCTTGGAAAAGGGATATAAAATAACTGAAATTGAAACCTATGACTTAAAATGATCCTCAAAACTTAATAATGACTTTTATATTTCACCCACAAACAGTCTTCAGAAAAACAACAATGAATTCACAATCTCTCATGAACACCAGTGCAAAGTTGATTTGCATGAAGGGTTAGATTTAAACACAACATGCAACCTGCAACAAATGAACTTTCTGCATCGATGATTTGCAATAATAGGACATAAAGAGCATTTTTAAACAGGATCACAATATAAACATCATACTAAAACTGCAAGTTGAGACAGAAATTGGAGATAAGAATGTTGCTTTTATTAGATGGAGGAGTGAAACTCTCAAAACCTAAGTACAAAGAAGTTTACAAGCTCAAAACTGTGTAAGAGAAAGAACTAGAATCTGAACTGAGAAGAAGAAGAAAAACTAAGTCTTCTTCAAGATAAATCTCCCCAAAAACCCTAATCCGAGCTCACCAAGAAAGCTCAAGGAAAAGGTATCAAAACTGTCTCAAAAGTCTGCACAAAAGCAGAAAAAACTCACTGTTTCCATGTTCATACTGTTCAACCCCTAAAAATAGACTAAATCTGCGTTTAAAGTAAATAAAACAACTTATCCATCTAGCAGGCATCTCAAATCTGACCCAAGGAAAAAATCTCAACCCCAATCTGCTAAAAATAGCAAAGCTCAATAAAAACAATTTGTTTTATCTTTGCTTTACATAGCTTGCAGATTTAATTATTCTCTCAATTAGATTTATTTTTGCAATTAAAGATTTAGGAAAATCTTTTGCAAAACAATTACAACCTTATATCTCCATTTACAATGCTTGATTTTTCTCAAAAAAACTAAGTGATTTCCTAAAAAACTTTTGAAAATAATTAAAGGCTTAAAGTCCTCAAATAATAATAGCTTCATTAAATCAACAAAGACTTAGGCAAAAATTCAATCACTCAAATCTCTTCATGGCTCGACCTAGCATATGAAATCGGCCATTCTAGACTTTGCACAAAGTTTGATAAAAAAAGAAGTCCCTAAGTTTGAATTAGGGCAACACAACAAAACAAGGGAAACCCTAATCATTTGCATTTGACATTTGGAAGAAAGCTCTACTGACAAAATGCGCCGCCACCATGAAATATTGGTTTTTTAGCTTGAAGTATAAGGATTCTTTAGATCTTTTTCCTCCAATCAGTTCGAACTCCATCTCTGAGACAAAGGTAAGCTCATTTTAGACATCATTGTGGCTTTTCCACTGTGTTTTTGGAAGGAAAAAAAAGAAAAAGAGGCCATAAGGCTACAGCTATATCACAATTTCCGATGCATTTTTTATTTCTTGTGCCTGTTTTGCTTCAGTCATTTGGGCCACCATGTATGAGCTCGAACTCTTGGTTTTTGAAAGCTCTGAGGGAGCTCAACTGAGGGTTATTGTTCTTCTACAAGCAATGATGGTAAGTTACCTTCCAACCATGTATTTCTTTCTTCAAAAATAGAAATCTTATAAAAGCTTAATATTTATGTACATTATCAACTTCTATTTGTACATTTCTAGCCATTACACAGGCTACGCTATCATGAGACTCTTGTTACGAATTTTGTAAAGAATTCCTTGCACTGTAGTTGCTTTTGCTTAAGGTATTTCTAAGATCTGATGGAAAAATAACATGTGTTTTCCTTGTTTATGAAATGGTGGACCTTTTAAAGATCTAAAAGCTCCCTCTAGGCCGTGGCCATGTGTATTTCTGAAAGGGCATTTTGAAGCTTTCTGGGCTCGACCCATGAAAGGAATTTCTTTCTTCTTTCAAATTTTGAATGAACCCTTATATGGGAACCATGTAAAAATGAAGAAATCTGTATTCTAAAATGAACCCCAATATGGGTATTCTGAGAATTGAAAGAAACCATGTCTCTCTGTCTGGAGCTTGACCACCATGACTTTTCATTATTTTATGTTATTTCTTTAAAGACCCTCTCATGGATGTCCCTAAAAGTTGTAAGAAAACATCAATCTTGCTTCTCATGTTATTTTTACTCAAGTGAAGCTTACAAATGCATGAAAATTATGGAAGGCCACGAGCTTTGTATACTTATCTGATGGACTTCACTTATAAAAACTTGCATTATATCCATTCTTTGTTCATATTTTATAAAAACCCCACATGGGTTCTTGTAAAAATGAAGAAATTATGTACTTTATAAAAACCCCAAAGTGGGTACCTTGACAATAATAAGAAATTTGTGTATTTGGATGAAACTCTCATATGTGGGTTTCTAGAAAAAAAAAGAAAAAAAAAAAAAAAACATAAACCCTGCCTCTTTCTATAGAAGACCTATGTGAGAATTCAGAACCTTGTAGAAATTTGCATTATTTCTCAGCATGGGAACATTGTAACCCAATAAATACTGAATATTTTAACTGAAGCTTTCACATAGATGTTTTGACTGAGATTGGGTACTTACATTCTGCATTTTAGTAGAGACCTCTTCCATATATCTGTATTTGTTTGAAAATATTTCATGTCTCTCTTGTTCGCACTTGTGGATGCCATTATCGTGTGTTTTCACACCCTCCTTACACATAGAAATCTCTTTCATTTAAATTTGAATATTATTTGCTTTCTCTAATTTCTTATTCAGTCACAATCTTCAGGAATGCATTCCAAACCCTCACTCAACCCATTTTTTTCTACAAACTCTGCTTCTTTAGGAAGTAACCTTTAACATGGCAATTCTTGTGTAATCTATCTTTGAAAAGTATACTTGAATGACTAAACAATTGAATGATAGGACAACATAGATATCCAAAATAGTGTATTCTGATTGTCTTCTTTTCAAAACAGTGAGGCATTTTGCATTCTCAGCCGTAATGAAACTGGATGTCTTGTTGAATCATTCACTTTCACTTTACTAATCAGTTGGCTATTGGTCACTGTATTGATCTTGTCTCCTTATTCTGATTGAAATGTAAAACTCCTTCACATGTCTCCATTCTTGAATGACCTTTTAAAAGTATGCTCTTCTACCTAGCACTCTTCATGCATTTTTTTGCTCCATTTAATAAAACTGTTCCATTCACTTGCTCTCTTCTGAAATTAAAATTTGAAACAATTCTCTTCGTTGAGGCATTATGTATGCATGTTCACTATCCTTGATTGTGAGAAAGAACACTGTTGAACCTTGCATAATATCATGAACATGATGAAAAAATAGTACTATAGTAGAAGAATATAACCATACAATAGTATTTGAGATGAATGTACTCAGTTGAATTGATTGAGCTAATTAAACCCACTGTTCACCTGTAGCTTTCAGAAACATATTTGACTGTTATGAGTGAACAGTCAGCTTAATAACTTGATGGATGAACTATTTTTTACTCTTTCAGTTGTATATCTCCTTTCTTGATGAATATGATGATTGCAATCTCCTTCTCATCCCAGTTGTAATGAATAAGGGGAAGCATGCCGAGGTCTACCCTTGTGGTAGCCCATTTTTCTCCACATGCTTGGTCCTCAAATGATAAGCAGCTTCATGATTTTCCCTATACATGCACAAAGAAACAAATGGTGTTAGCATAAGACAATAACAATATATGATGATGTTGATGTATCTATTTCAGCTCATATTTCTACTCTTTTCCTTAGTTGGTTCTATGCATTTCAAGGATTGAAATATATCTCTATTAGTATGGCATGTAGTATAGTCCATATCTCGAGCTCTTAATTGACGCCCTTCTTAATATTTTGTAGGGACATTCAGGAGCAGAAGCAGGATGGAGCAAGCTACGAAGCATCAACCGAAGATCAACTCAGGTAATGACGGATATGTCCCATGTTGCTTGTCACTTTCTCTTTCAGTTGTATATTTCCTTTCTTGTCATGAATGGAATGGCTAAAGCTACAACTTGTGAGGATATTCAATTTCAATCTTCTGCTTTTCATTTTGAAAAGAAAATGCATTTATGATGCAATTTTATATTATCATTTGAATGTATCACCATTTGAATTCTTGTAATCAAATGAAATGTTGTAAATATGAATCACTTTATGAAATAAATGAAAGCATTCAGTCATGTTTTGTTGTTGAATGCTCAATCTTGTACTCCATTTGATTGTGAAACACTGAAAAGCAATTTCTTGAAACTCAGCTTCCTCATTTCAATGGATAACTATCACTCATAAAATGATAAATAAGATGCAATCATCACTTAACATATGCAGAAATAATTGTATTTTCCACTTTTAAATATAACAGTAATTAGTCAGCTCCACCAGTTGAGCTATAGTGAAAAATTGGTAGCATTTTGGTAATTTCCACTAAATGCTTTCCTGCTAAGCATAGATCAGTTTCCTTAAAAAACTCCATTGGGCGCGGAGTCAAAACTGCCCCTTCATGAAACTCATAACTTGAATAGTAACACTCCAAATAGCAACAAAACAAAATGAAACAGAACTAAAAGAAAACTAATAGGCCCTGATGGCCAATAGAACATATGCAACAGTGCTTAGGGAAAACAAAACTACTAAAGTAAATGTGCATAACACACTTATTTGAAATAATATTCTACTTATTTGCAAGATAAACTTATGTTAGAGGCAATGTTTGAGGTGGATCCCATTAAATTGGATAGACAACACCTCTGCAGTCAACTTATAAATTTGGAACACGTTGTGTTCCTTGCACTCCTTGATCACAAAAGGCCCATCTAAAATAGCACCAAACTTGGAATGTCGTCCAGGTCTGCTTTTAAATTCATTCCACTTGAAAACTAGATCTCCAACAATGAAGTCACGTGGTCTTGCTCTTTTGTCAAAAGAATTTTTCATCTGAGCTTGATGTATCTCAAGCTTCCTTAGAGCTTCTTTCCTATTTTCCTCCAGCTCTACTAGCTGTGCAAATCTCACCTCAAGAGGTTGTTCATTCAACAATTCCAATTCTTTAACATAACTTAAATTCGACAACTCAATGGAAACAGGTAACTTAGCTTCCTTGTCATAAGTTAAAACAAAGGGAGAACAACTAGTGGCTCTTTTAGGAGTTATCCTGTCAGCCCATAGAGCTAACTTAAGCTTTTCATGCCATGTCCGATGATTATCCTCAACAATCTTCTTGATTATCCGAATCAAATTCTTGTTTGTAGATTCTGCTTGACCATTGCCCTGCGGATAATAATTAGAAGACGTGTTCAAATAAATATTATTTCTAACTGACCAATTAGAAATCCTCAAACCAATAAAAACCAAACCATTCTCAGAAATGATCAAATTTGGAATTCCAAATCTTGAGACTAGGCCCTGATAAAAGTTAAGTACAGAAGTCTCATTTGCTTCTTTCAAAGCAACAACTTCAGTCCATTTGGTAAAATAATTTGTGGTAGTAAGTATCCACTTATGACCCGTGATTGAAGGCGGATTGATAGGACTAATAAAATCTAAGCCCCACTTAGCAAAGGGTTGTTCCACCTGAATTAGATGCAGGGGCAGTGCTTGAAGCCTCTGTTTTCCATAAAATAAAGCACATTTCTCATATTTTCTGACCCAAGCAATAGCATCTTTGAACAAATCTGGCCAATAATAACTAGCCCGCATAATCTTCAGAGCTATTGTTCTTGCAGCAAAATGACCTCCTAAAGGCCCATCATGAAACTTTGCTAAAAGCTTGTCAACTTGATCAGGCTGAATACATCTCAATAAAATACCTTGGAAATCTCTCTTATAAAGAATGCCATCAATAATTGCATAAGGAATGGCTTGTAATCTGTAATACCTTCTTTTTTCTCTATCTAAGCCTTCGAGGCACTCACCAATTTGCAAATAATGCATCATTTGTTGTAACCAAGTAGCAGGCAATGCCGGAACAACACCTGCAACATCATTATTTAGCACTGTATCTATATTTTCAGCTTCTTTTAAGTTGTCTTCATTTCCAGCAATCTTTTCACACAAACCTTTGCCTCTAACAAGCTTGGTTACCTTTATATCAATGTCAAATTCCATTACTTTGGTTATCCAACCAGCACGTTTATCATTAATATCTTTGTTAAGTAAGAAATTCTTAACAGTTGAATGAGCAACCAATAAATGGATCTTGTTGTTGGACAACATATGCCTAAATTTATTTAAGCTTCTTACAACAACAAAAACATGCTTTTCGACAAAAGAATACTTCACTTCATAATCATGTAATATCTGGCTGAAAAATGCTATAGGCTGCTCCAAGCCTTCATCATTTTGCTATCATAACATAGCTGAAACAGTATCTACTCCTCCAAAGGCATAAAAAATAAAGTCTTTGTCAAAGTTTGGATTAATGAGAGTAGGAGTAGCTACAAGGGCTTCCTTTATCTGCTCAAAGCTCCTCTTACCTTCCTTGGTCCAACTAAAAGGTGTATTCTTTTTAAGCATAGAAGTGAGAGGTTGCAGCAAAGCTGTAATATTTCATATGAACCTCCTCACAAAATTTATTCTTCCAAGAAAGCTTTGCAAGCCTTTCTTGTGAGCTGGTAACGGTAATTCAAGAATTGTAGAGACTCTTTCAGGATCTATAGAAATACCTTGCTTTGAAACAATATGTCTGAGGAGTTTACCTTCATGTATAGAAAAAATAAACTTCTTCAGATTGAGAGACACTTCGAACTCCTTGCACATCTCTAAAAAATATGCTCTAAATGATCAAGATGTTCATTAGCATTTCTGGAAAAAATAGTAATATCATCTAAATATACTAGAATGAACTTGTTCACGAGGCCATGAAAAGCCATATCCATTGCTCATTGGAATGTTGCTCCAGCATTGGACAAGTTGAAAGGCATCTTTTTGTAGGCCATCATGCCCCACTTAGTTGTAAACGTTGTCTTGAACTGATCCTCTTGCTTAACCAGAATCTGGTTGTAACCTGAGTAACCATCTAGCAAAGAAAATCTGTCAGAACCATAAACTACCTACAAAATTTTCTCCATGGAAGGGAGTGGGTAGTGGTCTTTCAGTGAAGCCTTATTTAAATCTCAGAAATTAACACATAATCTGATTTCCCCACTTTTCTTCCTAACTGACACTAAATTTGACACCCAAGAGGTGTGTTTGATAGGAAAAATAATACCACTCTCAACTAATTTATTCAGTTCAGCCTTCATAAGGTGTTTTAATTTGGGGTTAAGAGGTCTGTGTTTCTGCCTTACTGGTTTTGTACCAAGCTCTAATTCAATAGTATGTTGGGCTAGTTCTGGGTTAAAACCTCTCAAATCCTTGTACTCCCAAGCAAAAACATCACTAAATTTCTAACATAACAAAATAAATGCTTGTTGTTCCTCTTTATTACATACCTTTCCCATCTTGAGAAGTTTTCCCTTGAAGATTTCAATGGTTGCATAATGTTCTTCCTTAATGGTCAGGCCACACTTGTCTTTCCATGCTTGGTCATCTGAGTTAAACATAGATTCCAAGGTTACCAATCCTTTTGGCAGCTTGTTTTTCTTCAACTACACAATCTAATCATCATACTGCTACTACCATTTTTGTTGGTTTTTATCTACAAACTTAGCTTCAGCAATTAAAAAATTTACAATTTGCTCATCGTTGTCAAAAACCTGCCAACTCACATTATTTTCAGGCATGGAAGGTCTGACCACTATTTTTACATATTGACATGCCTCTACTTTATGAATCTCATTAGGAATATCAAACTGAGCTCCTATGGTAGCGAGCCTATCAACATGCTTATTTTTGTTTCTAGGAATTGAAACAATATTAAAAGCATCAAAATCTTCCATCAAATCCCATACACGATGCTTATATTTCTTAAGCAAATAATTCTTGGCAGCATTTAAATTTCTGATCTGATTTACAATTAGTTCTAAATCACCATAAACTTGCAAGCATTTAATACTTCTTTTGCGGACCCATTCAAGGCCATGCACCAATGCTTCATACTCAACTGTATTATTCGAACAGCTGAAAGCAAATTTGTAGGCTGAAAAGTATTTATCTCCCTTTGGTGAAATCAACATAGCCCCACCTCCAGTACCAATACTACTTCTTGAACCATCGAAATAAAGCTTCCAAAGCTCATTTTCTATTTCTGCAGACTGTTCCTCTTCTTTACAAAGATTAGGCATATCAAAATCAGGTTCTCGAATCATATAGACTCCTAATCCTATCTCATCTATGTGCTGGAACAGATCAAGCTCATGATCTTCAGCTGCCCATTCATCTAGATTGATATTTTCTATATGGGTGTTGCAGTCTGAGGTCATGGTTTGCTCCTTCAATGCAGAGGTGGCGTAGAGGTTAGCGTTTATAAAATTTGGTGAGTATGGTTCGATATGGTCTTTGGCAAGAGGCTCAGACTTTATGGTCACTTTTGTACCATACCTTGTTCTAAAGAAGAGATGAGACCAATCTGAAGACAAAAACCCACCCAACTTGGCTATAAAATCCCTCGAGAGACAAATGGGAAAGTGTGGTGGCAATTCAATGACATGTATATCTTGATGAATAGCAAAACTCGGGGATGCATGCAAAGTAAGAGCCAAATTTTTTATAATACCAGCAGTTTTAACAGCAAACCCATCTAATTGAACTATGCCCTTTTGGGGGTTAAGCTCATAAACAAGACCCAACTTATCAGCTAAAATTTTAGGCATAACGGAGCTACTAGCACCATAATCAACTATACAATTATGAACAATTTTATCGCCAATAATCAAACTTAAGTAAAATGGGGGAGGCTTTACCTCCTTAATTTTCTGCTCATTCTTATCCTCTAGATTGTTAGCAACCCCTTGATCAGCGTTGTCAAAAATAGACTACTCAGCTAAAGCATCTTGCATCAAACTTTTCTGACTTGGGATGTGCAAAGCATCTAATACCGACATACTGGCAGTAGCTTTTCTAAGGTGCTCAACAATATTAAATGATGTAAAATTTACCTTCTGCTGGTTTTTAATGACAACAAAATTGTTTTGCCTCTGCGAAGGTTGCAAATGCATCTGAGAATGCTCTTTGCCATGTACCTCTTGGCCACTTTGCAAAATCTGCACTTTAGGCTACGCTGTAGCATTGACGTTTGATGAAGGAATGGGTTGGTTTTCTCTTGAAGGTTGCTACTATGAATTTCCAGCTTGCTGCCCTGAACCATAGCTCTCTTTTTCAATCTAGTATTGGTCAAAACAAAAGAATTTTGTTGATCTTAACCATTCATGCCACAAAATTCAGAGCTCTGCCAGTTCAGTAAGGCAACTTCCACGTTATCTTGTTGTTCCTGATTCTAATTTGCAATATTTTCTATACTAGCATAGTTAGTTTGAACCATTAAAGCCTGATTTCTCATTCCATTAGCGCACACTGATTAGTTATGGGGTTGATTGCATGGATAACACCAATCGTAATTATGGGCAACATTATTTTGAGGCACAAGTTCCTTTGACGAACTAGCTAGGTGCTGTCATAACAGTGGTTTACGATTCCTGAGAGGAACGAATTTTAGCTGAAATCGCATATTTTTAGAAAATATAATGATTTAAGCCTTAAAAAGTTCCATTTTAAGGATTCCAATTGAAGACGGCTTGATCAAATCACCTTAGATCAAACCCCCTTGGATAGAACCTTGCTAGTTTTAAACCATACCTATAAATGCATCTCCTTTACACCTATCAAAATGCTGATAAAAAATTGATTTTGATTTAGATTTTGGGGGATCAAACAAATTCATTTAAAATTTATTTCAAATGATTATGGTATTCCTCAGAACAAGCTATCCAATGAATATAATTTTAATATGTTTTGGTTTTGTTATGTATTTATTTTTTAAGTTTTATTAAACATAGGTTTTTCATTGAAAATGAATTTCTTTGTTCTTCACATGTGGAAAAATAGAATATTATCAAAAAAATTTGAAAAATATGAGTTCACTAGATATTGAAGTCCTTGATCCAACAAAAAATTAAATTAAATTTTGACATATACAAAAAAAGTTATGCGTTATACATTATGTTTGAATTGTAATTTGTTTGACTTTGAAACTTGATTAAGGAAAAAATATTCAATAAAAAACTATCTAACCAAGTGGAAGCACTAGATATCAAAGTTACAAATCTAAATTTGAAAGAATTAGAATTGTATCCTTCATGGAAAAAAGTTATGCATTATCGGTGCGTCACTTTTTAAAAATGTTGTTTTCTGAAACAAATATATTTTTGTGGGAGATGGAAAGAAGTGCAATTTGATTCCAAAAATTTTGAAAAAAATATTTTTAGAATCTAAAGACAAAATTTGATGAGACTCTAGTTTGCACCATCTTCAAATTCCTCACAGTTTAGCCACTATAGGTGCCTGAATGTGAAGATTTAGTTAAAAATAATAATTTCAGTGTCTGGTTTGGCCAAAAATTGTAAACCACTATTATGGGATCACCCGGCTTCATTTGGATTGTATGGATGGAATGGCCTAGAGTTAAAATTCCTTCTTTGGGCTTGGTAATTATTCTGAAAGGCAAGCCTATTAGGCTGGTTCTGCTGATAAGTGGCTTGATAAGGCTTATGTTCATGACCTACTTGCTTCTTAATGCTCGCAAGATCATTCCTGACGGTCTTGAGTATACTTTTAATCTCTTGAAATTCTTGGTTTGGGGCTGAGGCAGCAATTTTTTGGGCTGTGTTATGATAACCTATTGCTGGAATAGGCGGGACAACATCTAAGGAAGGTACAACAATAGGGGCAGGTGGTTGTGTTTTTGGAAACAAGGGCATAGGAGGTCAATGGGTTATGTCTCAAGCTTGGATGAGACAGTTCTCAGCTCTAATGGCTATGTCATAAGTGTTAGGGAGTGTATGCCCACCCATGGATTGAGTCATGACTGAAATCTTACTATTCAAAGCTTTTAAGTAAAATAGAAAAGCATGTACTGGTAAAGGTTTTACCACAGCAGGAATCCTATCCTAGTTTCTCTGAAATCGGTAATTGAAATCAACCAAGTACTCATGTGGCACCCTCTGAATGGTGATCAATTACTCTAACAAAGACAGATTATCAGATTTATCAACAAAATATTGATATAAACCATTACCTTACACATTCCATGTCGCGATTGAGTTGGCTGTGAGACCTCTGAGCCATTGCAATGCCTTCCTTTTGAGCGATGTTGCCAAGATTCTCAACGCAACATTCTCTTGTGTGATGTTTTGAACCGAGCATAAGGTGGCTACGTCACAAATATGCTCAACCGGTGTAGTGAGGTCCTCCCTGGTGAAGTATGGCAAGCTTCTAAGGGCTGCAACTAGAATGTCATCATGTTGAGCAATGTCTAATGGACTGCCTCCATTAAAAGGTGTGAACGGGTGCCGCCTTGGTGGTGCTTGTGATATCGAAACTGATACTCCTAGTGATAAAACCAAAGAGCTAAAAATAGGTGTTGATTTCGATCTTGTAGGTGTCTCAAAGAGCCTCCTTGTTTTTCTACCTCCTCTTCGTGGTGGGGAAAATTCTCGATATTCGAAAGGTGTAGTACTTGATCTAGTCTGTATTTTTCTCATGCACAATCTACACTAGCATGCAAAATTAGGATCGAAGTTGCTAGGTATATTGAAATGAGCCTCCAAAAGGCTGAAAAATCTGCTACATACACCAAACAGCAAATTAAAAAACACTAAAATTTGTCTGAAATGGCTTTTAGAGTCCCACCGGGCATGCCAAAAACTGTTATCAATCAGATATGAACCCTTTGTCAGTTTTGCAAAAATCAAACTATCTATTGAAACATGGAAACTCTTTTCAAATGAGGTTGATCTTATGTGAAAATAGAAACTCCAGAGTGAGCTGGTTCTCCAAAAGATGAATCCTATTCTAAATGACCTTCTTGGAAAAGGGATAGAAAATAACTGAAATTCAAACCTATGACTTAAAATGATCCTCAAAACTTAATAATGACTTTGATATTTCACCCACAAATAGTCTTTAGAAAAATAAAAATGAATTCACAATCTCTCATGAACACCAGTGCAAAATTGATTTGCATGAAGGTTTATATTTAAACATAGCATGCAACCTGCAACAAATGAACTTTATGCATCAATGATCTATAATAATAGGACATAAAGATAATCTATAAACAAGATCACAATATAAACATCATACTAAAACTGCAAGTTGAGACAAAAATTGGAGATAGGAATGTTGCTTTTATTAGATGAAGGAGTGAAACTCTCAAAACCTGAGTACAAAGAATTTTACAAGCTCAAAAATGTGTAAGAGAAAGAACTAGAATGTGAATTCAGAAGAAGAAGAAAAAATAAGTCTTCTTCAAGATAAATCCCCCAAAAAACCCTAATCCGAGCTCACCAAGAAAGCTCAAGGAAAGGTATCAAAACTGTCTCAAAAGTCTACAAAAAAGCAGAAAAAACTCATTGTTTCCATGTTCATACTGTTCAACCCCTCAAAATAGACTAAATCTACTTTTAAAGCAAATAAAACAACTTATCCATCCAACACACATCTCAAATCCGACCCAACGAAAAAATCTCAACCCCAATCTACTAAAAATAGAAAAGAGATAAAAACAATTTGTTTTATCTTTGCTTTACATAACTTGCAGATTTAATTATTCTCTCAATTAGATTTATTTTTGCAATTAAATATTTAGGAAAATATTTTTCAAAACAATTACAACCTTATATCTCCATTTACAATGCTTTATTTTTCTAAGAAAATCTAAGTGATTTCCTCAAAAACATTTGAAAATAATTAAAGGCTTCACCTAAAGGCCTAAAGTCCTCAAATAATAATTAGCTTCATTAAATCAAAAAAGACTTAGGGAAAAATTCAATCACTCAAATCTCTCCATGGCTTGACCTAGCATATGAAATCGACCATTCTAGACTTTGCACAAAGTTTGATAAAAAAAGAAGTCCCTAAGTTCGAATTAGGGCAACACAACAAAACAAGGGAAACCCTAATCATTTGCATCTGACATTTGGAAGAAAGATCTGCTAAGAGAATGCGCCGCCACCATGAAAGCTTGGCTTTTTAGCTTGAAGTATCAGGATTCTTTGGATCTTTCGCGTCCAATCAGTTCGACCTCCATCTCTGAGACAAAGGTAAGCTCATTTCAGACATCATTGTGGCTTTTCCACTGTGTTTTTGGAAGGAAACAAAAAAAAGAGGCCATAAGGCCGCGGATATATCACAATTTCTAATGCATTTTTTATTTCTTGTGCCTATTTTGCTTCAGTCATTTGGGCCGCCTTGTATGAGCTCGAACTCTTGGTTTTTGAAAGCTCTGAGGAAGCTCAACTGAGGGTTATTGTTCTTCTACAGGCACTAATGGTAAGTTACCTTCCAGCCATGTATTTCTTTCTTTAAAAATAGGAAGCTTATAAAAGCTTAATATTTTTGTGGATTATCAACTTTTATTTGTACATTTCTAGCCATTACACATGCCACACTATAATGAGACTCTTGTTACGAATTCTATAAATAATTCCTTGCACTGTAGTTTCGTTTGCTTAAGGTATCTCTAAGATCTGATGGAAACATAACTTGGGTTTTCCTTGTTTATGAAATGGTGGACCTTTTAAAGAGCCAAAAGCTCCCTCCAAGCTGTGGCCATGTGTATTTCTGAAAGGGCATTCTGAAGCTTTCTGGGCTCGACCCAAGAAAGGAATTTATTTCTTCTTTCAAATTTTGAACGAACCCTTATATCGGCACCATGTAAAAATGAAGAAATCTATATTCTAAAATGAACCCCATTAAATGTATTCTGAGAATTGAAAGAAACCATGTCTCTCTATTTCGAGCTCGACCACCATGACTTTTCATTATTTTCTATTATTTCTTTAAAGACCCTCTCATGGATGTCGCTAAAAATTCTAAGAAAACATTAATCTTGCTTTTCATGTTATTTTTACTCAAGTGAAGCTTACAAATGCATGAAAATTATGGCAGGCCATGAGCTTTGTATACTTCTCTAATGGAATTCACTTATAAAAACTTGCATTGTATCCATTCTTTGTTAAAATTTTGTAAAAAATCCCACATGGGTTCTTGTAAAAATGAAGAAATTTTGCAGTTTATAAAAACCCCAAAGTGGGTACCTTGACAATAATAAGAAATCTGTGTATTTGGCTGAAACCCTCATATGTGGGTTTCCAGAAAAAAGAAAGAAAACATAAACCCTACCTCTTTTTTTAGAAGACATATGTGAGAATACAGAACCTTGAAGAAATTTATTTCTCATCATGGGCACATCGTAACCCAATAAAAACTGAATATTTTAACTGAAGCTTTCACATAGATATTTCGACTGAGATTGGGTACTTACATTCTGCATTTTACTAGAGACCTCTTCCATATATCTTTATTTGTTTGAAAATCTTTCATGTCTCTCTTGTTTGCACTTGTGGATGCCATTATCATGTTATTTCACACCTTCCTTACACACAAAAATATCTTTGATTTAAATTTGAATATTATTCCCTTTCTCTAATTTCTTATTCAGACACAACCTTCAGGAATGCATTCCAAACTCTCACTCAAACCATTTTTTCTGCAAACTCTTCTTATTCTGGAAGTAACCTTTCACATGGCAATTCTTGTGTAATCTATCTTTGAAAGGTATACTTGAATGACTAAACAAATGAATGATAGGACAACACATATATCCAAAACAGTGTATTCTGATTGTCTTCTTTTCAAAACAGCGAGGCATTTTGCATTCTTAGTCCTAATGAAACCGGTTGCCTTGTTGAATCATTCACTTTCACTTTACTAATCAGTTGGCTACCGATCACTGTATTGATCTTGTCTCCTTATTCTGATTGAAATCTGAAACTCCTTCACATGTCTCCATGCTTGACTGTCCTTTTAAAAGTATGCTCTTCTACCTGGCACTCTTCATGCATTTTTATGCTACATTTAATAAAACTATTCCATGCACTTGCTCTCTTCTGAAATGAAAATTTGAAACAATTCTCTTCATTGAGGCATTATGTATGCCTGTTCACTATGCTTGATTGTGAGAAAGAACATTGTTGAACCTTGTATAATATCATGAAAATTATGAACAAATAATACTATAGCAGAAGAATATAACCATACAACAGTGTTTGAGATGAATGTACTTAGTTCAATTGATTGAACTAATTAAACCCACTGTTCACCTGTAGCTTTCAGAAACATATTTGACTGTTATGAGTGAACAGTCGGCTTAATAACTTGATGGATGAACTTTGTTTTACTCTTTCAGTTGTATATCTCCTTTCTTGATGAATATGATGAATGCAATCTCCTTCTCAGCCTACTTGTAATGAATAAGGGGCAGCATGTCGAGCTCTACCCTTGTGGGAGCCTATTTTTCTCCACATGCTTGGTCCTCAAATGATAATCAGCTTCATGATTTTCCCTATACCTGCACAAAGAAACAAATGGTGTTAGCATAAAACAATAACAATATATGATGATGTTGATGTATCTATTTCAGTTCATATTTCTGCACTTTTCCTTAGCTGGTTCTATGCATTGCAAGGATTGAAATATATCTATGTTAGTATGGCATGTAGTATAGTTCATATGTCGAGCTCTTAATTGAAACCCTTCTTAATATTTTGTAGGAACATTCAGGGGCGGAAGGTTATGTGGAGGATCATCATGGAAAAAATAGGCCCTTAACTGGCAAAAAATTCAGAAAAATCACTGTTAGGCAACTTGATGTAAAAATTTGAATAAGTTATCTATATTATTTCAAAAATATGTAAGAATAGAATATGTAGAAAATTGAATGTAGTTTCTAAACTACTAGGTTTATTTAAAAATAAATAAAATCTATTGGGTGAAAATTTAAAATTTCAATGCAGTAGTACTTAAATTTTATGGAAAAAATAAGAAGTAGGTGTCTGTTTGACCACCCTAACCATAATAAAATGATAATATTTTTTGATAATATTTTATATTTAAGTAGAGGACTCATGTTTGGATGTGATGCATATTTTTTTGTAATTTTTTTCCAAGTAAATAATTAATTATGATTTTTTTATTACAACTTTTAAAAAATATAAAAACTCGTATGTCTGACCACCTTAACTTGGTCAAAACTTCATGAAATTTAATTTTTATTTTTTTAATCTTGTAGTATGTGACTCATAGAATGTGATGCATGTTTCGGATTCAAAAAATGTGATACCGTTTGAAAGTTATAGATGTTTTTCAATCAGCCTATCAATTAGGACTTTAGTCGTAATTCTAATAGAAAATAAATAATAATTATTTATTAAATTCAAATTAAAGCATAATTTATATTGGTGGAAAGTTTAGAATCTCCTCTAAAAACCCTTTTCATTTCATCAATTTTGGATTAAAAAAAAGTTGTCAGCCACATACCCTAGAAATACCCATAATATTGCCACTTTTTGGCCCATCATGATCCTGCACATACCCGGAACTAGGATGGAGCAAGCTACGAAGCATCAACTAAAGATCGACTCATGCAATGATGTATATGTCCCATGTTACTTGTCACTTTCTCTTTCAGTTGTATATTTCCTTTCTTGTCATGAATGGAACTGCTAAAACCACAGCTTGTGTGGATATTCAATTTCAATCTTATGCTTCTCATTTTGAAAAGAAAATGCATTTATGATGCAATGTTGTATTATCATTTGAATTCTTGTAATCAAATGAAATGTTGTAAATATGAATCACTTTATGAAATAAATGAAAGAATTCAGTCGTGCTTTGTTGTTGAACACTCAATCATGTACTCCATTTGATTGTGAAACACTAAAAAGCAATTTCTCAAAACTCAGTTTCCTCATTTCAATGCATAACTGTCACTCATAAAATGGTACATAGGATGCAATCAATACTTAACATATGCAGAAATAACTATATTTTCCACTTTTAAATATAACAGTATTTAGTCATCTCCACCAGTTGAGCTGTAGCAAAGAATTAGTAACAATAATATAATATAATATAATATTATAGTATTATATTATATTATATTATATTATATTATATTATATTATATTATATTATATTATAATATAATATTACCTCTCGGGGTTTTTTTTAAATTATAACTCAAAGAATGGATATCTACTATATATAATATAATAATTGGTCGAGCTAGACCCAATGCAATTATAAGCACTCCTTTAAACAAAACAAATATCCATTTTGTAATGGATATCCATTTTGTAACGAATATCTATTTTGTAACGGATATCCATTTTGTAACTGATATCTATTCATAACAGATATTTGTTTAGGTTTGGTATTATGAAACCAAAACGGATATTGTATTTTAGCCTGCAAAAAGTCAAAGGCGTGAATTTTTGCATTTTTGGCCGTGTTAAAAATGCTTTTTTTTCACATCGCCACTTTTTGGACCCCCATGATTTTTCACAGACCCTCATTTAATGGCCTTTGACTCTGATTCCTTAAGTAATCTGAAATCCATATAGTACTTGAACAATGGCATGCAGGTGCTTGTGGGGGTCATTACAAAGGAAGATCCTTAGTTCAAAAATTAATCTGCTTAGGCTATTATTGGAGACACATGGAACAAGATTATTTTGAGTATGTAAAGAAGTGTCATAAATGTCAGGAACATAATAGTTTGATTCACACCCCTACCTTTGAACTTCGTGCTCACATTCCTATTTTTCCATTTTTAGTTTGGGGTTTGGATCTTATTGGGAAGATATCACCACCTTCTTCTGTCGGACATACCTTTATCATTACTGCAACCGATTGCTTCACGAAGTGGGTAGAAGTTATCCCGCTTCATTCCACAACTATTGATGTAATATGTCATTTCATATGGGAACATATTATTGCTCACTTCAATCTCCATTCCGCATTAGTTTTAGATAATGGAACTCCATTTAAAAACAATAATGTGAAGAAATTCTTGGAGACATTCAATATTCAACATCATTTTTCAACACCATACTATCCCCAATCAAATGGACAAGCAAAAGCAACTAATAAGATTATTGAACAAATTCTATGAAAGACAGTAAGCAAACAAAATAAAGACTGGCATACACAATTAACCTACACATTATGGGCTTATCGTACTAGTGTTAGAACATTCACTAGAAATACTCCATATAACTTGGTCTATGGTGTTGAAGCAATAATGCCCTTAGAATTAGAAAATCCCTCCTTAATAATTTCTCTTAAAGGGATCATTGATGACACTACCTACAAATAAAAATGACTGCATTAGCTTGAAACGCTTGATGAATAATGTATTAATACTCTTGAACATTTACAAGCTTATTCTAAAAAAATGCAACATGGTTACAATGATAATGTCATTCCCTGTAACTTTAATCAAGGTGATCTAGTGTTATACAAAAACCAGTGAAATTTCAATGCTCTCCCAAATGAAAAAGGAAAGTATGGATCAAGAGCTTATACATTGACAAAAATGGATGGAATACCTCTAAAGGATCCTATTAATGTCATGCATCTGCACCGACATCACATTTAACCTTTCCTGTTTTGAATGGCATGTTAGAAGTAATGTTGTTAGGTGAAGTAGATGATTCCTATTTTTTATCTCACATTAATTTCTTCTTTGATATATAATAAAAAGTGTGTATCTTAGATTCTATGGTAATTAATCAAATATTTTGTTTAACTACTTTAGTTACCATACTATTCAAAACCCAGTATGTTATGTTAATTTAAATCCTTACATGAATTTAATACCATCAGATCATAAGAGTATTTAAGTTCACATAGAATTTCTTAATCACAATGTAGTATCTAACATAAACTATGAAATGGTTTAATTAGATCACATAAAACATTAAATCATGGTAAAATTTATTAAATATTCATGCAAAGGGTATTTTATAAATCACATTGACATTTAAATTCAACATAACATCAAAAAAAAAAATGCTTATATATATAGTCATAAATTTTTTTTGGGTACATATGCATCAATGAGTACAATGCTAATAAGGTCTATGATTGCCTATCCCCTTGGGGGTCGGTGACCTCTGTGGTCATCATGAGACAATAGTGTGATATTGCAATCTAACTAAATCTCTCTACAGACCCTCTAGTATCCCTAATTCCTTGGTCTCCCACACAAGAGCCTCAACATGCTCTCAATCTATACAGTCCATGTCTTCCTATATCCTCACAATCTCCTCTTGCAACCTCAAGATCTCTGCCAGCAGGTCACTCTCCACCTTGTTGTCAGTAGTACCTTGAGATGCCAAAACTGTTGTAAACTATGCATGGAGCTCATCGATACAACTAGTGGCCCTCTCATTGGTTGTACCCAATCTCACCATAAACTCAAAAATATCTACATGTGAATCCACCAAGCGTGGGGGCACATACTCTCCTAGGACATCATCCTCAAGATGTAGTGGAGGCACTAGTGTTGTGGTCACTTGCTGATAAAGATCATGCCACTCTCTTGTAGATCTTGAAAAATGGAAATTATAGAGTATCAATAACCATCATAATAATATATATATAAAGAAAATGCATAAAATAATCACATCTAAAGACATGAAATAAATATCACCTGGATCACTAGTCTTCCAGTCGGGGTATGCCCGAATGATGGTGGTCCCTCCATGTGCTAATGGTGTGGGTGGTCTATTGCTAGCCTCCCTATGCTCATTTGTATGGAAACTTTGTGCCAAAGTGGGATGCTTTGCGACAATTTATTTTAACATCATAAAATTACTAAAATTTCATAAAAAAAAGTACAGTACAAGTATGAAAATGAAGAAAAAGCAAAGCAAAATTCACTCACCATACGATGAAGGATTCCCTAAACTGCATCAACATGAACTAAGTCCAATCTTGGAGACTTATAGACTCTGCTGCTTGGCATCTTAACTCACTTTTCACTAAACTAAATTTACAACAAGTGACAAATGAATAGTGAAAAGAGTCATTTTTATTAGTAAATAGTAAAACCCTAGTAAATAAAGCTTATTCATTTAAAAGGGAAAATTCATTAAAATCAAAATATTGGGGGCTAGAGGACTCTATTTTCAACGCCGTTCATTGTGTTGGATTCATAATTCTGGCCCCAATCTCATCACATGTCTGTCATTATGTGGTATGGTACTTGGAAATACCCTATGATATGACTTGGGTAATTCGATATGGATTTGTTTTCACTTTGACATCACCTCCATAAAGAAAGCAGAATCAGGGGGAATACATCTACCCTCGAATTCAATTCTCTGTAGAAGTTTTGATAAGAGGATTTTTGAATGACTAATGAATGTGTGTTGCAGTATGAGGTTCCTAACATTGTGGTTTTGCAAGTAGCTACAGTGGGGTCTTCATTCTCCCTAATGAATCCATATGAGTATCCTTTTTCATAACAGTTATTTCCTTTAACTTGCACATTCACATAATATCATATAGTAGCTAAAGTGCGGGCTAAATGTAGTGTCAAAAAAAGTAATCCTTTTTCACACTTTCACATCATTCTAAGGCCTTTATTTGATTAAAACATGCCTTACTTGGTCCTTTGCAAAGGTGTTGTGAATTGTTGTAACACACTTTCACACTTTTCTAGGATTTATTTACTTAATTAAGCCTAATGGACCCCTCTTCTACTTAAATTAAGACTTATTTATGGAATTTTAAAGTTTTTAAACACACTTTCACATTTATCTACGGTGGTATTAATCAATTGTGGTTAATTAGACTTAATTTCCCCTTTTAATTCAAATTCAATCCCTCTAAATTGCATTTTCCAAGAGGTCAATCCCGACCCCCTTTTCTTTGTATTTTATAACTATGTTTTTTATGTACTTTTCATCCCTCAAGGCAAGGTCCTGGGAAGTTGTGCTAGGACCCATTTTCCCTAGGTGATGGATGGGTCCTCCCTTAACATGGACCCTCTTTTTGAATTTCATCTTGGTGGTATTTTAATTAATTTCACTTCCAAATCTGATGTCGGCTTGAATTATTTGAATTTCAGGGTTAATTCTCTAATTTCATATAAATATAAGGTTATTTTACATAATTTTCAACTAGAGAGAAAAACAAGAGGCAAAATTACTTTCATGAGATCAAGCATTCATAAGAAGCCAACAAAAGTGAAGTTTGGAGCAACATTTCAAGATATTCAAGCTCATTTTGTATCTAATATCAAGAATTATTAAAGGTTGATGATAGATGCATATGGAGAATCATGAGGGATTCTAGGTGTTGGGAGATACACTGTAAGTCATACAACCAAGCCTAAGGACTTGTTTCCTAAGTGACTCCATCTTCTATTATCATCCTATTTGCATCCTACAAGAGGTATTTTTAGATTTGTGATTCAATAAAGAGATTATACATCTCCTTTGGTGAGTCTTTCATATTATTCATATTGCATTCAAGGGTTTTATCATAACAAAATTAGGTAGAATTTCATTTACATTCTCATATATCTCAGTCTTAAACACACTTAAGATTAGGATCACACAGAGCACTACATGTTTTAGATTTTCATCTATCATCAAATGTTTAATTACCATAAAGGGATTTGACTAAGGCAAACCCCTATCCACCAACAAACAACCAATTTTGTTTTGCAGATTATTGGTAGATCCAAATTTATTGAAATAGGAATTTCAAAGTGAAAAGGAGAAGAGCAAACCTTGAAGTTGGAACCCAGATTTAGAGATCCCCGAAAGATCCTGACAGGACCCATTCACCATTAGTGGAAAATGAGTCCCTGTTAGGGGCTAAGAGGCAACATATCACATACATTAGAAGCTTTTTCTTTTAGTTCAGAGTCTTCGGAATAGGCCTACCAAGACCCATTTTCCTTTGGTGGCGAATGAGTCCCTATCAACTTCACAGAAAAATCTAATTTTACTAAGTGCACAACATTCTTGCCTTCTTGTTTTCCTAGAAAAGTTGCAGATTCTTTTTGTTTCATGTTTAATTTATGCATTTCATATGTTAAATCTAGGATTAAAGTTTTTTCATTAGCCTAATTCCTTCTCCCCAAGTTAAGGTTTAGCTCACCACCCCATCCTTGTATAAAGGAAATATTGCAAGATCCCCTAATCTTGATTCAATTCACCTCTTGGGTTGATAAGTTGTTTCAAGATTCTTGGATCTCATATTTTGAATGAAACCCTAATATAGAAAAAGTGGGTTGGAGGCATTCTCTTATCTATCCCCCTTATTTTTCTATGTTTCAACTAGTTAAGTAGTTAGCACATCTCTTTGGTCTTCATACTGAATCTTGCACTTTTTTTCCTTACAAATGCCAGTGCAACTATGAGACGCCAGCATGCCATGCTGTCATCCCTATTTTGTGTTGTCCTCTGGCAGAGAGTTGTCCAAGGTATAGTTTGAGATCTAGAAACCTTCTCTCTTAAATCTTTGAAACTCTTTGGTCAATAGAGATATATCAGTATTGAGAGTGCTCTTCTTTCTCTACCTTAAACACTTCATAAAATTACCCTAAACAATCCTGAGTGTGAGGTAGATCAAGGTAGTTGATTTTTCTAGACCCTCCTGTGACCCAAGGTCCTAAGCATTCAGTCCCCCTCTACATTTTGGTGAACTTGATGTGAACCTTGTGATACATGTTTCTTCATGTCGAGGTGCTCTCCCTCATGTATACATAGGTTGTAAGATGGCATGTTGTGAAGCTTTATAAGCTTCACAACTCAATCTACAACCTCTACGTATGTAGTTAGGAGTGTGTGGCATCAACACTCAGAAATGGAATTTACGAGGGTCACTTTGGCTCTTGCCTCTCAAGAGATGGTGTCAGTAGATGAGGTGTGTTACTTTTATGAAACCAATCATGCCCCTACACGTTCTACTTCCCCTTTGCCTCTGCCTCTGGATAAGAATAAAGTCATCCCTATTCCTATAGAGTATCTTATGGTTCTAGATAGGAAGCTAATGGATCTTGCAACTCACCTAGAGAGGGATCAAAGTATGGCTAGGCCTGCAAGGATTGCTAATGAGATCAAGTATATGTTAGGTAAAGATCAAACAAGTGTAGAGTTTCTTTGTGGAATTACTAATTTAGTTCAAACATATGTCCCCTCTTACAACCTTTGGTCAAGCATTACTTGAGTTCATGAACATGAAACCTATGAAAGATAGATTAGTGTCTCAATGCCCGTGATGTTAATATTCATGGATAAAATGGGCCCTTTCATTAACATCTTTGCTCCTTATCCACCCCCTACTGTCAAAGCAAGTAGGGTGCCTCTAGGATTTGAGTTTCTTCCTCTTTAGGGAAACCCAACCTTTGGCAGTAGAATCTTTAGTGGAATGGGGGCTAGTGGTTCTAGTATGTTTGGCAGTGGCTCTGAGGGTGGTCACAATGGAGGCTCTGGTGGTGGCTACAGTGGTGGCTCTGGTAGAGCCACTTTGCTAGCCATGGCGTTGGTTTTGGTGGTTTTGGATACAGTACTCAAATGGTACTGTTCCTTTCCTAATAATTCTACATTTTACTTCGACTAGCTTGTGAATCAGTTTCTCTGATAGTTCCAAGGTAACATCAGTTTGAAGATGACCTTCTCGTATCTCATCTGATGTAAGCAGGGAGAACACAAGAAGATCACTGATTTCATTGCGCGATACCAAGCACTCTTTTGTAAAATATCTTACCCGCTACTTGATTCTGGGGTGATCCCACAAAATTGGTTTACAATTATATTGAGGAAGGAAAATTGCAAAAGTGCTCCCAAAAATAAAAATTTGGGTTTTTAGCCTGATTCGCTTGAAGGGGGTGTTTGAGGGAACCCCAAAAAGGGGGCTTCACTTGAACCCCCTTCAAGCGAACCCATTTTTAAACATAGGTTCACTTGAAACTATTTTGGTGGGGTTTCTCTTATGAAAATAAAGGAAAATGGAAAAAAAGGGGGTTTGCTCGAACCCCCCTTCTAGCGAACCCCCTTCGCTTGAAGGGGGTTCAAGTGAACCCCCCTTTTTTTCCCTTCTACCTCTCTTCCACCATTTTTTTGCAAAATTTTTCCTTTCGAAGCTCAGGTTGAAGATGAAAATGGAGGAAATATCACATACCCAACTAGATGATGGTAGTCCTCAGAACGAGCTATCCATCGAATATAATTTAAATATATTTTGGTTTTATTATGTTTTTTTAGTTTAATTAAACATAGGTTTTTCACTGAAAATCAAGCTCTCTATTCTACACATGTGAAAAATTAGTAGATTATAAAAAAAATATAAAAAATATGTTTGTTCTAAGTATTAATGTCCCTGATCTAGTAAAATAAAATAAAATCAATACATACAAAAAAGTTATGTTGTATATAGTCTACCTATGTCTAAATTGTAATTGATTTGACTTCAAAACTTAATTCAGAAAAAAATATTCAATAAAACACTATGAAACCAAATGAACATGTTAGATATCATAGTTACAAAGCTAAATTCAAAAAACAAAAGAATTTTATCCTTCATATAAAAAAATTTATGTTGTTTACAGTGAGCATCACTCTTTGAAAATAGTGTTTACTATTAAAAACTAGTTTTTGAAGGAGATAGAAAAAGAAATGAAATCTAATTCCAATTCTTTAAAAAAATATATATTTAGAATCTATAGAAAAAATTTCAAAAAATCACTAGTTTGCACCATCTTCAAATTCCTCATGGTTTAGTAGCTATAGGTACCCGAAAGTGAAGATTTAGTTAAAAAAAATCATTTTAATGTCCAATTTGGCCAAAAATTATAAACCAGTATTGTGAGATCACCCTCGGATGTATAGAAGGTGTTCATAGGCAATCTACAACAAGCTTGGTAGCATAAATTTTCCTTGATGAAATATCCTTCTTTCACACATTTGTGTGTTGTGTTGTGGGAGTACCAGCAAATAGTTGCTCGGTTTGGAAGATCTTCCTCATGCTCCTATCCCAAAGGAAAATATATAGTATCAATCTTAGCAAAAGTTAAATCTGTTGCAAATGTAGTTGCTGTAACTAATGATCAAGGCCTCAAGCACAACAAATAGTTTACTAAGTTTTTTTAGTCTTATTCTTCTATTTTGCAGAAGTTGTTGAAGAATAAAATTATAACATTAGAAGATCCTTGACCTTTGAGAGAGCCTTATCCCGACTGGTATTATGGAAATGCACTCTACCAATACCCTCATGTTCATGGGCATGATACTGAATTTTGTATGTTCCTACATCATGAGATACAAGATTGCATCAATGATAGTATCATTTGTTTGGATGGTAAGAAGCAAAATACAAATAAGTCAATGGCTAAGGTGAATAGTGAGTTGTAGATTTATATGGACCCATTTTCGTCTCACTCTACAAACTTAATTATTGATCCTTCTGATGCTTCTCCTAAGGCCTCAGCATACATGAATGTGATCTTGTTTACTGTTATTCCTCTCCCTCAACCTGTAACTAGTTCACCAAATGTGACTTTTACATTGCAGGATTTACCCATGAATAACAAAGCCTCTCACCTATACATTCCCACTCACCTCAATGGAAACATTGTGACAAGAGTCCTAGTCAACCCTACAAGTCAAGTGAATGTTATTATAGATGATACTTTGTGGCTAAATTCATTCTAGAGCAAGGAATATAAGAAGATGAGAACTACTATACATACCCACGATGACCTCTCTCTCACTTTGTATGGCTCCATAACCCTTTCCATCCTAGTGAGACCTAAGGCTATGGATACTAATTTCGATGTCATTGTGGAATTTGACCCATTTAGGGTGAAGTTAGGCATCCCTTGGCTAGCTTCCATGAACGAGGTCGATTCCATAATTCATAAGTGCCTAAATTTTCTCACGAAGGTGTCATGCATGTTGTGCATGACACTGGATATTAGCCATTGGTATCTCATGGGGGTTATCCCTTGGATCTTTTTTGGCCCACCACGGTTGGCCTAATTCCTCCTAGAATGAACCTAATTTATCAAAATTATGTTAAGTACAAGACCAAGGATAAGGGGTAGCCAAAAATGACTTACCCTATAGCATAGTAGCAAGCTACTTCTTCCTCTCAAAAGGGGAAGGGGAGTCTTTCTCACACTCAAGGCCCTTCTTCTTCTTATGCTATTCCACCTACTACTTCCTCTTGCCCTACTATGGTGCCATCAACTTCTGCTCCTATGTATTTGCTGGGGAGTTCGATGGTTTCCGCTTGGCTAAAGGCCAAGTGTTAGGCATTTGCACTTCCTGCCTTACCCATGTTGCCTCAACCCACTTTATATGGTAAGGGGAAGGATCCTTGTAGAGCATCTCATGTGTCTTGGCCTTTGCAGCCTCCTACTACTCCTACCTCTAAGGTATTGAATGGGAAGAGGCCTACCACAGAGGTGCTTGAGCATGCTCCCCTCATTGTTGTTGCATCTTCCTCTCCATATATTCCTCCTATTCTCATCTAGGAGTCACTCACTCCATTATAAATGGCCATGATGGATACTTCGATGACTAAATAGGATTCTTCCATCCATTCTCAAGTTACATTCTCTAGCTCTAGAAGTTGTAGAAACTGTCTTGCATGTTAGCACAAGCAACAGAGGATCACTGGGTAGGCCACCTTACAGAAGAAGGAAGGGGAACCAGCAACTCCTGCTTTGACATCTTCTATTGTGTCCTCCTCTTTCGCTATTTCTACTTTATTTCCCTCTTCCTTAGTATTGCTCTCGGATCCCCCTACAAGTGTTAACAATCCTCACCCAAAGAGGGTGAAAGTATTCATTGCTCCTTCGATTGAGCCTCCCCTTTTGATTTCCCTTCTGAACATACCAACCTTTTCAAAACTTGTGGACATTCCAAAAGCCTTAGTGGTGTCTGTTGTGTTTTTCTCCTCTTCCTCCTCATCCTCTACTTCATTCATGGGGATATTGCATCCTCTAATGAAGGGAAAGATGGAGGACAACCTTGCTAGCAATGGGGATCATAAGTAGGGTTCGCCTTCTTTAGAGGGTGGTTTTGCATTGGCTTGTGTCATCCTAGTGACAGAGGAAGCCTTGGCATCCCTGAAGTTCATTAATACTCCTGAATCTTTCGGTGAGGCTAGTAGTGGATCTCGAGCACCACCTCCATTGCTCGCTAAGTTGACACATGGGACCCCTATAAAGTGCATGTTCAACTATGTGGATGAGGTCATGACTCTATCATTGATCTTTGTGAGATGACTAACATTCACCTCACAAGAACTGAGTGGAGAAGACCTTAAGGGGCCTTCTTCCTTGGCTCTTGTTGCAGAAGGGTTGGAGGGTACCCGTCATGATATTATGCCCTTGCAAGTTTACCCACCCTCCCCTTTTGATGATCTAGATTAGGAGAACGATGACCTCTTGGTTGATGAGGACCAAGGGGAACCTCTTCTTTATCTGTAGATTAGATTGTATGTGTATTGTGTTCCCATGTGCTTGTTTATATGTTCCTGGATGACCCTTGCCACCAACATAGGTGCTTGGATAGAGGAGTTTTTTTGTTGTAAAAAATATTCTATTTGTCATATCATTCTTCTATTTTTCATGCCTTGAATTTTCGACAATTGGGGATGATGCAAAGTGTTGGGGGAATTTAGGCTTCCCTTCCATGTTGACCCCTTTTTTATTTTCATGTTCCTTTCTTCGCATGATCTGATATAGTAGGGGGTTGATGACAGCTCATTTATATATTATTATACTTATCTATCTATATTTATGAGCAGCTCTGACCATAAAATATCAGATCCCCCTCTCTCTCATTCATTATGTTATTTTCTTCCTTTTTCTCTTTATCTTTTTCTCTTGCTTTCTTTTTGATGTTGTGGTGCTCATGTGTTTTCCCTCATGTGTGTGACAACATTACCACAGTTACATCTCATTATGTTCCATGGGCCACAACATCACTTTTATTCTTATTTTTCTCTCCTTAGGATGTCACATGCCTTTATGCTTGGCATGCACCATCCTAAGGGGGGGCTATCACATTGCTTCAATTTTCAAAAGATGCATTTGGTGGCCAACGAATCTCTTCTTGAAAATATCTCCATTTTTTCAAAATATTTTTCAAAAATTATGTTCTTCAACATGGATCCTTTGATGAATTTTTCTTTCATCTCAGATTCGTAAGATAGGAACTATACTTTCCCTTGCGAGGGAACATTTTTCCTTTCAAATTCCTTGATGAAATGAATCTTTTAGAAGGAATCCTTGATGCTAGAATCAGCAAAAAATTCTATCTCTTTTTCTATCGCTTTCAAACATTACATCCCTTGAGTGGACCCCTTTCCTTTCGAAGGGTTCCCGAGGGACCCCTTTGAAATATTTTCATTCAATTGTTGACTTTCTACATGACTAACTGCTTGTTTGTCTACATGCCTTCTTTTTGATATCTAACATGTTTTGTCTACGGATTAACTTGTTGCTTTGTAGGTGCACCTATGAAGTTTCTTTTCAAATCGACCTTGTAGAACTGAGTACCTGTAATGCCCCATCAAACTCTGTGGAGCCTCTCACATCTAGCTTCCTTCAGGATTGAGTACCTGGGTGTTACATCCCACCCTAGATGCTTTAAAACATTTTTACTTTTTGTAATATGACTTATGAAAGATGAAAATTTTGATTGATTAATGCATGACATAATGAGATCTTTTGTAATTAAGTTTTGTTAGTGCAATGAAAATTATGCCATTATTATATGAGCTATGATATATTTAGAAAGAATAAATTGTGTTTCGATTCCCTAGAGAAAGAAAATTTTATTTTCCAGTAAATGAATAGATAGAGAATATACAATGGAGATTTTATGATATCTAGATGTCAATCTAATTTTTTCTTGTTTGGAGTTAGATGCAGGGTAGCACGTACCACAATCTTCAGACGAGGGAAAGTAAAATTTGAGTAGAGAGATAATGTTGGAATGTTGTGGAATTTCCATCTAAGTTGGGGTTAAGTCAAAGAGGATCTAGGAACCCTAGAAGTGTGTAGTAAGGAGTCCTATTTTGAGGAATTCATTTTTGTGATTCTAGAATGTGGTTTTGTTGTCAGTGGTTTTAGGGTTTCGAAAACCAATTTCCCTACCTTTTGAGTCTTAAATTGTACCAGTTGGATTTACTATATATACTTATATTACTAATATTCCTTCAGGAAAAGAATAACAATGATGCTTGATACTACCTGGAGGTATTTAATTATATTGTTGAATACATGCTTAGAGTTGAGGACCAATGTTTAAATTATATAAGTATTTAATTAATTATATTTTATTCTACTAAGTGAATATTTTATTTAAAACTTAAAAGAGGAAGTTATAATATATTACCACCAAATTTTGTTGAGCTAAATATTTAAATATTAAAATATATAAATTCAACCCTCTCATTTGAATAAAGGAGGTGGGGCCATCTTGAATTGGTGGGATAAGTTACATCCTTATTGAATTTAAATTATAACATATTGCCATAATTTGGGACGTAGGCTAAAATTGTACTTAGTGGTTCCTTGTTTTAAGCCACAAAAGTGGTGTGGCATCTAAAAGGATTTTAATGGCTAAATCCCCACCACCTTAAAACTTATCTTTCATTTTTTATTGATAGTTTAGGAGCCCAAATTTCTTATGGGAGGGGAGTTAGAGAAATTGGGGGGAGGTGGTTATCTTAACTGCCTAATATTCATTCAACCTCATTTAGTTGGGGGATTTTTGGAAGAAAATACATTCGTGGCTAGGAGCTAGAGGAAAAAGGGGAGAAATTTTGTTGGTTTTGAACTAAGAGGAGGAGGTTAGATGTAGCTGTAAATAGTTGAGCTACCACGAGTCTGAATCTCATATAAAGGAATAAGACCACATGCATGTACATCAAGGGTGGAGTTGAGCTAGGAAATACTCAAAGTTGTGCTCCCATAACATTCACCTTCAACAGATTCTATTCTAGCATTCTTAATCAGGCATGTACTACTTTTGAATGAATTAAGAATGGGAAATATGTGCTTTTTGGATAGAAGAAAATTTCATAGAAATATTACAACTAGTATGCATTTTCTTGAATCGAAATGATGCTTCTTGAACCAAGAAAATTCATAGAAATATTACAGCTAGTATTGCATTCTCTAGAATCGAAATGATGCTTCTTGAACCAAGAAAAGTTCAAAGGGATAATGCAATATGTGTTTCATTTATTTAAAACAAACATAACTATTCTTGTTCAATTTTTTTTGGTACAGTTTGCTTGATTTTGCAAGTTGTTACTAGATCTTTTTAGACGTAATCTGTAATTACAAATTCTTGGCCCACCAAACCATCATTTTGGCTCTTTGATAAGAGTTTGTGTGGGCCAAATTTGTAGATTGTATTTTTTTCCAATATATTTATCTAGAATGTAATGCTAAGAAAACTAGTAGGTTAGCATGAAGCTTAACCTAGAACAATGATATCATAGAAAAATGATAAGAGTTCAAAATACTTGAAGAACATGCAAATGTTTAAACAATAAATGTAAGATATTTTTCAGTTATAGAAAAAGAACTAGTTGTTGCTTGTTACAGAAATGTATTCCTGGTTATGATTGCATTCTTAGTAACTTATTATGCATGCCATTTAGATGGTCAGAATGTGTAAAGTGCAAAGTAAACACTAAAACTGTCTAAGGGGTTGAAAAGGTTTTTGTTATGCCTTCTTAATTTAAAAAACTTGTTATTTTCTCTATTAGGAGTGTAAGTTCTAAGCTGAAATTGTCAGCCATAGAAGTTTAAAAAGGTTTCTTGAAACCCTAGTTTCTTGTATAACAGTCACACGTGGCAAGTAGCCTAGAAGAGTGTGTCTTGTTTGAAACCCTAGTTTCTTGTATAATAGTCACATGTGGAAGAAGGGGTTGTCTTGTTTAAAACCCTAATTTATTATTTTATGGTCACATGTGGCCAGTAGCCAAGAAGAGTGTGTCTTGTTTGAAAAACCTTAAGTAGGTTAAGAGATTTTTCCCTAGGATAGGTGTCCTTAGTAAGAGTAAAGGGTAGAGAGAAAATCTCTTGAAAGCCCTAGATTAGAAGAGTTTCTAAGCCGAGCAGGGTGGGTGAGTCTATACAGTAGTACAAAACTATGGCCATATTAGGTGCAGGTGCCATTGATTGCACTTTAGTGCTTACAATAACCTAGATACCTAACTAACTAGAGTTTCTAGCTTAGTAGGAAGGAATCCTCAGTAGCATGG
>VDFB02047230.1:620613345-620660898 GCA_007258455.2 Sequoia sempervirens
CTATTTTTTTTGAAGAGACATACATATACTAGCAATCACACGTGAAGATGTAATGGGCACATTGATAGGTGCAATATGAAATTATGTATGCTACAATTGAAGTAATTGCAAGAAGTCTTGTTATGGTGAAAGTTTTATTAATAGGTATTAATTTTGAAGTAAATTTAATCTATATGCAAAGCATTTGTAAATCAATATGTGTGTAAATGTAACAGTAAAATTTGTGCATACCATGTCATTTCCCACACAATTTTGTGTCTATTTTGAAGAAATGTCTTGATACATGTACGTAGTGACTCAACATCTAAATTCAAGCTCATCTCTCTAGCCTTTTATCAATTTGCATACTTAAATCACTATACAATTAGCCCTATCCCATTCTTATTCACACACATTTATACATTTACCTTATTTTCTGATTTATCACATTCACCAATGGGTATGCCCTCATTTATCCATTAGCCACCTGGAATTTATTGTTAGCCACTTAGATTTAACTATTAACCCATTCTAGGACACTTCTTCAATTGCAAGGGTGACCTCATGGTCACAAACCTATTCCCTTTCATTTTAAAATTCAAAATTCAAACTTTTGGCTAAGTGGCATCATTCACCCACTTTGAGTTGACTAAACACATCTTTGGCATAATTTGATGATATACGCTAGCATTAATAACATACAATATATTCATTATAATCATGAAAACATTCATTTATCTTATAGCATTGGAGTAATTAATAGTGAGACATTTTGATTCAATGCAATAAAAATGAGTAACAAATTTGAACATCTAGAGTAACCCTTAATTATATTAGGTTGATTGTGTTTGATTCATTGCATTTACTTAATTATCCTAGGTTAACTTCATAAATAAACTTTTTTTTTCTTTATATTTTGTTGAGCCCAACCAATCCTACACTTGATCCAACCTTCTTTTTAGGGTTTTACATTATTAAGATTTTCAAATCTACAGTTTTCTAAGTTTACATTCTATTTTCAAATTTGAACTTTCTTATACATCCTTGTACGTCATTGGTACATTTTTCTATTAGGTTTTGCATTTTTTATGTTAAGATATAGTAAATTATATTCACTTGCAATTTGATGTGTAAATCTCTTGTATTGTTAGAATGAGTACTTGAATGATCATGAGGTGTTGACCATCGTTTCCATCAATGAAATTGACCATCTCTCACATGTAATTCTTGGGAGTTACATTGGGAGAACTGGATCATCTTTCCATAAAGTTATGGGTTCCTACTTAGTTGATATGTTCATAGTGGAGGGCTAGTTTGCTCTCGATGAGTTATTGGTCAAATACATTATCTATTCATGGATTCTATCTTGAGTGCTATCATAATTACACGTTGGGGTGGTTCATGGTTTTAAACTATCAAGAATGGTTTTGGTTGAGGGAGTTTTTTTCTTTGAATCAATAAAGTTTCAATTGCTCAATTCATATTTTACTGTTTTTCTTGTGTTTTTTGCCTGTGCACAAGCCATTCAAGCATTTTTGTATAAAAAATTTATGTAGAAACATTATTACATGTCTTGACGTTATTTCAAGAGTGGAAGGTGTGGAGAACTGGGTTTTGAAATAAAATGAAGAGTTAAAGGTCTAAAAATGGTGGTTTTTTTTCACTTGAAAATAGAGTTTTTACCCTAGGGTTTGCAAAAATATCTGAGATACCAGAAATTTCTTTGTTTTATAAGCATATTGGGGCCTAAATAAAGGTGTCTAAGGTGGTGGCAAAGTTTGAAAGGTTGTGGAAGTGCTACATCCAATAAACCCTCAAGAATTACACTAAAAACAAAGGTTTTTTTATTTGATGGTTACAGGTCCGTACAAATGGAATCCAATTGTAGAATCTTTGTTTTCTTGGAAATTTATTTTCTTCCCCAAGGTTTCAAGGGTCTGTGTGGTGTTTGAAGGTATGTTGCTTTGCATTTTTGGGCTAATTGAGTAGCCTGTTGAAGGGTGAATGTATAGGAGGTCAACTCTGGTCCAAAGGAGTCTATGTTGTTTCTCATATATGTTGTGTAACTTGGATATGGGTGTTTGAATCAGTCATGTGTTCGTCTAGTGTTTTGGAAGATTGTGGAGTAATTGGACAAAAACTAGTTTCTCACTATGACAAGGGTTTAAGGGGGTTAAAGAGGGAAATGTGTATTTAGTTGCTTGTCAAGTTTTAAGGGAGTTTTGAATTATCCAAAGAGATCAGAATAATCTTGTTAGATGCCTCAAATAGGCAGGTTGCAAAGAATTTGTGATTGTGCCCTTGTGTCTGCATCAATTTTTCACCTAATTTCACTCAGTCCAATATAGCTCAAAGTGATTCGGCATATTTGGGTGCAAGAGAGGACCATCCCTAGCGTAAACGTACCCATCCAGATGTGTTGGAACAATCCATTTGGTTGTACGAGTTGCGGAATGAAAGTTGTGCCACTTTGCAACTTTACACTGCTTGCATCTGACAATTTTTCCCTCCACTGAAAATTCATCACCACAGGAAAACGCCTTCGAGATAACAAAAACCGAGAGAGGTTTTTGTAGATGGTCCCAACATGATCCCATAGCCTTAGACAAAGAGTCTGTAAGCATCATAGTCTTTGAGAAATAGCCCTTCAAAGATTGCTGCCTTTTAGCACTTTGGACTCTTAAGGGAAATCGTCAGTCCAATGTAGCTCAGAGTGATTTAGCGTATTTGGGTGCAAGAGAGGACCATACCTAGTGTAAAAATACCCATCCAGATGTGTTGGAACAGTCCGTTTGGTTGTACAAGTTACATAATGAAAGTTGCACCACTTTGCAACTTCACACTGCTTGCATCTGGCAACTTTTCCCTCCACTGAAAAGTCATCACCACAGGAAAATGCCTTTGAGATAGCAAAAACTGAGAGAGGTTTTTGTAGATGGTCACAACAGGATCCCATAGCCTCAGACAAAGAGTCTGTAAGCATCACGGTCTCTGATAAATAGACCTTCAAAGATTGTTTCCTTTTAGCACTTTGGACTCTTAAGGGAAATCGTCGGTCCAATGTAGCTCAGAGTGATTCGGTGTATTTGGGTGCAAGAGAGGACCATCTCTAGTGTAAATTTACCCATCCAAACGTGTTGGAATAGTCCGTTTGGTCGTACGAGTTGGGGAATGAAAGTTGCACCACTTTGCAACTTTACACTGCTTGCATCTGGCAACTTTTCCCTCCACTGAAAAGTCATCACCACAGGAAAACACCTTTGAGGTAGCAAAAACTGAGAGGTTTTTGTAGATGGTCACAACACGATTCCATAGCCTCAGACGGAGAGTCTATAAGCATCACGGTCTCCGAGAAATAGACCTTCAAAGATTTCTTCCTTTTAGCACTTTGGACTCTTAAGGGAAATCGCCGGTCCAATGTAGCTCAGAGTGATTCGACGTATTTGGGTGCAAGAGAGGACCATCCCTAGCGTAAACGCACTCCATCCCGATGTGTTGGAATAGTCCGCTTGGTCGCACGGTGAAGTTGCAGAATGAAAGCTGCACCACTTTGCAACTTTACACTGCTTGTATCTGACAACTTTTCCCTCCACTAAAAAGTCATCACCATAGGAAAATGCCTCTGAGATAGAAAAAACCAAGAGAGTTTTTTGCAGATGGTCCCAACACAATACCATAGCCTCAGATAGAGAGTCTGTAAGCATCACGATCTTTGAGAAACATCCCTTCAAAGATTGTTGCCTTTTAGCAATTTGGACTCTTAAGGGAAACTAGTGGGCAATATAGTTAACTTCTTCACAAACTTGGCTTGAAGTAATTTCATTCTTTTTTGTGCATTTAAAATGGAGTTTTAAGCCTTCCACCCTAAAAGTGACCTCTAAATAACTTCAAACACCTTAACTACCTCATTCTTATTCATTTGTTTTGCAAACAAGCATTTTCATTCCAAGAGGCAATATAACTTTTGAGATTGCAAGAAGACATCTGATAACTCTTGAGTGTACTAAAAGAATTCTTATGATTTTTGAAGAATGTTGATAACTCTATTGTAGGAAGGTGATGAGAGATTGCTTAGCGATGAAAAGCTTGAGGCATCTTATGAGGAAGTCATGCCAACCAAAGAAATGATCAAGCATGAAGTCACAACTTGCAGCCATGGAACTGAACCTACTGAACTTGAAGAAGATGGTTGTGTTGTTGACTGGAAGAGCACCTCTGGATGGTTGTGTTGTTGACCGGAAGAGTACTTAAAGATTCAAAGGGAGCCTGCTGAACCTAAAGAGGATGGTTGTGTTGCTGACTGGAAGAGCACCTCTGGATGTTGTTTTAGTTGAGGTCTGCGATGAACACTTGTACACACCATAGTATGGTTGTAGCCATTATGGTTGATATCATGTTGAGGCGATATCTAATATCACGATGAGATGATATTCTTCTTTTCACTTATGGTTGTGGCCATAGTACTAGGCATCATGATGAGGTGATTTGCCTTGTGCAGCTGGAAGTATCCTCCCTAGCTAAGAGGGAATGTTGATGATTATTGCAGCGTCAGTCATATCCTTCCAGCAATCTCCTCTACATAAGAATAAATTAAATATAGCCAAAGCTATTTAATTTTTTTATATATATATCGATTTGTGATTAATTCTAATTCATCAAGAGATACGAGTTAATGAAGAGGTGCATTTATGAAGAGGTCGACATGCTTGAGGCACGATTTATGTCAAATAATATTTATTATTTTACGAAGGTCAACTTCTATCTTGGAGGCGCAATCTTTGAGGAGGCACATTCTTTTTGGAGGCCGACCTATATTGTGAAGAGTCACATCTCTCTCAGCTTGTATATATATTAGATACATTTCATTGTTTTGAGACATACATTTTTCATACATTCCATTTCATATCAAGTGCGAGTTAGTGAGAAACTCTTCAAGTGCAGATCGAGTTATTGTGAGAAGGCTGAGGATTATCATTTGAGAATTACATCATTGTATTGCTATGTTGGCATCAGTCTATGGTGCATATTATTAAGCCTCATTATTAGCCTTCATTGTAAAGGAGTTTCTATTGTGATTCAATAATATAAGTGATATTATTGGCTAGTTTTTTCTCCCTCAAGAGGAGGGTTTTCCCAGGGTATCTGCTGTGTTATTGTGTTTGATTTAGAATTAATTTTCTATGCATTAAATCTGATCATAAAACTAACACAACTAAATGGCTGCATAGCGTGTGGAATGAGGGGGCAGCAGGCCTGAGACCCCTTTAAAGTTTGTTTGAGTGCTTTCTTTTCATTTTTTGTGAGTTTTGTGCCAAGTTTCCTCAAAGAAATGTGGTCTCATAGAATTCCATGACAAGCTAATGCACCGAGCAATGCCCCAGTTATTAGTTATGTAATGTGAAGTAATTGCATAACCGCTAGGGTTGACTTTGTAAAAACTATATTGTTATTGAAATTTTTTCATCTATCACATCTAGTTGTTACTTTTATGCAATGTGAAGTAATGCTTTGAGTTTGAAAAGATGCAATGCAATTTAATCAACAATATGAATATAAACTACATAATATTTAACCATTCTTTTATGCTATTGTACATCGACATTTAACCATTACTCACTTGATTAAATTTTCAAAAAAAGTTTAATTATGCACATGAGGAGGCAATTAAATTTCGATTGTCAACTTCTATATATGAAATTATCCAATAATCAAGTGTATGTCCATATACAAAATGGCATCAACGCCAACTCAAACAAAATTTTACAATATGTGGCATATGCCATCTCGGTATCTATTCAATATTTACATGCCAAAATGCCTATCTCATCCTAAACTATTGGTGGATCATCAAATGGAGCCTCTTTGAAGCACCTATTGCTCAAGGTAGCCGACAAGAAAAGTCAAACCAAACAGATTAGTTATACTATATAATTTAAAATCAAATAATTAACATAAAAATCAATACACATTGAATTATAATTGAACTTCTAAAATTGAAATCTTGATTACCCTAAATATACATCTCTCTCTAAGGGCCGAGTCCTAGAATATACCCCCTCTCAAAGAACTAACAAAACCAACTTTTTGTGTAACATCAATCTATATATGTGAACAAAAGTTCATGAAATTGATCCAAGTTAGCATAGAATTGTCAGTAATAAGAACATATTTACCAAGCACAAAATAAAATAAACACATACCTCTTTAGGCTGATCTTTTTCTATATCTCCTTGAGGTGTTTCAACACCTCCTCCTTGAGGTGTTCAAATACCTACTCCTTTAGGTGTTGTGGCACTTATCAACAATGATGTATAGCTCACAACCACCTGTACATAAAAATGACAAGTACATATGAAACTAGGAATCTATGTCAATGTATGCATAATCAATAAAATATCTTATAAATCTTAATTCAACCAAATTTGAGTTTAATTACCTTTCCCTTATTTAACATTGTGCGTCCATAGTCTGGAGAGCGTTGCACCTTGCTTGCACTAGGTGTTTTCTACAAGCAGAGAATACAATAAACATATAAGTTAATATATAATTTCATTAATGACAAGCAAGTATACAGTAAAAAAATGTAAATGAGTGAGTGCAAAAATACATACTGTGTGTGTCTTGAGGAAAAATGAAATGGCCCTAAGGGTGCTATCAGTCACCCGTGTGAGCTCCTCCTTAGACATTAACTATTAAATAGACCATGTAAATAAATATAAGTACTTGATACTATCTCTTATTAATATTCATTTTTAAAAAATGCAAATTATGAATTCACACCTTAAATGTTACCTGTGTAACTTCTCCAATGTCCACCTCTCTAGCAGGAGAGGACTCTGTAGGGTGTGCTCCACTCCCTTGCGTGTGATCTGCTATAATCTCCACATCCTAGATGTCATAATCAAAAGTATCTAATGGCTGCTCAGGGGGTTGTACAATAGGACCCAAACATATTTGTTGGCATGTATTGCAAATATGTGGCACACAAATATGTGGACCTGAGGAGGATGATGCAGTAGCATTGGATCCTTCGCCAAGATCACCAGACTGTGGCTGAGCTACTAAAGAAGCATGGGAAACCAAAATACCACTCAAAGTGTGAATGGCCTAGATCGTTTGTGTGGTTGCATCCTCTGTAATATCTGGATGTTGTACTAGAGGTGGTGGAGGAAGGGGAGGATGGGGAACATGTGGGTGCCTAACTACTCTAGCTGCCCCTAGCCTATCCTGGGGCATACCTCCACCAACACCCTGGAAGGGTTTAATGTCAAAGTAATTGACATGATGCCCTAACAAAAACTCAACATATAATTTTTTAATAAAGTAAAAAGGTACATCAAGATTATTGTTGTGTGGTTTATCAAAAACCATACACCAACGATCCCAAAAGTTATCTACTATACCCCTATGTGTGCACCATTTTATAGAAAGTTTTGGTTTGTTAACATTAACTAGCAAACCAGTGCTGGGGTTAATAAATAAAGAGGCTATTTGGGCTTTTGTTATTTGTAGATCTTTCACATCATCATAAGACAATCCACATGCATAATATTGCCTCATGGTTTCTCGCCATGAATGAAATGCATTATGTTGAGTGGAGAGGGTTTCTACATTTGTAATTATTCATGTCAATGTGGTTGACATACGGGATAATCAAGGGATTTTCTTATAAACATCACAAATGCCCCTCAATTGCTCCAATTTTTTATGAATTAATTCTTCAATTGATGGTTGTGGAGGTCGTGGAGCATTTGGCATTTCTACATTTTGATTCTCAGTTGGTGGATTTTCATTCTCAACTAGTGGAATTTGTGCATTCTCATTCTTGGCAGCCATAATGCCTAATTAAAGTTAAAAAATAATTAATCTAAAATTAGACAATATAAATGAAACACTATTTTTAAATCAAAATTCATTAAAAACATTCATTTTTTTTTATCAAAATCCATTCTAAACTCAATTGTTTCATAAAAATTCAATCAAAAACCCTATTTTGAAAAAAAATCCACAAAAAATATTCATTTTTTTATCAAAATCCATTCTAAATTCAATTTTTACATAAAAATTCAATCAAAAACCCTATTGTGAAAAAAAATCCACAAAAAACATTCATTTTTTATCAAAATCTATTATAAACTCAATTTTTTCACAAAAATTCAATCAAAAACTCCTATTTTAAAAAAAAATCACAAAACCATATGAAATTATTCAACCTAAATCAAAATCGAATCAACCAAATAAAATAAAAAAACTTACCATTCCAAATCGGATTTTTCCTAAATCACATCCGCATTGAAGAAGCACGCATTGTGCTCAAGGGTTCTTCATAATTTTCAAATGACTTCAAAACAAAGACTTTGACTTTTCTTTTTATATTCTTCAAATTGATATCCGATTTGTAAAAATAGGTTTCGTGTTTGGTATGGTGGACACCTAAGCCTAAAAAAAAGTCAACACGTTTCTTTCTTTGTTTTCTGGCTTCAAGGAAAGATGTGGTCTTTTCCTCATTTCCACTTTTGGCCCACCATGATCCCGTACATAATTCAAAAATGGAATGTAGTTTCTAAAATACTAGGTTTTTTTTTTTAAATCTATTTGGTGAAAATTTGAAATTCCACGCAAGAGGTACTTAAATTTCGTGGAAAAAATAAGAAGTAGGTGTCTGTCTGACCACCCTAACCACAATAAAATGATAATTATTTTTTATAAGATTTTAGACATAAGTATAGGACTCATGTTTGGATGTGATGCATATTTTTTTGTAATTTTTTTCCAAGTAAATAATTAATTATGAATTTTTTATTACAACTTTTAAAAAATATAAAAACTTGTATGTCTGACCACCTTAACTTGGACAAAACTTCATGAAATTCAATTTTTCTTTTTTTAATACTATAGTATGTGAAGCATAGAATGTGATGCATGTTTTGGATTCAAAAAATGTAATACTGTTTGAAAGCTATAGATGTTTTTCAATCAGCCTATCAATCAACACTTTAGTTGTAATTCAAATAGAAAATGAATAATAAATATTTATTAAATTCAAAGTAAAGCATAATTTATATTGGTGGAATGTTGACAATCTCCTTTAAAAACCCTTTTCATTTCATCAATTTTGGGTAAAAAATAAGTCATCAGCCACATACCCTACAAATACCCATCATATTGCCACTTTTTGGCCCATCATGATCTTGCACATACCCTTTTCTAGTTTGTTAGATGATCCAACTTGATCTTGGTTAGCAAAGGTTGTCCTTCTATTGTTCTTTATCTTTCTACTTGTCTCTCCTTGATTGCATTCAAATGCTCCAAGTCCTTCTCCACCACATTTAAAACAAGTTTCCTTGAATACTCTTTCTCCTTTTCATCTTTTCTATGACCTTCATTTTGGTAACCGCCATATCCTCCTCTTCTGTAAGAGTTTCCATCATCTCTATAGTATGAATTCTCATTCTTATTGACTTCCTTATCTTTATTCTGATCTACAAAAGTTCCTCTTCCTCCTCCAGTAAAAATTATTCCTCTTTGAAATCTTCCACCTCTTCCTCTCTGTCTTTGCTCATGTCTTTTATTCAACTTCTCTTATGCCTTTAGGGCACATTGATATGCCTCTTCCACACTCTACAACTTGATTAAAATGATTTCATCCTGTATAGATAACCTCAAGCCATTCACATATCTGGCTACTTGCTCAATCTCATTCTCTGAATGTCTAGATCTAATATTCAACTTGTAGAACTCCTCAGTATACTCTATCACACTTTACTCCTTTTGCTTCAAATTCTGCAACTTCTGGAACAAACTGATCTGATAATCTGCAGGCATAAACTTTGTCTTCAACTTATTCACCATTTGATCCCATTATTTTATCTTTTCTTTCCCTCTTCTTTGTCTATCTATCTACAAATGTTCCCACCAAAGGGATGCATGTCCTTTCAAATTTGTACAAGAAAATTTCACCTTCTTATCCTCAGCGGTACCTTCAAAATCAAAATACTTTTCCATCTCTATTATCCAATCAAGCAATTCATTTGAATCCAACTTACCATTATAATCTAGTGGATTGAAATGTGATTTTGTATTCACTCTAGTTAGGGATCTTATGAACCTCTCTTCTCCCTAATCCATGCCAAGATTTTCTTCTCTTCCCCTTTCTTCATGTACTTCTACTTCTTCATCACTCACATCATCAACTGGTCAACCTCTCCTCTAGGCCGTTTCAACTACATCTAATCTGGTAGCAATTCCTCTCAACATCTCCATTAAAGTTGGGTCTGCATTTCCATGTGCTCCATTTCCTCTAAAATTTATTTTTCCTGCTATCTTTACACAAGTCCTCTGTAGTTGTCGGTCAGATCCTCAGTCTACCACCCCACAACAAATCTTCAATAGGACTCTGTGAATTCTGGCGATCTCTCATGGATCGAATCTCACTCTGATACCAATCTAGTGCATCCAAGGTAGGAGGGTCCTCAAAGAGAACAATCTGGACCATGTAGCAAGAGTTACACAATAGAAGCAACATGGAATATGGAGGAAAATGAAGATTAAAACATGCTCATTAACAAAAATCTCAATTATAAATAGCCAACAACATCCGAGCTTACAGATTCGGCTCACAGGCCTGATATTACATGTTCAAGAATACAACATTCCTATATGCTCCTTAATGCGAGCAAAAATCTTACATATCAAACTTATTTTTCTTAATTCTAATCTACTCTACCTTTCTAATGATCTATTACAATGATTTATATCACACCCAGAGATCCAGAATCATCCGTGTCGGCCAAAGATTAGTACAATCTCCAATGAAAGAAAATGTAACGTGTGCGTGAACAGGTCGGCCTCAAATTTGAATTACTTCACAGTGAATGCATAGGATGAAGTGTGGACCTATAATTAAGGTCAGGAACACTCCATGGAACAATTAAAATCACACCATCAAGATCTGCAAGCTACGGGGATGATCCACAAATGATCAAACTAGCTGTTATGCCATAAAATTATTCCGGTGTCAGTTCAAGAAACTACCATCAAATCCAAAAGTGATAACTTACTAGAAAAAGATCCAATCTTGCTCAAAACATGGAATAAGGAAAATGAACACGTCCATGATGTAAACATAGATCCATAGGGTCTGGTGAGCAAATGTGACAAATCCACCAACTTGAACTAAACATGAACTAAACAAGAACAAAAAACTAAAAGAAAATATTTTTGGTTGATGCAAGATTGCCAAGAACCAAGGATGCTCCTACATCAGAGGGAGAGGTAGATATAGAGAGAGGTGGATAGATAGAGAGAAGTATATAGGGAAGGAGAGATAAAGAGTGGGATGAGGGAGGGTGAAGTAGAGAGAGAGGGAGAGGTAGGGAGGGAGAGAGAGAGAGGGGGAGGTAGGGAGGGAGATAGAGGAGAGATAGAGAGAGAGGAGAGAGGGAAAGAGATAGAGAATGGAAGGAAAGACAGAGATGGAATGATAGAGGGATTGAAGGTGGAGATCAAGGAAAGAAAGTATAAAAGATGGAATATAGATAATTTATATGAAAGATCAAGGAAAATGTGATTCAAAGATAAAACTAGAGCCAAAGCTAAGAGTTATGCTCATATCTCTATATCTTATAGATAATATTTGTGGAGATAAAAATTTATACAAGATCGAGGTAGGGGTCACATGAATAAATATCTCATTGCCTATGAAGATTCTGTATGACAAGGTAAGTTGAATGAGGATGAGTTCATCATGAAAGCATACAATGAGGTAGAGGCCTAAGTTTATACTAGTGTTTTGGAATTTTGATCACCAATCTACCCTCTAGGACTCTTGCTTCTAGCTTCCTTTCTGTTAGCTAGTTAATGTAAGTTTATCTTTATTGAGGATATGCAACTTTGTAAATCTATGTTGATTCTAAAAGGAATATTCTACATTTCAAATATAAATATGTTGATCCCAAAGTGATATTCTTTTGTTATTTTGAGTTGTAACCATTCATTATCTTAATGGGATATAAAGCATTGGACTGTAACTAACTTTGATGTCTTATTTTCAATAAAAGGGTCACTGTTATTCTTTTTTAAGGACTTGAAATTATTGATAACAATGGGGCCGATTATTGAAGAATTACAAATTTAATTTTCTTACTTTACAGTTTTTTATGATGTCAATTGGGTCATGTATCTTGAAAACCTCATGTGACTTGTAAATATTCTAATATTTCGTAATATCACAACATTGTATCAGAATTTGAGTATATTTTGATCTGTTTCTTAATTTGAAGAAAATCCTTTGAAGTTTGCACCATTTGTGTGTAGTTGTGAGTGATTTAGGAAAACACATAAATTGGTTTATTATGTATACTTTCAATGCTTAATAGTATCTATGCAAATTTTTGGAGATTAGACTCCTAACCCTTTCTCTTCCATTCTTTTTTAATTTTCTTTGCAATATTTTAAAAGAATTAATTAAAATTTATCAATAGTTCTTGTAAATCCTTTGAATAACTTATGATCTATGTAATTCAGAAAATTCTATTCAAAGTTTTAGAGTATTAAAAAAAATAACTTATAGATCTACACATCATTTTAATGCACATGCTTCCTAATTGCCCTACACAAATTTTTTGAGAGTATATATCCAACAAATAGTTGTTAAAGCATCCATTTAATACTAGCTTGACATATTCTATATTAGGCCCATCTTCATATTCACCATTCCCATCTTCAATAATTTGAAGAACAAACAAATCAACCTTTCTTTGATATGAAATGATATGTCTTTTATAAAAAATATTTTTGTTCTCTATTAATGAAAAATTTCTTATTTTTTCCTTCAACTAATATTGAATTCCATCATTGGTTTACCAATTTTCATTTTTTGTTTGTAGTTTCCTTCTTCTATGAACAATATTTCTTCATTCAACATGACCATATAAACTATACCAATGCCATACATTGAACACCAACAAAGTATTAGATTAATCTAATAGATATTAACAACTAATTTGACCAAATTATATTAATCAAACTTCAACTATCATCTTGTTTAATGTTTCTACGGAAATTTTGGTCATTGACTCTTTCATGAAGAACAACACTAGTTGAAATATACATGTTAGTGTATTCCTAGCCATTCTTGTATGGATCATCATCTGCTATAACTTTCCTAAAAAGAGGTAAAAGAGGTAGAGATTCACATTTTTAAGACTATGATCTATTATTTAAAATTTATTGACATTTTTCCTCTTGAGGAGCTTTTTTCTTCCTTAGTTTTTAAATTCCTTCATCTAACATTAGATTGTATGTGAACCTTTATAAAATCCAACATACTCTTAACAAGTTCATGGTCCTATGTCATATTAATATTTCCCAACCATGTAAAGATAGCGATCCCTACTTTCAAGATATAACACTAGATGAAGTCAAGGATGTTGCTATCTATTCGACTTGAAGTTCTTGCATGCTGTCAGCTTTAGTTCCTCACACCCGAAAAAAGTGTAATTATATCTTCCTTGTAGGTATTAGCATCAAAATTCTCAAACCTTTGTACACTCTCTTAAACCAGTTCAATGATAATTGTTGCCCAAATGTTTTGGAAGAGAAATTATAGAACATAGTCTACTTCATAAGTGAAACATAAGTGAAAAAGAAAATAGCATTTATACAAATTTAAGTATGCATACTAGACACGAGGGTACTCCATTATGCTAAAAGATTTTGCATCATTTGAAAAAATGGTTGATCTCATTCAAATGCCTTCCATATACTATTTTCCCTTTCTCTAGATGATACTCAGAGCATGTATTCTTCTAACCTTTCATAATAGGATCATTTACATAGCATGTTCAACCCTAAAGTGACAAGAAAGTCTGGCCGAAGTTGACATTTGGAGTATCATTATCTTATGATTTACAACAATACTCAGCATATCTAGAAAAGGGTAAAATCATGACAAAGGTGTTTAATTTTAGCAATGTGAAGACATATTTCAGATATTTCTTCTTTATTATCACTTGTCATAGATTCGAACGATTACTTCTAATCCCTCCAAAAGTTCTCTATGAATTTTGGATTTGATGCATTATATACAGTCTTTCATGATAGAAAACATCCTCATCTTCATTAGGAGAAAGATCAACTCTAAACTTCCATATTTGTCCACATATGATGTATCTTTCATGACAGCAAACACCCTCATCGTCATTAGGAGAAATATCAACTCTAAGCTTCCAGATTTGTCCACTTATGATCTTCACCAAACCGAGAGGCAATTTTCCACCCTTAAAATTCCTTGAGTTGCTTCTTATTTTCTTTATCTCTTTGATCTTCTTCTCATCATTTACCTTATTGAAAAGGGAAGTGAATTTTGCAAATGATTTCTAGGCAATGAAACATTTTTATACCCTGAGCAATAGGGATATCATCTTCTTCATTCTATTCATATGGCTCTTTTTAACATTTATTTCTGCTTTTACTTTTGCCTCAGCTGATGGTCCTAGAATTTTGTGTCTTTTGGGAACTAAGAATTTTAGGCTGCTACCTTCCTAGTAATTCAATGCATCTTTACTTCAAAGACATCTCTAATGGATGCTGCTTATGTTTTCCCCATAGATGTCTTTCTTAATCGATCTTAGTGCTAAAAAGAATTCATCTTCTAAATCTTCACTATCTAGTGGTGATTACCAAGTGTTTTTACCAATTTGTTCACCTGAAACTTGTGATCTTCTAAATCTTCACTATCTAGTGGTGATTACCAAGTGTTTTTACCAATTTGTTCACCTGAAACTTGTGACACAGGGGCTTACCATCATCAGAATCATTCTGTGGACCATTTGGTTGTACATTATTAGTTTCTGGATGAGAATTGATGTGTTTATTTAAAAAATCTCGTCTTGAAGATAAATGAATCTTGTGGCTCAAAGGCTTGTCATCTTTAGATCCAAAAAAAGGGTGTCTTTCAGTCACGTGGGTTCAATGTTATTTGAAACCTTATCTCAAAAATAATGGTGTTTCCATGGGACCACATTCCTTTTCGGCGCTCTGCCAACTAGTTCACGTGCCTTGTCTATGGTTCACTACTTTGCATACATATCTGCTAAAGAATTTCCAACTATGATATCTGACGTAGAATTGCCCATACCTCTACCACAGCTCCCATTTTGGTACAATTACATGCTGACAAAAAGCTGTGGAATTTAGCTTTACATTAGTTGTTTTCGTTGAGATATGCAAAGACTAAGGAATTTGGCTTTACATACACCATTTGCACTTGCTTAGAAGTTTCTAAAGCCTTTCCAATGAATCTATTTAGTGTATATCCTGCAAGATTCCTTTGATGGTGTTTGAACTTACTGTAGTGATGTTTCAATGTTCCTCGGTCATAGGCATGGAGAGAAACTTTGCATTTTGCACTTTGAAATGTAATATGCATTTCGGTGCCAAAGTTTTAGATGACAGGAGCTCAGGATTTGTTGTGCATTTATATTTGCACCTTGATTTTGGAATTTGCAAATCGACACCAAAGCCTGGTTTGTAGATATAGGGTTGGCTTAACTAGCACATTCTAAGCGTTGACCGCTTAGGTGGCTGGTGTGGGACCCAGCCGTAATCCGTCCCTCTTCCCGTTCGCCGTTTAACTCCGTTTGGTGGATGATTTTTTTAAACTGTTTCTCCCTTGCATAACTAAAAACACAATCTCGAAGTTGCCTCGCTGCATATGTTCTGGTCACAGTAAAGTTTTTGGTCACGTCTGCAGCGGAAGAAGACATGGGTATCCTCATGAGGTAGTCGCAATGTGCATGCAACAAACAGGTCTTCAACCCTATCGGATTACACTTGCCAGCGCAGTTCCAGCCTGTGCCAAAATGGGAGCTTTGGAAAGATATGGAAATTTTGTCAGATGTTGTAGTTGGAAATGCTCTTTTACGTGAATTGTTTGACTGAATGCCTCAAAAATGGGGTCTTATGGAATGCTACGATTGCAGCATATGTACAAAATGGGTTAGTTGAAAATTAGGCTTTAGAAACTTTCAAGCAGATGCAATTGGCAGGTGTAAAGCCAGACTCTTCTACCTTTACCACCATCCTCCCTGCCTGTGCCGAAATGGGAGATTTAGAACAGGCTGTGCACACCTATCACAGGATAAGGATAGAGGATTTTTGTCAGACGTATTTGCAACTGCCCTGGTAGACATGTATGCAAAATGTGGAAGGATAAACAAGGCACGTGAACTGTTTGACAGAATGCATCAAAGAAATGCGTTCTCATGGAATGCCCTGATTGCAGGATATTCATAAAATATTCATAAAATGGATTTGTTGAAAAGGCTTTAGAAACTTTCAACCAAATGCAACTAGCAAGTGTAAAGCCAGACTCTACAACCTTTGACAGCATCCTCGCAGCCTGTGTCGAATGGGAGTTTTGGAACGGGGTATGGACATCCATCAAAACATAAAGAATAGAGGAATTTTGTCAGATGTTGTAGTTGCAACCGCTCTGGTAGACACGTATGCAAAATATGGAAGCATAGACAAGGCACGCGAACTGTTTGACAATGTGCCTTAAAGAAATTTGGTCTCTTGGAATGCCATGAATGTAGGATTTGAACAAAATGGATTTGTTGACAAAGATTTAGAAACTTTCTAGCAAATGAAATTGTAGTTGTAAAGCGAGCATTCTCCCCGCCTGTGCGAAATTGGGAGCTTTGGTAGTTTATGTGCATAGACCTATTTTGATATGAAACAAGTCTTAATATCATCCTCTTCATTTTGTTTTTTTTAATTAGCTCTTTAGACTTCTTTATTACCAAATCATCTTTTCCTATATTTAAATATTTTCTTTTTTACATCTTCGCATTTATAAGATTCTTCTAGAATATGATTATATTAATCCAACCCTAAATTCGATTTACTCTTTTTTTTAGTTTTTTTCGTTTTTCCTATTTCTCATTTACCAATGAGAATTATCCTATTCTACATTTGAATGTTTACATTGTCTAACACTACTTTAATTACTCATTACTATTTTAGTATCATAGATTGCATTTAGACTAGACAATTATTCACTTTATGATCATGGTGCCAACACATTCTTATATAACTATTAAATTCAGGACAATCAAAAATATCATGTGATTTATCACCACAAAAATCATGTGGACTTTACTCCATTTTTTCTTCTGCGCTCATTAGAATAATGTTCTAGTTTACCATAGTTATAATGTTTTGGCCTTTTGGTCCTTTTTCTTCAGTACCTCTATTATTATTGTGGTAGCCTCCCCTACCACCTCCTTCTAAATAATTATCATAGTAGCTCATGGAGGGCCTTGCATCTTGAATCTTTGGTACCACGTAGTGTATATTGTTAAGTGGTCCTATACTTTCTCTAAACTAAAGTTCCTACTAGCCATGCATCAAATAAACATTAAATGTTCTTATAGCTAAATCATATGCTCTATCTACACCCATATCAAAAAAATGCTTCCCTAGTCAATCCATGAACCATTAGTTCATATTCATCTTCTTCATGAAGTAACATTGACACTTATTTGTGTCATATTTGTCCCACTTTATATTTTATAGTATATACTTACCATCTTTCTAGGGGATTTCTCATGTTTCCCCCATAGTGTGGTAGCCCTCTTGGTGCCTTTGATTATCAAACACCCATTCCTTAGATGTTCTTCCCTATTATATTTTTTAAACCAAAATTTACTTCTATGTGGGGAAGAAGTCTTATCCTTCAACATTACATTTTCCTACTCTAATTTGAAATTATCAATTTCATCTTTTCCTACTAAATCATTCTCCCATATCTTTGACTAGGATTCTATTTTGGTGATCAATTCTACCACATCCTCATATGAAGAGGAAATCTTATCGTCTAGTTTTTCTATAATGTGAGGTGTTAACCCTAAAATAAACCACTCAATTCATTTCTTTTATGTTAAGGTTTCTTCTATCTTTCTACCATATTTTTAAATCATTGTTCATAATGTTTTACTTATTCCTCCTTAGTTTTGTCATCTTCCATATTTTATTTATGTGTTTTGTTCACACATTAAGTGAATGGAAATTTGTCAATATAAGTTACTCAATTCTTTCCATGTTTTATCATGCTTAGGGCATTCTTTAATGCACCATATTAGTACCTTATCATTGAGGGTCTCCACAAAATCATACAATTGGGTTTGGTCATCATTAATGCCAACCCCCACTCTAATGAAAGTCTAAGGAAAATAGATGTTTTCTAGCATCCTTGCTGTATTTACCAAAATAAGGGAGCTTAATCATATGTGCATCCATATTTGGAGGAGGTAAAGGTGTTCTTGATTTATTTTGTATGGTTAGTGATTATCCTTTCTCCTAATCTATTTTCTAATCTTGGATATTTTTCTCTCTTTATCATGGCTTGTTTGTCTTGTTTCACTACTGTTCTACTTGACCAAAGTCCTTTCCCTAAAATTATCTCTTTACACTTGAACATCTAATAACTCACTTGGTAATACCTATCACAAATCTCATACATAATTTCTTCTTGATCTTGCTTTCTCTAACCCAATTAAAGATTCACTACTTATATTGACTCTTTAGAAACTCTTCTTGATTTTGACAAGGGAGGTGACACAATCCATGAGGTCCATCTCCTCATAGCATCTCTTTGGCTTGGGAATGTGTTTGTTGACAACACATCATTACTAATTGATTTATCTTTAATTTTCTTTGAGTTGTTTTCTTCCTCAACCTAGGAATCACTCTCATATATCATCTACAAAGTTTCCTTGGAAATCTCCACATTTTTGGTGACTTATTTTATTCTATTGCTAAATATTATCTCCTCTTCTTCACCAACTAACAACTTCTTTACTTTCTCCCTTATTTAATTTCTCTTCTTCCCCATAAATTTTTGGTGTCTTATATGATGGGGTTATTGATGCCAAAAATATGATATGATCACTTTTAAAAATGAATAAAAATAGAGGATTTCCTTTAAAATAATTTTTGTAACTCTACCGATGCATTTAGATTTTCAATTCATACATGCAATACATCTAAAAATGATAAACTTTAACAAAAATTTTACCCACCCATCTAGGTTTTGTAGACATACATTCATAGTATGTGTCACCTTTGCAACAAGTCAAAATCTCTAAAATATACTTTAAGATGTCCATCTAAAATTTCAATAGTGTATTTATTACTTCTAAACATGTCAAAAAATCTAAAATAGGCTTGAAGAATTTATCTTGAATTTTAATATATTTCTTTAAAACTTCGAAACTCTTAAAAAATAATTCTTTTATATATAGAACACTATAATAATACACCAACAATTGTACTCATGGATTCTATTTATATCATATTGTAGAGGAGGGGGATCGAACACTCAGGACCCCGAGTCACAAGAGGGTCTAGAATGATCAACTACACTGATCTACCTCACGCTAATGATTATTTAGGGTAAGTTTATGAAGTTTTTAAGGTAGAGAAAGAAGATGACTCTCAATACTACTATATCTCTATTAACTCAAGAGTTTCAAAGAGTTAAAAAAGCATATTTTTAGATCTCAGACTATAACTCAAATAACCCTCTACCAAAGGACAACAGCGCAGAACAAGGATGCCAACATGGCACACTGGTGTCTCACAGGTGTGCTAGTGTCTATATGAATAGAAAGTGCAAGATTCAATATGAAGACCACAAAGTCATGCTAACTACTTAACTAGTACAAAGCTTAATGCAATAACAAAAGTAGAAAATGAAAGAATGAAAAAATAATGAGAGATATGCTTTAAAGTTCTAACAAGAATTTGAAAAGAGTGAAAGGCGATGGAGATACAACTTACAAATGGTCTAGTCTCTCACAAGGTCTACACGAACACAAAACCTACACATAGTAGAATGGGGAAAAATGTTGGGGCTGTTTCGGGGCTTGCCGCAGTCAAACCCCCATTTCAATGTTCTGACCTCCACAGATAGCCAAAATACCCATGAGATAGAAAATGCGATAAAGAAAGTAATGGAAGTAAGTGCTACCAAGCAATAGTAACAACACTATGCTACAAAATCAAATGACAATGCTATGTAAAGTGGATATCACCCCCAAAACAAGGTGCCCTCGAGCACATGAAAGGAGATGCAAGCTCGCAAGCTTGTAAGTGTAATTGTTGCCACAACAACGAGAGTGAAATCCAATAGAGTAAAACTTTATAGCTACAACAACAGTGGAGAGTTTTGTGAAAAGGCTCAAGAAATGCGTAGAAATGTGAAGTGAGAATGAAGAAGCTTCAAGAAGTTTGTAGAGGATCCAATTGAATGAAGAATGTTTTTTTTGAAGTGAATAGCAGTCCAAAAGAGTCATTTGAGATCGGCCAAGGGTGTAGGGGCATTACTCTTCATCTCCAATGGAGAAGTGTAATGCCTCTACAAATTCTAGAGGTGATAATTCTATCACGATTGTCAGGATGATAGTGCACCATGCATAGGTTCATGTGTTGCTCTAGCATCCCCATTAAAAAATTCCCCCATTTACACTACAAACAACCACCAAGTGGGTGGAAGTGCAGTGGATGAGGTGGAATAGCATTACTGGGTTTAATTTTTCTAAGGTAACAAGATACAAATGGGGAATTTCTGAGGGGTGAAAATTCACTCCATTGCATTCTGCCACCACTTTAGCGAGCATGTGTGCTACTAGATGTGAGGTAACATAGATCAAAAGAGCTTATAAATGTATACCTAAACCATCAAGGAAGTAAAATGCAATCTATTCCACCCAGAAGCACATGAAAGAAGAAGTTGGCTCCACATGTCCTCAAACCCAAGGAGAGTTTGAAAAAATGTGTTGTAGGTCCATAGACCCACATAAGGGTGAACAAAAAGGTTCTATAGGTCCTCATAGCGATAGAGTTGAACAAAGAGATCTTGTAGGATGTAAGCCTTTCACAGGTCCTCAAACTTGTAAAGGAGGCATCCCTCAGTGTAAGAATCACATTACTTGAACATAAAAACAATAAAGATTTCTCTTTCAACTAGACCTTTTTTTTTTTTAGAAAACAACATAGCAAGATGCATCCATTGCTGCTATAATAATGAGTAAGATAATATTCTACTTAAAGAACATGAATAAAATTGAATTCATAAATTCAAGTACTATAATAAGAGGTTCAAAGGTAAGAGATTAGAAGTCCTCATATGGATTCAACGTCTTCCAAGACTCGGCTTGCCATCTGCATGTGAGGGAAAGCATCATCTGAGTGCTTTTCCACCAACCACGAACTTGTGCAGTCCCTGCACACCTTTCTAACTGGAAGGGGCCCTTCCCTTCTTATGAAAGACAATGTTGGAAACCCTTAAGAATTTCCATCTGAGCTTTGGTGGTAAACCCTAGCTAATTGACTCTACCATGCTACTGAGGATTCCTTCCTACTAAGCTAGAAACTCTAGTTAGTTAGGTATCTAGGTTATTGTAAGCACTAAAGTGCAATCAATGGCACCTGCACCTAATATGGCCATAGTTTTGTACTACTGTATAGACTCACCCACCCTGCTCGGCTTAGAAACTCTTCTAATCTAGGGCTTTCAAGAGATTTTCTCTCTACCCTTTACTCTTACTAAGGACACCTATCCTAGGGAAAAATCTCTTAACCTACTTAAGGTTTTTCAAACAAGACACACTCTTCTTGGCTACTGGCCACATGTGACCATAAAATAATAAATTAGGGTTTTAAACAAGACAACCCCTTCTTCCACATGTGACTATTATACAAGAAACTAGGGTTTCAAACAAGACACACTCTTCTAGGCTACTTGCCACGTGTGACTGTTATACAAGAAACTAGGGTTTCAAGAAACCTTTTTAAACTTCTATGGCTGACAATTTCAGCTTAGAACTTACACTCCTAATAGAGAAAATAACAAGTTTTTTAAATTAAGAAGGCATAACAAAAACCTTTTCAACCCCTTAGACAGTTTTAGTGTTTACTTTGCACTTTACACATTCTGACCATCTAAATGGCATGCATAATAAGTTACTAAGAATGCAATCATAACCAGGAATACATTTCTGTAACAAGCAACAACTAGTTCTTTTTCTATAACTGAAAAATATCTTACATTTATTGTTTAAACATTTGCATGTTCTTCAAGTATTTTGAACTCTTATCATTTTTCTATGATATCATTGTTCTAGGTTAAGCTTCATGCTAACCTACTAGTTTTCTTAGCATTACATTCTAGATAAATATATTGGAAAAAAATACAATCTACAAATTTGGCCCACACAAACTCTTATCAAAGAGCCAAAATGATGGTTTGGTGGGCCAAGAATTTGTAATTACAGATTACGTCTAAAAAGATCTAGTAACAACTTGCAAAATCAAGCAAACTGTACCAAAAAAAATTGAACAAGAATAGTTATGTTTGTTTTAAATAAATGAAACACATATTGCATTATCCCTTTGAACTTTTCTTGGTTCAAGAAGCATCATTTCGATTCTAGAGAATGCAATACTAGCTGTAATATTTCTATGAATTTTCTTGGTTCAAGAAGCATCATTTCGATTCAAGAAAATGCATACTAGTTGTAATATTTCTATGAAATTTTCTTCTATCCAAAAAGCACATATTTCCCATTCTTAATTCATTCAAAAGTAGTACATGCCTGATTAAGAATGCTAGAATAGAATCTGTTGAAGGTGAATGTTATGGGAGCACAACTTTGAGTATTTCCTAGCTCAACTCCACCCTTGATGTACATGCATGTGGTCTTATTCCTTTATATGAGATTCAGACTCGTGGTAGCTCAACTATTTACAGCTACATCTAACCTCCTCCTCTTAGTTCAAAACCAACAAAATTTCTCCCCTTTTTCCTCTAGCTCCTAGCCACGAATGTATTTTCTTCCAAAAATCCCCCAACTAAATGAGGTTGAATGAATATTAGGCAGTTAAGATAACCACCTCCCCCCAATTTCTCTAACTCCCCTCCCATAAGAAATTTGGGCTCCTAAACTATCAATAAAAAATGAAAGATAAGTTTTAAGGTGGTGGGGATTTAGCCATTAAAATCCTTTTAGATGCCACACCACTTTTGTGGCTTAAAACAAGGAACCACTAAGTACAATTTTAGCCTACGTCCCAAATTATGGCAATATGTTATAATTTAAATTCAATAAGGATGTAACTTATCCCACCAATTCAAGATGGCCCCACCTCCTTTATTCAAATGAGAGGGTTGAATTTATATATTTTAATATTTAAATATTTAGCTCAACAAAATTTGGTGGTAATATATTATAACTTCCTCTTTTAAGTTTTAAATAAAATATTCACTTAGTAGAATAAAATATAATTAATTAAATACTTATATAATTTAAACATTGGTCCTCAACTCTAAGCATGTATTCAACAATATAATTAAATACCTCCAGGTAGTATCAAGCATCATTGTTATTCTTTTCCTGAAGGAATATTAGTAATATAAGTATATATAGTAAATCCAACTGGTACAATTTAAGACTCAAAAGGTAGGGAAATTGGTTTTCGAAACCCTAAAACCACTGACAACAAAACCACATTCTAGAATCACAAAAATGAATTCCTCAAAATAGGACTCCTTACTACACACTTCTAGGGTTCCTAGATCCTCTTTGACTTAACCCCAACTTAGATGGAAATTCCACAACATTCCAACATTATCTCTCTACTCAAATTTTACTTTCCCTCGTCTGAAGATTGTGGTACGTGCTACCCTGCATCTAACTCCAAACAAGAAAAAATTAGATTGACATCTAGATATCATAAAATCTCCATTGTATATTCTCTATCTATTCATTTACTGGAAAATAAAATTTTCTTTCTCTAGGGAATCGAAACACAATTTATTCTTTCTAAATATATCATAGCTCATATAATAATGGCATAATTTTCATTGCACTAACAAAACTTAATTACAAAAGATCTCATTATGTCATGCATTAATCAATCAAAATTTTCATCTTTCATAAGTCATATTACAAAAAGTAAAAATGTTTTAAAGCATCTAGGGTGGGATGTAACACCCAGGTACTCAATCCTGAAGGAAGCTAGATGTGAGAGGCTCCACAGAGTTTGATGGGGCATTACAGGTACTCAGTTCTACAAGGTCGATTTGAAAAGAAACTTCATAGGTGCACCTACAAAGCAACAAGTTAATCCGTAGACAAAACATGTTAGATATCAAAAAGAAGGCATGTAGACAAACAAGCAGTTAGTCATGTAGAAAGTCAACAATTGAATGAAAATATTTCAAAGGGGTCCCTCGGGAACCCTTCGAAAGGAAAGGGGTCCACTCAAGGGATGTAATGTTTGAAAGCGATAGAAAAAGAGATAGAATTTTTTGCTGATTCTAGCATCAAGGATTCCTTCTAAAAGATTCATTTCATCAAGGAATTTGAAAGGAAAAATGTTCCCTCGCAAGGGAAAGTATAGTTCCTATCTTACGAATCTGAGATGAAAGAAAAATTCATCAAAGGATCCATGTTGAAGAACATAATTTTTGAAAAATATTTTGAAAAAATGGAGATATTTTCAAGAAGAGATTCGTTGGCCACCAAATGCATCTTTTGAAAATTGAAGCAATGTGATAGCCCCCCCTTAGGATGGTGCATGCCAAGCATAAAGGCATGTGACATCCTAAGGAGAGAAAAATAAGAATAAAAGTGATGTTGTGGCCCATGGAACATAATGAGATGTAACTGTGGTAATGTTGTCACACACATGAGGGAAAACACATGAGCACCACAACATCAAAAAGAAAGCAAGAGAAAAAGATAAAGAGAAAAAGGAAGAAAATAACATAATGAATGAGAGAGAGGGGGATCTGATATTTTATGGTCAGAGCTGCTCATAAATATAGATAGATAAGTATAATAATATATAAATGAGCTGTCATCAACCCCCTACTATATCAGATCATGCGAAGAAAGGAACATGAAAATAAAAAAGGGGTCAACATGGAAGGGAAGCCTAAATTCCCCCAACACTTTGCATCATCCCCAATTGTCGAAAATTCAAGGCATGAAAAATAGAAGAATGATATGACAAATAGAATATTTTTTACAACAAAAAAACTCCTCTATCCAAGCACCTATGTTGGTGGCAAGGGTCATCCAGGAACATATAAACAAGCACATGGGAACACAATACACATACAATCTAATCTACAGATAAAGAAGAGGTTCCCCTTGGTCCTCATCAACCAAGAGGTCATCGTTCTCCTAATCTAGATCATCAAAAGGGGAGGGTGGGTAAACTTGCAAGGGCATAATATCATGACGGGTACCCTCCAACCCTTCTGCAACAAGAGCCAAGGAAGAAGGCCCCTTAAGGTCTTCTCCACTCAGTTCTTGTGAGGTGAATGTTAGTCATCTCACAAAGATCAATGATAGAGTCATGACCTCATCCACATAGTTGAACATGCACTTTATAGGGGTCCCATGTGTCAACTTAGCGAGCAATGGAGGTGGTGCTCGAGATCCACTACTAGCCTCACCGAAAGATTCAGGAGTATTAATGAACTTCAGGGATGCCAAGGCTTCCTCTGTCACTAGGATGACACAAGCCAATGCAAAACCACCCTCTAAAGAAGGCGAACCCTACTTATGATCCCCATTGCTAGCAAGGTTGTCCTCCATCTTTCCCTTCATTAGAGGATGCAATATCCCCATGAATGAAGTAGAGGATGAGGAGGAAGAGGAGAAAAACACAACAGACACCACTAAGGCTTTTGGAATGTCCACAAGTTTTGAAAAGGTTGGTATGTTCAGAAGGGAAATCAAAAGGGGAGGCTCAATCGAAGGAGCAATGAATACTTTCACCCTCTTTGGGTGAGGATTGTTAACACTTGTAGGGGGATCCGAGAGCAATACTAAGGAAGAGGGAAATAAAGTAGAAATAGCGAAAGAGGAGGACACAATAGAAGATGTCAAAGCAGGAGTTGCTGGTTCCCCTTCCTTCTTCTGTAAGGTGGCCTACCCAGTGATCCTCTGTTGCTTGTGCTAACATGCAAGACAGTTTCTACAACTTCTAGAGCTAGAGAATGTAACTTGAGAATGGATGGAAGAATCCTATTTAGTCATCGAAGTATCCATCATGGCCATTTATAATGGAGTGAGTGACTCCTAGATGAGAATAGGAGGAATATATGGAGAGGAAGATGCAACAACAATGAGGGGAGCATGCTCAAGCACCTCTGTGGTAGGCCTCTTCCCATTCAATACCTTAGAGGTAGGAGTAGTAGGAGGCTGCAAAGGCCAAGACACATGAGATGCTCTACAAGGATCCTTCCCCTTACCATATAAAGTGGGTTGAGGCAACATGGGTAAGGCAGGAAGTGCAAATGCCTAACACTTGGCCTTTAGCCAAGCGGAAACCATCGAACTCCCCAGCAAATACATAGGAGCAGAAGTTGATGGCACCATAGTAGGGCAAGAGGAAGTAGTAGGTGGAATAGCATAAGAAGAAGAAGGGCCTTGAGTGTGAGAAAGACTCCCCTTCCCCTTTTGAGAGGAAGAAGTAGCTTGCTACTATGCTATAGGGTAAGTCATTTTTGGCTACCCCTTATCCTTGGTCTTGTACTTAACATAATTTTGATAAATTAGGTTCATTCTAGGAGGAATTAGGCCAACCGTGGTGGGCCAAAAAAGATCCAAGGGATAACCCCCATGAGATACCAATGGCTAATATCCAGTGTCATGCACAACATGCATGACACCTTCGTGAGAAAATTTAGGCACTTATGAATTATGGAATCGACCTCGTTCATGGAAGCTAGCCAAGGGATGCCTAACTTCACCCTAAATGGGTCAAATTCCACAATGACATCGAAATTAGTATCCATAGCCTTAGGTCTCACTAGGATGGAAAGGGTTATGGAGCCATACAAAGTGAGAGAGAGGTCATCGTGGGTATGTATAGTAGTTCTCATCTTCTTATATTCCTTGCTCTAGAATGAATTTAGCCACAAAGTATCATCTATAATAACATTCACTTGACTTGTAGGGTTGACTAGGACTCTTGTCACAATGTTTCCATTGAGGTGAGTGGGAATGTATAGGTGAGAGGCTTTGTTATTCATGGGTAAATCCTGCAATGTAAAAGTCACATTTGGTGAACTAGTTACAGGTTGAGGGAGAGGAATAACAGTAAACAAGATCACATTCATGTATGCTGAGGCCTTAGGAGAAGCATCAGAAGGATCAATAATTAAGTTTGTAGAGTGAGACGAAAATGGGTCCATATAAATCTACAACTCACTATTCACCTTAGCCATTGACTTATTTGTATTTTGCTTCTTACCATCCAAACAAATGATACTATCATTGATGCAATCTTGTATCTCATGATGTAGGAACATACAAAATTCAGTATCATGCCCATGAACATGAGGGTATTGGTAGAGTGCATTTCCATAATACCAGTCGGGATAAGGCTCTCTCAAAGGTCAAGGATCTTCTAATGTTATAATTTTATTCTTCAACAACTTCTGCAAAATAGAAGAATAAGACTAAAAAAACTTAGTAAACTATTTGTTGTGCTTGAGGCCTTGATCATTAGTTACAGCAACTACATTTGCAACAGATTTAACTTTTGCTAAGATTGATACTATATATTTTCCTTTGGGATAGGAGCATGAGGAAGATCTTCCAAACCGAGCAACTATTTGCTGGTACTCCCACAACACAACACACAAATGTGTGAAAGAAGGATATTTCATCAAGGAAAATTTATGCTACCAAGCTTGTTGTAGATTGCCTATGAACACCTTCTATACATCCGAGGGTGATCTCACAATACTGGTTTATAATTTTTGGCCAAATTGGACATTAAAATGATTTTTTTTAACTAAATCTTCACTTTCGGGTACCTATAGCTACTAAACCATGAGGAATTTGAAGATGGTGCAAACTAGTGATTTTTTGAAATTTTTTCTATAGATTCTAAATATATATTTTTTTAAAGAATTGGAATTAGATTTCATTTCTTTTTCTATCTCCTTCAAAAACTAGTTTTTAATAGTAAACACTATTTTCAAAGAGTGATGCTCACTGTAAACAACATAAATTTTTTTATATGAAGGATAAAATTCTTTTGTTTTTTGAATTTAGCTTTGTAACTATGATATCTAACATGTTCATTTGGTTTCATAGTGTTTTATTGAATATTTTTTTCTGAATTAAGTTTTGAAGTCAAATCAATTACAATTTAGACATAGGTAGACTATATACAACATAACTTTTTTGTATGTATTGATTTTATTTTATTTTACTAGATCAGGGACATTAATACTTAGAACAAACATATTTTTTATATTTTTTTTATAATCTACTAATTTTTCACATGTGTAGAATAGAGAGCTTGATTTTCAGTGAAAAACCTATGTTTAATTAAACTAAAAAAACATAATAAAACCAAAATATATTTAAATTATATTCGATGGATAGCTCGTTCTGAGGACTACCATCATCTAGTTGGGTATGTGATATTTCCTCCATTTTCATCTTCAACCTGAGCTTCGAAAGGAAAAATTTTGCAAAAAAATGGTGGAAGAGAGGTAGAAGGGAAAAAAAGGGGGGTTCACTTGAACCCCCTTCAAGCGAAGGGGGTTCGCTAGAAGGGGGGTTCGAGCAAACCCCCTTTTTTTCCATTTTCCTTTATTTTCATAAGAGAAACCCCACCAAAATAGTTTCAAGTGAACCTATGTTTAAAAATGGGTTCGCTTGAAGGGGGTTCAAGTGAAGCCCCCTTTTTGGGGTTCCCTCAAACACCCCCTTCAAGCGAATCAGGCTAAAAACCCAAATTTTTATTTTTGGGAGCACTTTTGCAATTTTCCTTCCTCAATATAATTGTAAACCAATTTTGTGGGATCACCCCAGAATCAAGTAGCGGGTAAGATATTTTACAAAAGAGTGCTTGGTATCGCGCAATGAAATCAGTGATCTTCTTGTGTTCTCCCTGCTTACATCAGATGAGATACGAGAAGGTCATCTTCAAACTGATGTTACCTTGGAACTATCAGAGAAACTGATTCACAAGCTAGTCGAAGTAAAATGTAGAATTATTAGGAAAGGAACAGTACCATTTGAGTACTGTATCCAAAACCACCAAAACCAACGCCATGGCTAGCAAAGTGGCTCTACCAGAGCCACCACTGTAGCCACCACCAGAGCCTCCATTGTGACCACCCTCAGAGCCACTGCCAAACATACTAGAACCACTAGCCCCCATTCCACTAAAGATTCTACTGCCAAAGGTTGGGTTTCCCTAAAGAGGAAGAAACTCAAATCCTAGAGGCACCCTACTTGCTTTGACAGTAGGGGGTGGATAAGGAGCAAAGATGTTAATGAAAGGGCCCATTTTATCCATGAATATTAACATCACGGGCATTGAGACACTAATCTATCTTTCATAGGTTTCATGTTCATGAACTCAAGTAATGCTTGACCAAAGGTTGTAAGAGGGGACATATGTTTGAACTAAATTAGTAATTCCACAAAGAAACTCTACACTTGTTTGATCTTTACCTAACATATACTTGATCTCATTAGCAATCCTTGCAGGCCTAGCCATACTTTGATCCCTCTCTAGGTGAGTTGCAAGATCCATTAGCTTCCTATCTAGAGCCATAAGATACTCTATAGGAATAGGGACAAATTCATTCTTATCTAGAGGTAGAGGCAAAGGGGAAGTAGGAGGTGTAGGGGCATGAGTGGTTTCATTGAAGTAACACACCTCATCTACTAACACCATCTCTTGAGAGGAAAGAGCCAAAGTGACCCTCATAAATTCCATTTCTAAGTTTTGATGCCACACACTCCTTCTAACTACATACCTAGAGCTTGTAGATTGAGTTGTGAAGCTTATAAAGCTGCACAACATGCCATCTTACAACCTATGTATACATGAGGGAGAGCACCTCGGCATGAAGAAACATGTATCACAAGGTTCATGTCAAGTTCACCAAAATGTAGAGAGGGACTGAATGCTTAGGACCTTGGGTCACATGAGGGTCTAGAACAATCAGCTGCCTTGATCTACCTCACACTCAGGATTGTTTAGGGTAAGTTTATGAATTGTTTAAGGTAGAGAAAGAAGAGCACTCTCAATACTAATATCTCTCTATTGACCAAAGAGTTTCAAAGAGTTAAAAGAGAAGGTTTCTAGATCTCAAACTGTACCTTGGAAAACTCTCTACCAGAGGACAACAATGCAGAATAGGGATGACAACATGGGATGCTAGCGTCTCACAGTTGTGCTAGTATTTGTAAGGAAAAAAAGTGCAAGATTCAATATGAAGACCAAAGAGATGTGCTAACTACTTAACTAGTTGAAACATAGAAAAATAAGGGGATAGATAAGAGAATGCCTCCAACCCACTTTTTCTATATTAGGGTTTCATTCAAAATATGAGATCCAAGAATCTTGAAACAACTTATCAACCCAAGAGGTGAATTGAATCAAGATTAGGGGATCTTGCAATATTTCCTTTATAAAAGGATGGGGTGGTGAGCTAAACCTTAACTTGGGGAGAAGGAATTTGGCTAATGAAAAAACATTAATCCTAGATTTAACATATGAAATGCATAAATTAAACATGAAACAAAAAGAATCTGCAACTTTTCTAGGAAAACAAGAAGGCAAGAATGTTGTGCACTTAGTAAAATCAGACTTTTCTGTGAAGCTGATAGGGACTCATTTGCCACCAAAGGAAAATGGGTCTTGGTAGGCCTATTCCGAAGACTTTGAACTAAAAACAAAAGCTTGTAATGTATGTGATCTATTGCCTCTTAGCCCCTAATAGGGACTCATTTTCCACTAATGGTGAATGGGTCCTGTTAGGCTCTTTTGGGGATCTCTAAATTTGGGTTCCAAATTCAAGGTCTGCTCTTCTCCTTTTCACTTTGAAATTCCTATTTCTAAATCTGGATCTACCAATAATCTACAAAAAAAAATTGGTTGTTTGTTGGTGGATAGGGGTATACCTTAGTCAAACCCTTTTATGGTAATTCAACCTTTGATGATGGATGAAAATCTAAAACATGTAATGCTCTGTGTGATCCTAATCTTAAGTTTGTTTAAGACTAAGATATATGAGAATGTAAAGGAAATTCTACCTAATTGTGTTATGATAAAACCCTTGAATGCAATATGAATAATATGAAAGACTCACCAAAGGAGATGTATAATCTCTTTATTGAATCACAAATCTAAAAATACCTCTTGTAGGATGCAAATAGGATGATCATAGAAGATGGAGTCACTTAGAAAACAAGTCCTTAGGCTTGGTTGTATGACTTACAGTGCATCTCCCAACACCTAGAATCCCTCATGATTCTCCATAGGCATCTATTGTGAACCTTTAATAATTCTTGATATTAGATACAAAATGAGCTTGAAGATCTTGAAATGCAGCTCCAAAATTCACTTTTGTTGGCTTCTTATGAATTATTGATCTCATGAAAGTACTTTTGTTTGTTTTTTTTCTCTATAGTTGAAAATTATCTAAAATAACCTTATATTTATACGAAATTAGAGAATTAACCTTGAAATTCATATAATTCAAGCAGGCTTCAGATCTGGAAGTGAAATTAATTAAAATCCCACCAAGATGAAATTCACAAAGAGGGTCCATGTTAAGGGAGGACCCATCTGTCACCTAGGGAAAATGGGTCCTAGCACAACTTCCTAGGACCTTTCCTTGAGGGATGAAAAGTACATACAAAGCATAGTTAAAAAATGCAAAGGGGGTCCTATTAAGGGAGGACCCATTTGCCACCTATGGAAAATGGGTCTTGGTACCATTTTCCAAGACCTAAATTTTCCCAATGAAATGTTATAATATTTAAATCATGGGTGTCGAGATTGACCTCTTAGAAAATGCAATTTAGAGGGCTTGAATTTGAATTAGAAGGGGAAATTAAGTCTAATTAACCACAATTGATTAATACCACCATAGATAAATGTGAAAGTGTTTTTAAAAAGTTTAAAATTTGATAAATAAGGTTTGATTTAAGTAGAAGAGGGGTCCATTAGGCTTAATTAACTAAATAAATCCTAGAAAAGTGTGAAAGTGTGTTACAACAATTCACAACGCCTTTGCAAAGGACCAAGTAAGGCATGTTTTAATCAAATAAAGGCCTTAGAATGATGTGAAAGTGTGAAAAAGGATTACTTTTTTTGACACTACATTTAGCCTACACTTTAGCTGTTATATGCTATTATGTGAATGTGCAAGTTAAAGGAAATAACTATTATGAAAAAAGATACTCATATGGATTCATTAGGGAGAATGAAGCCCCCACTATAGCTACTTACAAAACCACAATGTTAGGAACCACATCCTGCAACACACATTCATTATTCATTCAAAGATCCTCTTATCAAAACTTCTACGAAGAATTGAATTTGAGAATAGATGTATTCCCCCTAATTCTACTTGCTTTATGGAGGTGGAATTAGGGTGAACACGAAACCACATCGAATTACCCAAGTCATATCCTAGGGTATTTCCAAGTACCATACCACATAATGACAGACATGTGATGAGATTGGGGCCAAAAATACGAATCCAACACAATGAACGACGTTGAAAACAGAGTCCTCTAGCCCCCAATATTTTGATTTTAATGAATTTTCCCTTTTAAATGAATAAGCTTTATTTACCAAGGTTTTACTATTTACTAATGAAAATGACTCTTTTCACTATTCATTTGTCACTTGTTGTAAATTTAGTTTAGTGAAAAGTGAGTGAAGATGCCAAGAAGCATAGTCTATAAGTCTCCAAGATTAGACTTAGTTCATGCCGATGCAGTATAGGGCAGCCTTCATCGTACAGTGAGTGAATTTTTCTTTGCTTTTTCTTCATTTTCATACTTGTACTGTACTATTTTTATGTAATTTTAGTAATTTTATGATGCTAAAATAAATTGTCGCAAAGCATCCCACTTTGGCACAAAGTGTCCATACACATGAGCATATGGAGGCTAGCAATAGACCACCCACACCATTAGCACATGGAGGGACCACCATCATTTGGGAATACCCCGATTGGCAGACTAGTGATCCAGGTGATATTTATTTCATGTCTTTAGATGTGATTATTTTACACATTTTCTTTATATATATATATATTATGATGGTTATTGATACTGTATAATTTCCATTTTACAAGATCTACACAAGAGTGGCATGATCTTTATCAGCGAGTGACCACAACACTAGTTTCTCCGCTACATCTTGAGGATGATGTCCTAGGAGAGTATGTGCCCCCACCCTCGGTGGATTCACATGTAGATCTTTTTGAGTTTATGGTGAGATTGGGTACAACCTATGAGAGGGCCACTAGTCGTATCGATGAGCTCCATGCATAGTTTATAGTGGTTTTGGCATCTCAAGGTACTACTAACAACAGGGTGGAGAGTGACCTACTGGCAAAGATCTTGAGGTTGCAAGAGGAGATTGTGAGGAAATAGGAAGATAGGGACAGTATAGATTGAGAGTTTGTTGAGGCTCTCATGTGGGAGGCCAAGGAATTAGGGATACTAGAGGGTTTGTAGAGAGAATTAGTTAGATTGCAATCTCACACTATTGTCTCATGATGACCACAGAGGTCACCGACCCCCGAGGGGATAGGCAATCATAGACCCTATTAGCATTGTACTCATTGATGCATATGTACCCAAAAAAAATTATGACTATATATATAAGCATTTTTGTTTATGATGTTATGTTGAATTTAAATGTCAATGTGATTTATCAAATACCCTTTGCAAGAATATTTAATAAATGTCAGCATGATTTAATGTTTTATGTGATCTAATTAAACCATTTCATAGTTTATGTTAGATAGTACATTGTGATTAAGAAATGCTATGTGAACTTAAATACTCTTATGATCTAATGGTAGTAAATTCATGTAAGGATTTAAATTAACATAACATAGTGGGTTTTGAATAGTATCCACTAACTAAAGCAATTAAACAAAAGATTTGATTAATTACCATAGAATCTAAGATACACACTTGTTATTATGTATCAAAGAAGAAAGTAATGTGAGATAAAAATAGGAATCATCTACTTCACCTAACAACATTACTTCTAACATACCATTCAAAATGGGAAAGGTTAAATGTGATGTCGGTGCAGATGCACAACATTAATAGGATCCTTTAGAGGTATTCCATCCATTTTTGTTAATGTATAAGCTCTAGATCCATACTTTTCTTTGATGATGTAAGGGCCTAACCAGTTAGGGCTAAACTTTCCTTTTTCATTTGGGAGAGCATTGAAATTTCATTGGTTTTTGTATAACACTAGATCACCTTGATTAAAGTTACAGGGAATGACATTATCATTGTAACCACGTTGCATGCTTTTAGAATAAGCTTGTAAATTTTCAAGAGCATTAATACGCTATTCATCGAGCATTTCAAGTTGATGCAATCATTTTTATTTGTAGGTAGTGTCATCAATGATCCCTTTAAGAGAAATTATTAAGGAGGGAATTTCTAATTCTAAGGGCATTATCGCTTCAACACCATAGACCAAGTTATATGGAGTATTTGTAGTGAATGTTCTAATGCTCGTACGATAAGCCCATAATGTGTAGGTTAATTGTGTATGCCAGCCTTTGTTTTGTTTGCTTACTGCCTTTCATAGAATTTTTTCAATAATCTTATTAGTTGCTTTTGCTTGTCCATTTGATTGGGGATAGTATGGTGTTGAAAAATGATGTTGAATATTGAATGTCTTCAAGAATTTTTTCACGTCATTGTTTTTAAATGGAGTTCTATTATCTAAAACTAATGCGGAAGGGAGATTGAAGTGAGAAATAATATGTTCCCATATGAAATGACATATTGCATCAATAGTTGTGGAATGAAGCGGGATAGCTTCTACCCACTTCGTGAAGTAATTGGTTGTAGTAATGATAAAGGTATGTCCAACAAAAGAAGGTGGTGATATCTTCCCAATAAGATCCAAACCCTAAACTAAAAATGGAAAAATAGGAATGTGAGCACGAAGTTCAGAGGTAGCGGTGTGAATCAAATTGTTATGTTCCTGACATTTATGACACTTCTTTACATACTCAAAATAATCGTGTTCCATGTGTCTCCAATAATAGCCTAAGCAGATTAATTTTTGAACTAAGGATCTTCCTTTGAAATGACCCCCACAAGCACCTGCATGCCATTATTGAAGTACTATATGGATTTCAGATTGCTTAAGGCATCAGAGTCAAAGGCCATTAAATGAGGGTCTGTGCAAGATCATGGGGGTCCAAAAAGTGGTGATGTGAAAAAAGGCATTTTTAACACGTCCAAAAATGCAAAAATTCACACCTTTGATTTTTTGTAGGCTAAAGTACAATATCAATTTTGGTTTGGTAATACCGAACCTAAGCGGATATACGTTATCCGTTACAAAATGGATATCCACTACAAAATGAATATCCATTACAAAATGGATATCCATTACAAAATGTATATTTGTTTTGTTTAAAGGAGTGTTTATAATTGTGTCGGGTCCAACTCGACCAATTATTATATTATATATAGCAGATATCCATTCTTTGCGTTATAATTAAAAAAAAAAACCCTGAGAGGTCATATTATATTATATTATAATATACTATAATATAATATAATATAATATAATATATTATTATAATATACTGCTATATATTATAATATATTATATTATATTTACATTGATATTATATTATATTATATTATATATGTTATATATAATAATATGTATTATATTAAAATTAATGTAATATATATTATACTATAATATATATTATATTATATTAAACATGAAATATTTAAAAAAAAACCACACGCACTTAAATATGGTCGAGTGTGTAAATTGTAGAATGAATATTGGTTATGAACGGATATCCGTTGTTTGTGCTATAATTTAAAAAAAACCTGAGAGGTCATATAATATAATATAATATAATATGATATTATATTATAATATATGTATTATTATATATTATAATATAATACATATATTATATTATGATATAATATATATTATATTATGATATAATATATATTATAATATAATATAATATAATATGTATTATATTATAATATAATATAATATAATATATGTTATATTATATTAAATAATAGATATTTCAAAACAAATACCATGGTCGGTTCTCAGACCTAACCATTTATTTAAAAACGCTGTAAATTAGGAAACAAATATCTGTTATAATGGATATCCGTTTCCTATGTTATAAACATACCAAAAAAAAACTCGAGAGCTATATTTTTCAAGTACGTGTGCGTGGGGTTTTAAAGAGTGACTTAGATATCCATTTTGGTGAGGTCAAATTACCAAAAAAATCACTAAATTTGTAAGGCATGTTTAATTTTTTCAATTTGTATTCAATTTATATTCATTTTGCTTTTTTTTTTTTGAATTTTAGTCAAAAATAGGGTATATTTGATAGATTTTTTATTAGATTAAAACCATTGTTAATTTTAATTTTTTTTATCAATTAATAGGTTAAAAATGGATCAAAATGAAAACCCTAATCCTGCAGAAAATGAATACCCTCCAAATCCTCCACCGCAACCATTGTTTCCAAAGAAAATTCTAAAGTATTTTAGGAAAGTGGGCAAGAACATCGAGACTTGGAAATGTAACACAAAAAAAGAGAAAATAGAAGGGATGAGTCATCATTCCTTTCACACGTGGAAGATGACCATGAAGAGGAAAAGTAGAAAATCAAGTGGAGACACATGTTTTTTGCTCCAAACTAAAAATTCACAAGTTAAAAAGGGAAATTTTCTTGATCTCATGCAAAATACAAAATATCAAGTTTTTACTTTCTCTCTCTTTGATGATAATGTAAATTGTGTTACTACTTGATCTAAAAAATTTAAAAGTGAAGATAGGGATGAGGACTCGAAGAATCTTGGAGTGAAGGAGAATCAAGAAATGAGCACAACCATTCATGGAACTGAACAAGATGAAGAAGAAAACCATGAACCAGGGTTAGAAGAAGGTAGAGTATGGAAGAATCAACAAAGGTGTGTGCAATCAAATTTTAACGAGGTCATTTTCATACATATAAGCCAATCTATTAGTAAGTACGTCTCTACATTTACGCTTGTTAAATGCAAAAAATTTAAGATAATTCATTGTTGCAGTAGGAAATTTGAAATTTATTCAAGTAAATTTAAAGATAAACCTGTTTTAATTCGTATGAAAAATACTATGAAGATAGTGATAGAGATTAAATTAAATTTCTTAGTTAGGGTTAATCATTTGTTAGGGTAAATTTTAGTTAGTTAGGTTAGTTTTTTTGCTTTCTAGTTTGTTCTCCGCATTAACAAATTCTACTTAATTTAATTCACATAGATGAGAGTATATTGAAATATTCTAGAAATATTGTTCTATGAAATGAAAAAAAAAAATAAAACCATGTACAATAAATACACGCTTAAAGTATAAAAAGAAAATTTTTCATATGTATATATATATGTGTATATTTTGTATATACATGGAAATACAAAATTTCTTGCCGTAAAAGTACAAAAAAAAGTAAAAGGAAGGGGCCGAGCTGCAACAACAAGGTGGTCATTTAGTCAATTTGGGATGCTTCATCCATAAGAGTAGTATATCCCAAGTAAGAATTGTCCTAGTGAGCGTCAAAGTCAGGGGTATGGAGGTCAGTCATAAATGGCTAGAGAGGAACTAATTCTCCTCATTCTAGAAATCAAGGAATGTCATCAACAAAGGGAATTCTGACAATCAGGTGCATAATAGTTAGGATGTAGTCCAAATTCCCCAAGAAATCAGGCCACTCTATCATATTTTCATCCCTATGAACTTAAATAGAAAGTCCAAGATCTAGGAGTGAAGTTGTGAATCGTGAAGCCAAGTCTGAATTAAGTTGGTAGTATGCTCTGGATTCAACAAAAGTTTTCCTGAGGACTAGGCATGCATTTGGTGTAGTAAAGCTAGGAGTTTGAAGAAAGAAAATCTTGTTAATATGTTGTTGGGTAGTAATGTGACCCATGAATCCATTCTGGCAGCGAACACAAGTTAGGAAAATTGGAGTGTCCATGACCTAGAAGCAAGAAAGCACAAGCAGAGTGAAAAATCTAAATGATAATTGAAAGAAAAGAAAAGATGTGGAGAATTTGAGAGAGAAATGAAAATTTAAATAGAAAACCATGAGAAATTTGTGGTACATAGTTTCCTGGATTGAAGTCTTGGAAAATGAAAGTTAAAGTGGCAAATGGATGAGTTTCTCTAGAGTGGAATGTTAAATCAAATTTATTCTCACAAAATTAGTGGCAATTTTCTTTGAAGTTTTCTAGTACGAAGATCATGAATCCAGCAAATTGAAGATTTCAAAATTAATGGTGGTCATTTCATTATGTTTTATTGAGCTATATTAATCATGAAGGTGTCCATGTGTGAAATGTAGAAAGGAAAATCAAGTTGGTAAGGTAGCACACGTCAGCATTTGGGAATTGAAAAGAAGTAATACATGCGTGTTAAGGCATGTGAACTAAATGTAGAGTATTATGGTCAAAATTAAGTGTCATCATGACAACTTTGATGTATTAATGCAGTGTAGAGCTGTTAAATCAAAATTAGCCAATGGTTTTAATGGTTGCCATAAAATTAAGATGGAAGGGTGGTAATCGGTAGTTCTAAATTTAGATTTAATTTGGTGATTGAATTGTTTGCTACTAAATTTTAACTTATGCATATTTTTTAACAGATAGCGAATTGTAGTTAGCTGGGATTTGGCATAAGGGTGGTAAAATTTAGCTAGAAAGTCACATCTATAGGGAATAACTAAATAAGTTTCAAGGAATTGGTGAAACGATGAAGGGATTTGCATTGAATGAAAAATCAAAAGGTAACCTTCACTACCACTGTAATTCCCAAGCTAATAGCAAGCTTCATTTCCTGCAAGTTGAAGCAAATGGGCTTACATTGAAATATCAGAAGGAAAAATGAATATCAAAGAAATATCAAAAGAGAAAAAAAATCAATTCTTTAAGCTATCCAAATATCTCTACCAGGGCTATGGACACCTAGCTGGTAGTAGAGATATGTTTGGGGGAATTACAGAGATAACCTTGCTAGGGCTATGGATGCTTGACTACCAGTAAGGCTCTATCCATGGTTGGATTTGAAGGATTACCAAATTATGTAGTTTAATGTCAATGAAATAATTTTTTCACCGAGTTTTGGAAACTGGAATTAATCAAAGCACACACTGATACTTTTTAGAGAAATTTTATTGTCTTTATATCAAAATCCAAGTAAAGGCAAAGAATTATTATTTTTAGCTGGTGATTTAGTCTTGAGTTTCTTTTAAATTTGGTTTTATTGGTTGCAAGTTGTTGTGTGGTCTCACAACACACCCCAAGACTATAAGACTTGGGGACCCAAGTGAAAACTAATGCTTATGGTAGCTGCTAGCTAGTTAAAGAAATAAACAAAAGTTAAAGTAAAGGAAATTTTTTGGAGTATTTTGTGATTCAAGTGTACTGAGTACTAGGTACCAAGAATCCAAAAATGTAAAAACATTGATGCAAGGTTTTGAGCATAATTTTTTGGTCTAGGAGCAAAGGTCTAGTAAAAATTGGAGATTTCGATAAAATCCAAGGTCTGGGAAAATTTGTTGGTAAAAGTTGAAGTATCGGGGTACTGGGTAACAATAGTGAGTAAAGTTAAATATTTAATGTTACCTGAATGTTTGAAGGTTTGGTAACCTGACTTAAAAAGAATAATTATGTGAGAATACAATTTTAAAGGTGTGATAATTATGATGAGTTTAAAATGATGATTTATTAATAATTTGGTTTTGTTTTCATGAGAGTTTTGTGAATGTTTTAAAAGGGATTTAATGTATGGAATTTGTGCTTTCTAGAGAAGTAGATTGTGATGCAACATTTGGGTATGGATAGTCAGGAAAAATAAGGTTGTAGATAAATCTGATGGTGTTACCAAGTTTAGCAGTACACTCTTGAAGCTCATGTGAGGAAAAAGCTCATTACAAAGAAGTAGCAGGTATTGGGAAACCAGAAGCCTTGGTATTACACATGCAACAAAGGAGTGTGCCTAGTCCCAAGGTTGTTCAATTCTGGGAATGTTTCATCTGAGTCTGAATATGGATATAGGAACAAAATGTCCACTTGATCATTCTGAATGTATGGGAAGTTCCTACATTTTGTTTGCTAGGTTTTTTTGGTTCCAAGACAAAACCTTGATAGTAAAAGATAAGATACCCGAAAGAAATTAAAGTGTTGAGGAAGGTTGACATCTGTTGACTTCGTCAACAATTCTCCTATTAGTTGTCATATTCCATGTGCCTTGTTGTGATTCTTCCCTTGGATTTCCTCTCATGTATTTGTCTTATCTTCACTGTGTCTTGTTCTTATAAAAGGCCAAGAGATATTTTATTTTAAGTTAAGTTAAGAATTTTTGGATGTCAGAAGAGCCAAAACTTTTTTAATTTTTTTTCTTTTTTCCCATTTTCTGAATCATTTCAGATTAAAAACTTGTATGTACATAGATGCTAATCAATATCAAAGCTAATTTGAAAGCTATCACTTGGTATGAAATATTTTATAGTTGGTTGTTTGTTTAGCTGGACAAGACTATATGTTTCATCATTTAAGGATGCATACAAAACCTACTCGATGTCCAAATAAGCTTCCCTTTCTTTAAAATCTTGCATCATTATATGCCTAGATGTGAAGCAATCTTGTGAAGTATAGAGTGGTTTTCTTTGATTTTGTTAATTCTTGGGGCAAGCATGGATAATACCTAGGATCAATTTTACTTTTCAAGTATTTTTGATGCTTTATTTTAGTATAGATGTTTAAAATTTAGAAAATGTTCCAAAAAAAAGAGATGAATGAATGGAAATTTTATTGTAAATCTTTCATTTTCATCATATTTCTAAATAATTAAAGCTAAATCTACTTAAGTGATAGCAAAGTTGCTTGAAATTCATGAAATATTATTGCATATCTGTTGATTTCATGAAATTGTCTAATGATCAGACCAAGAATATCTTTCACAAAACCTTATCATTCCTTTTAGAACTAGAAATTACCATTTAACCCTCATTATTAACAACATTGTCACAAAAAACCCTAACACAAACCTAGTATGATTAAGACTTGACTTAAACAAGCCTTGGGAGTAAATTGAGTCAACTCGAGATTTAGGTTTTCTTGGTTCAATCTTTCAAGTAAAGATAGGTTCTCATGGTCTTTCTATGGGGATTTATCTGCATTTTTCATGTGTGAAAGACATCATGATCAACACATACAATCCAATCCATTCATTTAACTCAACCAATCAATCAATCATCCTAAATCAGCCAATAAATCATCCTAAATAAATCTTAATCATCCAATCACATCCAATATCCAAAATCTCATCATCCAAACCTTAGTAAAACATCATCACTCATTATATTTTATCCAAGGTCCAAAATTCCCAAACCATTTCATCATAAATCCAAGTCCAAACCTAGTCCAAAGCATTCACACATTTAACCCAATCCTCTAAGGAATCCTTATTTTGCATGCCAATCACTAGATTACAATAAAAAAACTAATGGATTCCCAAGGAGAAGCCTTTTTCAACACCAACTCATCCCAACCACCAACACCTCATGAGGAAATGGTAGATGTACAAGAGGAATCCCCCAGACTAAGGGAATTCATTGTTGATCCCCATAACCAATAGATGATGGAGAAACTCTTCCCACTTGGCAAAGACAACCTTGTACTCAATCTCATATCACATGAGGCTAAAATACCTTCTACTGCTAACATTTTATAAGCTAGGATTAGTGACCCCTCTAATAATCCTTCATGATCCACTAATTTCTTTAATCGTCTCCTTGGAACAAAACCTAACACCAACCTAACACCAACCTACTTCCCTCCACAAACACCAATCCACCTTCCTCCACAAATACAACACAACCCTTTAACAATTTACCCCCATTTATCAACTTAGATAGCCAGTTGTATCTATGATAAGCCCACTAATGGGATACTAATAGATCTCGTTTGTGGAGAGAATGTGATCACTGGGGAATTTTTACTTTTGCATGAACTATATCAAGATGATTATGATAAACCAAAAGTATGGATATAACCAATAAACCAACAATCCCCCATTAACACTTTTGTACCAATAAATGTACAACCATTTACTCCAAAATCCACCACATAACAACTTTAACCTATCCCAAGAGTTGCAGAATATGAAGGATATGATCCAAGGGATCCAAAGTGGTTGAACAAAGAAGACTTTTACGTATGAGTACATATGCCCTTATCCATTTGACCAATCCATACTAGTTATTCCCTTCCCTAAGGATTATGAGATTTCAAAATTTAACAAGTACAAAGGGAAAGGTAACCCCATTGAACATCTTAGAGAATTTAGAGTGGCATTCCAAGAAGTCACTTATAATGATGTATACCTCATGAAGTTGTTCCCTAAAATCCTTAGTGGACAATCCTTGGAACAATTTACACATTTACCCCGAGGATCTATAACATCCTTTGTAGACTTAGCTAAATGATTTGTACCTTGTTTTTCATACAACATTGTCCAAGAAATAACTTTGGCTAAGTTATGCACAACTAAATAAAATAATGAGGAAATATTTTCCACATTCCTTCAAAGATGGAGACAACTTGCAAGTATATTCCCCTTATAGTTACCTAAAAAACAAATGGTTAACATCTTTATCAAAAACTTGCATCCAAAAATAGCCCTACGTTTACAACTACAATATGTAACCACATTTGATGAAGTCATTGAAAAGTGGATAACCATTAAAGAAGCTTTAATTACTGAAGGGGTAATAAAAATTTATAAGGACCAAAAAGACAATAATCAATCATCTAATGACAAACCTAAGTATTGGTCTAAAAATAAAAATGTTGTAAATGATGGAATAATTGATAGAAAACATGTTCAAAATGTGAAAAATACCTTATCACACAATACACAAACATCACAAAAACAAGGCACCTCCAACACCATCACCATTCCCCAAGGAAGAGGAAAACAAACCAATCAAATTTAATCCAATATCCAATTTCCACACCCCTTGATGAAAGCAAAAAAAACTCAACATGATATAAGGACAATGAATTATGCGAATATCATCGAATCAAGGGACACAACACTATCAAATGCATGAAATTGAAGAATTATTTTCAAGATCTTATTGACCAGGGAGAAATCAAAATTCAAAATCAAAACTCCCCAAATGAGCAACTAGGCATATACACATAGCCCCTTCCCTCTGGCCATAATGACATGGAAAGCATCCTCCTATACAATAGCAAGTCCCATACAAAATATACTCTTAATAATGGCTAATCTTTCATCATCACACACAACCATTAAGTATATGTATATGTGTAGGGATCATCGGGAAAATAGTTTCGCACCGGTGGGAAGGAAACTCCACGACGCAAAAATTCCTCCGAATGTAAGTCTCATCCATAACATTGGTTCAAAACAACATGTGCAACATAATGATTCACCACAGAGCCTGAGGCTTGAAATTCCCTCAAAGAGTACTTTGAATTCCTCAGGAAAAAAAATGTAAGAATTAGGTGTCTCCGCCCCACCACCCCAAATCACATTGTTCTGACATAATAGCTTCACAAATATTTTAGAGGAGAGCAGTAGAGACTCCATTTCTAATGTAATGTATATTTTTGTAAATTTTTTCCAAGTAAATAATTAATTATGAATTTTTTATTACAACTCAAGTAAAAAAAAAAAAATATAAAAAACTCTCGTGATGTCCTGACTCACCTTAACTTGATCAAATCTTCTTGTGAAATTCATTTTTTTAACTTCATTGTATTACGGGAAGTATAAAATGTGATACATGTTCTAAATTAAAAAATGTGATACCACTTGAAAGCTATAGATGTTTTTCAATCATCCTATCAATCAGAACTTTAGTCATAATTCAAATAGAAAATGAATAATAATTATTCATTAAATTCAAAGTAAAGCATAATTGATATTGGTGGAAAGCTAGGAATCTCCTTTAAAAACCCTTTTCGTTTCATCAATTTTGGGTGAAAAAAAAGTAGTCAGCCACATACCCTACACATACCCATCATATTGCCACTTTTTGGCCCATCATGATCCTGCACATACCCATATTGAAGAATGTAACACCATATATATTAAAGCACTCAATTGTGTCATCACCAGTCATTGAGATTGAGTGACAATACAAGGGTCATCACCCTCATCATCCACTCCATCAACCACCCATAAATACAAGATCATTGAACACCTTGGCAAAACACCATCACAAATCTTTATTTTGGAACTTCTTCAAACTTTTCCCACACATAAAGAAGACCTTGATAAAGCTCTCCAAGAATCTAGGGTACCAAGTGACTTAAACATCAATTAGTTCCAAGCTATAATTGGACAACTATCATCCACACACCATTTGACATTCACCAATAAAGACCTCCATTCCAAAACACCTCATAGTAAAACACTATAAATTGAAGCCATTTTCCATAAACATAACATTAAAAGGGTCCCAATAGATGGTGGATCTGACCTTAATCAATGCACTTTGAACTTAATAAGGAAAATGGTTTATTCGAAGGACATCATTGATCCCCACAAGAAAATAACAATAAAAGGATATGTTGATGCAAAAAGAGAATCATAAGGTACCATCAAACTACTTGTTCAAGTTGGTTTGACCATTATAAAAACATGTCAAATACTTGACCTTGATTTACCATATAACATCCTCCTTGGATGTCCTTGGATACATGCAATGAAATCCATCCCTTCCACTTACCTCCAATGCTTGAAATTCTCACACAATGGAAAATAAATCACCATTCATGTTGATCCACAACCTTTCCAATACTGTAAATTACTGGAAGGAAAATACAAAAGCTACCATCATTGCCCTATCAATGACGAAGCTTCCACTTCATCCACCTACATCAATCCATCCACCCTACATCTATCATCCACATCACACCCTATTCCCGAAAGCAAGGTCAAGATAACTAATAAAAGATGTGGAGAGTATGGGATTCAAAATTCCTTTTGTATAGGAAAAATCCCTACTTCTCCACAATCATATGACCACACACTCAATTTGAAGGAAAAAGAAACCTTAAAAATTTTTAATAAATGAGGATTGTTAGACAGAGAAGATTTGGGCTTAGACATGGATGCCTCTTCATGGTTATATAAGGAAGAAGATGAACAATCATTACCTTCTCTTGAGATCCATCGCTACCCTAAAGGACACAACTTGTGCAAAAATTTGGGATAAAAGGGAAAAGGATTGAGGGAATAAGAACAAGGAATATTGGACCCTATCCAACTTTGGGAATATAAAGATCATCAAGGACTTGGATTCCTAACCACTAATTTGGTAACCATAAGACCTCAACGCACCCATGATAAAGGTAGTAAGACTTTTACTGATAAAATCTCTCAAGAGGAAGTCATTGAAGAATCCTTCCAAACCATTGCTAAATTTTTTGACATAGACCACATATACACCATAACATCATCCATTAACCTCCCATTTATATATCCTGAATTAATTGATTGGGACCAACAAGGACCTCCCATATTAGATACATTCCAAAATGAAGCAATAACAGAAATCATGGTAGTCCATGACTACATACCCCGAGAGGATCATAAGAAACAACATTAAATAAAATTACATAAGGATGCCTATTTTGAGGAGAAAATCACATGCCTCAATTATAAAAATAATAAAAAAGGAAAAAACAAAAAAGAAAGATCCCTTAGCGAAAACCTCCCTGAGGTGCTTTTGGATAAAGAAAAAATTTTAAAAATGAAGACATAGATCCTCTAATGAGAGCCTTTCTATGGTGTTAGAGGATGAGACACTTGATTCGTTTCCCAAATATTATGAGACATCCACAATCTAGTAGTCAAAGACATAACCGACATCAATTTGGGAAAAAGTGAAGAGCCTGAGATCACATATATAACCAAAGAACTAGAAGACACACTTAGTCAAAAATTGGAAGATTTTCTCAAAAGAAGATCCATCAATTTTTCCTGGACATATGCAGACATGTAGGGCCTTGATCCATCTCTTGTGGTACATAATTTAGCAGTCTATCCTAATGCAAAAACCTGTCAAGCAAAAACTTCACAAGATGCATCCCCAGATTTCTCTCTTGGTAAAAGTAGAATTATAAAAGATCTTGGAAGTTGGATTCATTAAACCTATTGACTATCTTGAGTGGGTATCTAACATCGTACCTATTTCTAAACGCACTAGGGACATTCACATATGCACTGACTTTAGAGATCTCAATAAAGCAAGGCCAAAAGATGATTTCCAACTACCAAACATCGACATAATTGTGGATCTCATAGTAGGACACAAAATTTTATCCCTTATGGATGAATTCTTAGGCTATAATAAAATATGAATTGAATAAGAAGATCAACATAAAACAACCTTCATTACTCCCTAGGGAACATTTTGTTACCAAGTAATTCGTTTCAAGTTGAAGAATGCAAGAGCTACATACCAAAGGGAAATGACGGTTATTTTCCATGACATTCTACATGACATCACAGAGGACTATGTGGATGATCTTTTGGGAAAATAAAAAGAAAGAGGATAGATTGAAGTACTTGAGAAAATATTTGATCGGCTAGAAAAATAAAAGTTTCATCTTAATCCCAAGAAATGTGTGTTTGGTCTCATCCAAAAAAATCTTGAGATTTATTTTCTCTTCTTGAGGTATTGAAGTAGATCCAACCAAAGTAAAATAAATAATGGAAATTCCTCCACAAAAGAACATCAAACAACTTAGAAGTCTGCAACTTGGAAAATTACAAGCAATTAGAAGATTCATTGCATAGTTGGTTGACAAATGTCAATCATTTTCCCACCTACTCCACAAGAATATTACATTCAAATTGGATAATAGTTATCAATGGGCCTTCCAAAAACTCAAGGATTATCTTGCATCACCACCAATTCTAGTGCCACCACAAGTAGATAAACCACTTCTTTTGTATATATTAGCTACTCAAGTGGCATTGGGGGCATTATTAGCTCAACATGATGAGAAAGGGAAGCAAAGAGCTCTATACTACATATCTCACACACTAGATGGAAGTGAGTTTAACTATTCCCCAATAGAACAAGCATGTTTGGTAGTGGTTTTCTATGCTAAGAAACTATGATACTACATGCTTAATCATAAAACTTGGCTCATCTCTAAAGTAGATCCATTCAAATAACTTCTTTAGAAGGAAACTCTCATTGGAAGAATGGCTAGATGGATCATGATTCTCAGTGAATTTGACATCGATTATGTAGACAAAAAAGTTATCAAAGGAAAATTAGTTATTGATCAACTTGTTGAAGCTCCTCTACTATGCAATCATTCAATGCCGACAAAAATTCCTGATGAGAATATTTTGACTACCCAAGAAGGAACA
>VDFB02047230.1:620660998-620803688 GCA_007258455.2 Sequoia sempervirens
TGTAGTGACTTTAATCTTGATGATAAATTGTTAGCCAAACTATTTCCAATTACCTTCAAAGACACTGTCTTAGAATGGTTTTCCAACTTTCCTAATCATTCCATCCATTCATTCAATGAATTACTGGATGCTTTCATTAGTCACTTTCAAGTTCACATGACACCTAAAAAGATAATGGTTGACCTTATACGGTGTAGACAAAACACAGATGAAAAAGTCATAGATTTTATCTCAATTGATGTCAAGATTCTTGATGCACATCTGCAAAAGATGTTTATCAAAAGCTTGCACACACACCTTCAGGATAAATTAATAATGATGAAATTCCCTTCGTTTATGCATTTATGTACAACTTTGTGTGAATACCATGATTTGGTTTCAAGTCGTGATTCAAAATCCACTTCTAACTAAGTTGAAAAACTTGAACACAACAATCAAAACCAAAATAACCAAAAAAACTTCCACAAACCAAATAAAGGATTTTTCCATTTTAATTCACCTCCTCAACCTCAACTGCAGCCAACCCATTCCGTTCCAAATCAAGTGGTAGCTGTTAATGCAGTGGTGCCTTATGCCTATGGGGACCCGAAGAGATAGTTTACTCCCCTACCCAATACCCTTCATGACACAATGAACCATTTAATTCAATAACACCTGCTCACTTTTCCACCCATCCGACCACTTGATCCAAACCAGCCTTTACCACCCACCTTCAAACCTAATGCTTATTGTCATTTTCATCGCCAAAATGGACATGACACTGAACACTGCAAGTGTCTCAAACATTTAGTTGAAGACCTCATTGATTCAAGCCATCTGCCCATTATAGGTGTTAATGATCAAGGAAATAAGTCCATTGCACCCCTTAACTAGAATTTTTAGATTTCCACTAATCCCATGCCTGGACATACTACCTCATTTGTCAAGGCTAGAGAACCTTCAACCACTGATGTAATGACTATTGATACAAACAATGAACAACATGATACACCTCTCCCTATTACTCTAGAAAGTCTTATGGATGTGCTAGTAGCTATGATAGACATTATCCCTCATAAGGGCCAAACCACTAAATCTCTTGATATCACTTTTTCTTCTAAAGACATAAGTTACAAAAAATTCCTGATGGTCCTCTTTATATAGCTGGCAGAATCTATAATAAGCCCACTAATGGGATATTAATAGATCCCACTTGTGGCGAGAATGCGATCATAGAGAAGTTTCTAGTATTACATGAGCTATATCAAGATGAATATAATAAATCAATTGCATGGATTAAGACACATACTAGTTTTGCGTGCCCTACGATCGGATCGATCTTGCTACCTTTACAAATAGGACCTAAAAATTTAGAGGTAACATTTTCAATTATTGCAAAATCTGACCAATTTTGTTTGTGGCTAGGCCACCCCTGGCTTCGCTCAATGAAATCAGTCTCATTAGTTGTTCACAAGTATTTGAAGTTTCCACATGACAATGAGATAGTCACCATCCATCATAGTGGCTTTAATCCTTTATCTTCCAAAGGTAATTTTTCATTAGAAGCCTTTTTCCCTACACCTATGGAACCTATCACACCTCGAAAGGACTTCTTCTTCATAACCTATCAAAAGTTTAAAACCAAAAGGATAGCTGAATTATCTCTTCATAATTTTTCCCTATCCACTTCCGCACCTCCTATCATAGACGAAACCATGTTGAAACCTCAGTCTAACATTGAGAAAAAAATACAACCTCCTGAACAATCACCCCTTGATACTTCCCCGCCATCGCTTAAACGACCAAGGGAAAATTAAACTACTCTTGTCATGCCTCCTCACCTTATACAAGTCTATAAAGCTAATGAGAAAGTGGTTGATCCATCCTCTTCAGTTTCTTTTGTTCTTCCCTCTTCAGAAGTAGAAGAACCTATGATGCCTCAATCTGCTCTTACACCTCAACAACTCCAAAACATAATTAAATGAGACCGCGGTGCTAGGGAATGAAGGCGTCGTCATCGGCTCCTTGCTCATCAATATTACATAGAAGAAGATAAAGAAAATCAACCTTTACCTTTTACTAAAATAATATATGACCACCCTCCTTCTCCTTACCTACAACACGACAATCTAGTCCAACAATCACAACAAATTGAACTAATCCAACAACCTCCACTTTTGATCCATCCATCCTTAGAAATCACCCTTCGTCCTCCTATTGTCATTGATCTTGATGATGATGATGATGATGCAATGATAGAAAAAATAGATGAAGAAGTGCATAACAATTTAAATTCTTTCTTTTCATCTACAATCCTCTTCACCAAGTGAAGAACGTGGTACGCCTCCTAGTTCGACACTTGTAATTCTTCCTTTGGACAGTCAACTGCCCTCGCATTACACTAAACATGATTAGGAGGCAGATGACCTATTAGATGGTTGACTTAAATTTGCATTACTTTTCCTTTTCATGTGTGTATCGTGTTACCCTGTATAGTGTGTTTGATGTTTTCTCTTTGTCTTTGTGCACTTCTTCTATTTGTATCTCTCTTCTTCTATATGTCGTATGTTGTCTTTTTCTCCTTTTGTTTTTTTTTCTCCTTTTGGGGATGATGCAAAGCGTAGAGATGCCCTATGCCTCTTCCATGTTGACCCAAATGGTCCTTGTATTTTTAGCTTTTTTTTTATGTTCTCTTGGGGATGACACAAAGCGTAGAGAAGCCCTATGTCTCTTCCATGTTGACCCACAAGGTCTTTGTCATTTTCTCTCTTTTTTTTGTGTTCTCCTTTTGGGGATGATGCAAAGCATTGAAACCAAAATGTATCCTTCATGTTGACCCAAAAGATTTTTCATTTTATTTTTCCTTTCTCATTTTTGTTTCGCTTGTGTTTTCCTTTTGGGGATGATGCAAGGCATCAATACCACAATGTCTCTTCCATATTGACCCAAAACAAACTTTCTTTTTCCTTTTATTTTTCTCTCTTTGTGTCATTCTTCCAGTTCTATGTGCTTTGGGGAATGATGCAGTTTCGCGCTCTTTCATAAAAACATTGCAACAATGAACATAATGACACCAAATCCATAGATCCCTTATATGTTTGGTGTGTTTTCTTTTCTAGGGGGAACTCCCTTTCTTTCTTTTTCATTTTTCTTTGAAATGATGTAGCCTCAATTCGAGACATATGACTTGGAATAGAGGTTTCCAAGTTGGCTCTCATGTCTTGTTTTCTTTTTGTGTTTTCTTTTCTTCTCTTCTTTAAAGTAATTTCTCACAAAACGATGTGTAGCAATTCGTTTAAAGTGGGGGGCATACATTACCATCAATTCATTTGCATTCTTGGTTCCTATTGAAGCCTTTTCCTTTATATGATGTGTTAGTCACTTTATGGATGGAATTGGGTGTGATGTCCTTCATAAGTGTGATCTTTCTTAGCATATTACATTCCTTTTAGTGGCTTGATGAGACACACTTCATCCCCTAAGTTGTGAATATACTATTCTTTGATTGGTCCTCTCTTGGAGACATCAGACACAATGTTCCCTAAGTGACTGACCTTGCATGAACTGAACAAGAGTCCGTCGAACACTTTACACTTTTACACTTTACATTTTTGCACTTTACATTTTTACATTTTTTCCACCTTGTATAATGCAACTTTCCTGACTGTGGTACCTTTTTCTTTTTGTTCATAAGCATTTTTTTTTCCCTGTGGCACCTTGTTAAAGTTATCAATGAGTATAACTTTGGCATGGTTGAGCGGGAAGTCCACCTAGTGGCATGAATTTTCCCCATAGCCACTTTTCTTTTTGTTTGTGAGTGCATACCAACTAGCATATGTATCTTACCTTTTGGGCTTTCTCACACCGCGAACAACTAGTTTTGTGGCCACAGAGTGAGTACATTTGGGCCTTCTCACCAGCAGACTATCATGTGTTATGTCACCCCAGAGTGAGTACACATTCTCTTTTTTGAACAATCAACCTAGATCTAATCCACAACTAGTTGGATTGATGATCGAAGCTTCATCTGATTCATCTCAACACTTGTGTGTTTTTTTGTTCTTATGCTTAGTTTTCCATGGGATCTTCAACTTGGGGGCTTGATCATCCCTCTTGATCATTGTTATTCCATCTTGCTAACATAAGAACATTTGAACACTCTTCTCAATGTTCATGGCTACTTTAGTGTGAGTTTGAATCAAGTTCATCCTCTCACTAAAGTGGGGGCTACATGTGGCATAGAAAAATGGCCCCTTATCATTTTCATGGCCTTTTAGATCTTGTTTCATGGTGTTGGAACTATGTTGCTTTGATTTTATGTTGTGACATGGCTTGAACATGCTTATTTAGGTACTAAAACTCAAAGAACAATGTCTTGTGAAGTTGTTGTGAAGTGTTGTAAGACATTTATACATTATTCTAGGCTCTATTTATTACAATACACCTAAAAATCACCTTTTTATTCATCATCAAGTCCTATTTTGAAGTGTTGTAAAGTCTTGTAACAAGCTTTCATGCTTTTCTAGGTCTATCTTCACTATTTATCCTTTTCTTATTCTTTATTTGAACCCTTTATGTTCTCATATGTTTAATTAAATGTATTTTTATTATTATCCCGACAAACAACATTAAATACAATATATTTCCCGACACTTGTTTTTAGGTCCTAGGTGGGACCCATTCCCCATGGGTGGCGAATGAGTCCCCCTTGGCCCCAAATTAAAAATATTTTAAATTTCCTTTTAGGATTTCATTCAAACTCACTTTATGTCGGCCTATGATGAGATGTGAACGAGTAACTAAGTCACAAGTGTGTATAAATAAGTGATTTTCATCTCATTTCAACCCCCATTCATCAAGTTCACTTGTCCACCTATTCACTCAAGTTTTCAAGCATTTTACAACATCCTTTCAAGCACTATTCAAACACTTTGAAGCAGCCATTGGCATTACTTAAGAATTACATCATCAAGGGTTTGGTAAGTTAATAGCAATTGCATGTTGTTAGTTTATCATTCCTTTCCATTTCATTAACTTATTGAAGGTTTGATTACCAAAAATGGGGTTTGACCAAGGCAAACCCCTATTCACTAACCTTAAACCATTTCCCCTTATTGCATGTTTGTTTACAGACCTAGGTATGCATATTTGATAAGATTTTTGATGTTGAAGATTGGCTTACAAGTCAACTTAAGTCTATTTCAATCTTGGAGAAGATTTTCTGTCCATTTTCTGTAGAATTGACTTCGGTAACCCGACAAGCAGAATTTTTAAGATCTGGTGTTGTAGAGTTGTCTCCTAACTTGTTAGAAATTTGGGAGAGGACTGATTCACCACTTGTGGTGAATGAGTCCCACCTAAGGACTAGAAATCTAAATTTTGTCAGATTCTGAATCCCGACAGATAGAAACTTGCTCTCAATAGTTTTTCACTAGGAGGTGGACTAATTCGCCACCCTGAGTGAATGAGTCCCTCTGTGAAAAATTAGTAATTTTCACCAGCATCTAGAACACTCTAGAATCATCACACTTCATTCAGGTACACTCAGATTCATCTTGTTCCTTTCTATTCTGCATAATTTCTTCATTTACTTCATTGTTTGCAATATCATAGCGTGTTTTCAAACATAGTGTAAATCTTAGTTTTGCATTCATTTTCATTCATTTAGATCAATCAATTGCATTTGGTTAACTTCATTTAGGTTAGACGACATCACACATAACATTTTAATGAACTAGTTAGCATTTTTGGGCTAAACTCTCTCCTTTTAGGTGAAAAACCCTAGAAGAGTTAGAGAGTCGATAAGAACCAAAAATCAATGGTTCACTACTATAGGAAGTTTAGTTTCCTAAATGAATAGAATATCAATTTTGATCATGAACTAAATCTTGAGTAGTCTTTTGTCTAGGGATGCTTCTCAAATGCCTACGATTCTAGGAAATCATAATAATTTATGAGAGGAGGTAAAGTGAGTGTATAGTCTATTAACAACACCAAATTCCATCAAAGAATCTCCCATAATTTTCACCTTATCCAAGTCCTTTTTCATCCCCACCTTAGCCATTTTATTAATTTTCCCTTTCTTTAAGCTCATTTGGTAGATTCTAAAGAGTGGCTTTGTTTTTTCTTCCCATTATCCTTAAGCCCAGAGTTAGTCTCCAAATGATTTATCATATCAATATCTATATGCTCTCGAGGGAGCTCACCCAAGGGTTTAGAAGCCAAATCATCCTTTGTGATCCCCATAATCTCTTGATCAATAGCCCCAACCTCAAAAGGAAGTGGAGAAGGAGCATCTCTTTCCTTTGAATCTTCACACATGTCATACTTTGGAGTAGGGCTCTGAGGGCATTGGTTAGCAAGATCTATGCCCTAAAAAACCTAAGTCCCAAAATTATAATCATGCTCCATTGAATCCAACTCTTCAAAAATGTCAATAACATCAAATATGTTACAAGAGGTCCCCCTAAGCATGGATTTATTTTGAAGGTTTTGAACTTTTATGACCAAGATTTCATGGGTACAAACCCATTTAAATCAAGCTCCTCATTATAAACTGGGGCTTTTCCTTTTGATTTAGAATTTTTTGCATGCAACTCAGATGGAGGTTGTTTGGTTTTAGCTCCAAAATTGGCACAATTCCTTTGTAAATCCCCATATTCATGACAAGTATGATAGAAAAATGGAAGGGCTTCATAATACACCCATTGAATCCAACACATACTCCCTAATTTGATTTCAAGAGAATTTAGCAAAGGATTATTTAAATTAATTTCCATACACAAACATGCAAAAGAGGATATCCTCCAGTCCAGTGTTTGATGGGATAGACCCAGGTGCTTCCCTAGAATAATATCTATATAAAGCAAGATGTCCTTATGCCAAAACTCCATTAGGAGATGAGGTAGTCAAATCTAAATAGCAATACCTGATGGAAACTCCTTTTCTAGATGAAAACCTAGATGTCATGGTTTGATGAAAAGCCCCATCTGATTATGAAAATATGGGTCACCTTCGAAGACAATATTTTTATCTACTAGCCAAGAGAATACCACAAAGAAGAAGTCGTTAGCTCCCAAAATGATTTCCATATCTCCTTCTAGATTCTAGTTACTAGAAACACAAGCCTCCTGAAAAGGCTAGGGAATGCAAAATCTAATAAATTTATAGATTAGTTTGTGCCCAAATAAATACATCACATCATCAGCCACACCATTCAGTTTAATCACCACCACTAGGTGATATTTGGTTCTTTCTAAACATCCATTAGGTTTTGAGTGCAACCCCTAAATTTTATTTTTCTTGGATTCCTTTAACACATTCAAAAGGAAATTAACTACATCTTTGTGCCTACATGGTGAAGAATCCCCACTAACAATAGCCTCTTTAAATGATAACCAATGGGGGTCCTCCAAACCCCCAGAATAAGCCATGTGACTTGACACAAATTATATCCCTAAAAAGCACACAAAAAGGTTTAAAAATATCACCAAATAAAATAAGAAAATCTTCAAACCACGAGTTTAGGTGGCTTGCACAAACCACAGACTCACCATTAGTAAACCCACCCCCTCATGCTTCCTCTCGAGCCAAAGGGAAGGCTCGACCTCCACACAACAACACTTAAAAGCACATACCTACACTCTCACCCCAACTTCTCCTCTATCTCCCAAATGCAATACCATAATGACTGTATTAATTATATAATAAGTTATTATTTAATTAATATGGAGATAGTGTTTCAATAATAAATTAGATAAGTAGATATTTATTAAATCAAGCATAGAAGAAATGTATTGTAAATTAGTCAATTGACAATTTATCAATTTTAGGTGTCTACAACACTTATGTGGCACCCATTTTACATTTTGAGTTTTTTTGATAAAAATATTGATTAAAGTCACATTTTCTACATCAAATAAAACTATTAGGAAACAATATTTTGCATGAAAGTATTCCTCATAGTAAAATTTGTGAGCACTATAATTTCTAAAAAAATTATTCAATTATGATAATTATTGTTTATTTCCAATGAACATAGGTTTTCACCAAACTAAAAACCTACGTTTTACACAAGTTAAAATACAATAAATAATTATTTTGGTGAATACAATTAGTTTTCATAATGATATTCTTCTTTTAACAAAGATAATTATAATGTTGATGTGCAAAAATTAAGGTCTTATGGGAAGATATGTGTCTCAATTATGATTAATCCAAATTAAAAAAATTAATAATAAATAATAGATGGAATAGAAAATAAAAATATACATTGTAGACGTTAATTACATACATTACTAAAAACATATGTGTAAAGTAAATTGGAAGAAATAAAAATATATTTTATCTTTGATAAATTAGGAATTCATCTTATTTTAGCTTTACTTATATATTATGAAAAAATATTACTCACTAAAAATATTGTAAACAGTAAAAGAATAATTTATGAACACATATTTAAATACTAATATAAATTATTTTTTAAAATTTTAAATATATATTTAGAATTACATGCAAAACCTCACAAATTATTAATTTTCTATTTCCCTAAATTATTAATAGTTTGATTGCTATCATTGATAAAAAATAAAAGATTGACTCAAAAGGTTGATTTGAGTGATTCAATTAGACTAAAAATTGGGACACACCTTTATTCTTCCACCAATAACTATATTTATAGTTATTAGAGATAGACATAAAAATTTAATTGATACTTTTTTAAAAATATTAAGAGTAAGATAATGGAAGAAAGTGGGGTTGGCTCTATGAAATGGAAAGTTCAATAAATAACAAATAAAAAAAAAAAAATTATCTCTTTAATTTCTATTTTAAAGGTATATCAAAAAATTGATTATGTTATTTAAGACTTCCAAATGAGCTTGTTTACTTTTCAAGTATGATAATGATGGTGGTGTTTGTAGACCATAGAGAAGATATAAGTTTGATAAAAAAATAAAAGTATGTATGTTAGATAAATGAGAAATAAATCTTGTAGGAATATGTTAGAGAGTCTCATACATCAAATTAGGATCTCATGACATGTAGCCACATTAGTTTCCCTTGCTCATGTGATGGTTAAACTTGAGAATTCAAACCTACAACTATTACCAAGCTCTTTCAACAAGTTAACCATCTTGTTTACACCTTGTGAGCATTTTTCAAGTAGTTTTGAGGTAGTTGAACAATCAAATTTTTAATTTCTTGTGATTTACTTTACATTTTTTATTGTCAATTAAAATATATAAAATTATTTAAATAAACAAAAAATCAAGAATGATCACATACACATATCAACTTATTCCCTTTAATTTAATTAAACTAAAATTTCTATTAACAGTCAATATTGAATGAATTTTCATTTGACTTAAACTATTGAATATTTAAAAGTACCTTTACAACACGTGATAAAAATGATAAATTTACAGCGTAGACAGCAAGCGAAGTATTCTACGTAATTGATGTCAATGGATTTAATTTTGATCAAATACAAGACAGGTAATGTTTATTATTTTCTTCGATTGACTCCTATAAAGACGTTCTTATCATTTATTTCCTTTAAACCATCTGATAAAACCATCAAACGTTTCAGTGGTAGGGAGGAGCTGGTGCGCGCATGAGAAATTCCTCATATTTTATCTTTTTAATATTCCCATTGAGCTCATTTATTTTGAAGCATATGTAAAATGTCAAAGCTTGCCAACGCCTGTATTCTCACAGGTCAGCAGGTCGAACTTCTCTGTTGCTCCACAATTTAGCCCGCTGTGCGTATGCTTACATAATCTTCATAATCGTCTCACCGCACTGATTGTTAACTTTATCTAACTGCCGTGTTTTAACTGGTTAAAACTCTATCACTGCTACGATATATGTGATCTCATTGCCACGTTCTACTGGAGACTATCAACTTGTAAGCACTACTACTACCAGACGGCTAGGGTTAACTAGCACGTTAATCCCTCTGTACTTCTGCTGATCGTATTTTGTTATTATTTTGTTGAAACATATTCTTCTCTGTTTCTGTTTTGGACTGTACCCCGTCGTCACCATAACTTCCATGGTTAAAGTTTTAATCATAACTGCTACGGTAATATTTAAGTATTTCTTTGGATGAAATAAGTGGAATAATATTTTACATATTGGGAAAAAAATCGTGGAAAAAGTCCAATTTTAACAACTTAAACCATTAATTATTGGGAAAAGCCATGAACAAAACATAAAAACAGGTTCTCTTGGTAGGATGAAGAGGGGTTACCAATCATCTAGTTTACCCCATACATCAAAGAAGTTGGGAGTATCACTAGGAGAATAGCCAATATTGTTACCATCATTATTTTATTTTCTTTACGAAAGGGCTAAGAGTCATGAATATGGAATATAGCAAGAGGAAGGCAAAGAAATTTAGTCATATTTGACTTAAATAGTCTCTCGTGTCCTACTTGATCATTACATGAACATGCTAAGTATTTTTTAAATATTAAAGAGTAAAAGCATAAGGAAGTAGGGTTGGATATAAGGGGGCAAATAGTCGCATAGCTATTATTGGTATCATAAATATTAATATATGAACTAAAAATTCAATGTTAAATGATATCATTTTCATGATATTTGTCATAATGATTTATTGCTCATTAGATTGTTCTAATGGCTCATGGGTGTGCCAAGCTCACAAATAAATAATTACTACTAATGCCTCAGTATTGGTCCATGTCAACTATGAGGTTTCTTTTGATTAATGTAATGCTTTCCTTTTACCAAGCCCACCTTTTCCTAATAGCACATGGTTGGTTATGTGTTTTACAATTGATGCCACATGACTCATTCTTGGCTTCATTGAAGGAAAATCACTAGTTTATCTTTGAATCAACATATGTCATTATATCTATTAGCCCAAAATTATCAAATAGCCCACATAACATGCATTCATTCTCTCATAGGTCTCCTTTATGATGATCCATAGCAAACTTTTTTTCAAACATATGGCTTCCCCATGGCATCCACATGATATTTTATTTCTAGTAAAATTGATTCTCCCTAAATTTTAAATTCTCTATGGAAGTTAATATAATATTCAAAGCTAGTAGGCTTCTATCCCACTATTACAACCCACCTTTGTTTTATTGAATTATTTTTAACTTTTACGTAAAAATGCCATTTTAAGGCATGATGACGTCATTATGAAATTTAACGTTCTAATGAAATTGTATGCAATGAGATGTATTTGTGTTTGAATGAATATATTATATTTAATTAACAATGTGATTTTTTCGTAATTGCTAACGGCTAACTACATGAATGTGTTTGTAAGTGACATGCAGGTTATTTCTTGCCCTCCAATGGGAGAGGGAGAGTATCACCTAGGAGATGAATATGGACTTTAGAATAACCAGTATTTCTATTTGAGTTTACACACACTCACATAAATCAATTAACGTTTTTAAGTGTTTTTGTTATTAACAGAATTGATAGGTTAAACTGAACCTAGTCAAGTTGAGTCAAAACTTGATCTTTTTTTTTGGTTGCAAATGTAAAAATTATTTAACAATTATTTGAATTGTTGACATAGAATGTCGATGATAGTTAATTTAATGAGTTTGAAAATATCATTGAGATTGATTGATTCAAATATCATAATGTTAATGTTACACTATCTCTATATATATGTAAAATTATACTCTAATTATCACCATGCTTATATGTGATTTTAAAACTCCTAATTTTATCTTATCACCTCAAGACGCATATTGGCCTTCAACGAGGGTTGCAATAAGGCATTTGGTGCCACTTTTTAAAACACATTCTCTATTCATTAATGCAGCCACTAAGTGAAGTAAATTGTATTTTGTTATTTTTATTGATTCCAAACCTATGATAAAAGGTGGCGATAAATATCACTTTTATAACAGATTTATGAAATGCTTTAAAACCACTTTCTTCATAGCATTCTAAGTCCCAATGTGGGACATATTTTATCTCCGGTTTAAAGGCCACTCAAGTGGCATTAACTTCTGATTTTGAATACTTCTATAACCAATGCATATCCCTTAAAAAATGTGGCAGTTTGAGTTTGTGTGAGGCTACGTTGAAATGTAATGTATGGCACCTCTTATAAGACTAATTACATGCTATTTTTAGCATGCTTTTGAAACTCTGTGGAATCTTCTTCTTAAAAATTTGTTAGTAAATTTTTAAAGCCACCAGCTTGTGGGTGAAGCTTTGAGTTTGTGGGGATGAGTCGAGACTTTTATTAAGGTGTTCGTATCTATTTTTTGGCATTCTCATTAATGAGAATGAATGTGCCTCTTTAGGAATTAAATCCTTTTCAGTTTTGAAAGGAATGAATGTTGGGACTTATGCAAAATATGGGCCAACATTTCTAGTTTTGGAAAAGAATTAACGGTGGTATGGGTGCCTAGTATTAATGATTTTTAATTGGAAATTCATTGCTTGCAGTAAGTGTTGCATTATCTTTTCACTATTCATTCGTTGAGGAAGGTTGGCAATTGCTATGCATAAGTTTTGAGAAAGGGAGAGGGTTTCAAAGGCGCAGAAATTTTGAGAGAGAAGGGTGATGCATTAAGCATTATTCTTTTGCACGCCAGATTGGTAATAGAGTTGGTTGTTCACGCTGGAGAGGGAGAAACATAATCTCAGAAGAGTTTACATATTATTCATTCTTTTCTTGTCCTTGAGGGCGGGTATGTGAAAGGAGAAAGCATTCATTTACATCTCTCGTTGCATTTTGGAAGAAAATCTCGACTTACAGAAAGAGCTTAATGGGAATTTGGAAGATTATTTTCTTCCTTACTGTGTGTTGTGAGAGAGATTTTATTGTCTTCCCTATTGCATTGAGAGAAGCGGTTTATTTTTCTTCCTGTTTGTGCATTCTGAGAGCTACGGTGGATACGGTTCTCTGATTTTTCATCAAGCACTGAACTACATTGTGTTAGTAAAACATTAAAATAGTGATAAAGGATAGCTATAGGAATAGCTTTAGAGAGTGACACGCTATATTAATTTTCAAAAGAGCAGAGTTTAGGAAGAGGTTGTATAGACTTGTCTGAAGTTACTGGCTTTGGAGCTTAAGAGAGGGGCTTTTATATATTTCCAGGCCTGAATATGAAAATTTTCCTCTTCTTTTATTTTGTGAAAGTAAATAGACAAATTCGTTTCGAAAAGAGAACCTTATGTGTTTTCCAAGTCTATATATGAATATTTATTTGGGAACAGTAATGTGGCTTTGATTATGTCATATTTGAGAGTAAGTTAAGTGGAATGCTTAAACATATTAACATTTGAGAAGTATTAAGATAATTGCTCTTACTATATAGGTTAATATCATAAGTAAAAGAGAAGCCACGGTATGAGCCTTTTATTAATTTCTTAACTAGGTTTTTATTTTTTTAAATTAGTTGTATTAACTATTTTATTGAGAATTGATTAAATATTTGAAATACAGTAAGTAATCATCAGATAGGATATGAATGTATTTTGGTTTTAATTTAGCTATGGTATTACGGTGATCTTAGTGGAAGGTTTAGATATTGTCATCATGGTTAGCTCAATTGCATAAAAGTAGGAGAGTAGTTAGTCTCATAGATTATACTAAGTACTTGAACAAGTGGAAGTAGCCAAGACCGAAGAAGTTAGGAGAATGTAACATGGTTGTTCTGTTGGTAGATGTCTAGCATTTCCCTCAAGGTTTGTGACAAGGGACTAACCGCTACCCACGTGATCCATGCCTTTACCATTTGTATCGAGCATTGATAGATTCATCTTTTGATGTAACAAAAAATGTGGGATAACAACTTGTATCAAAGCATTGGGTCACATGTTCAAATCCCCAAGGTAATGTTGAGGGGGAGATTGTTGGCAGATGGTCATCTCTCCCCTAGGGATTCATGACAAGGGACTAACTGCCTCTCGAGCAATCCCTATCTCTACCATTTGTATTGGGTGTTGATAGATCGATATTTTGATGCAATGACAAATATGGGCCAACATGTTTGAAGGTAGAGGAAATTAACCAATCCACTTAAGTGCTGTCTTAGTGAGTCATCACATTAAGAGTAATAATTTTATGAAAGGTCAGCCATTGGTCAAATAGTAAGTTTGGGATAACCATAGCTTAGTTAAGGTTTTCAATTCAAGTTAGAGGTAGGTGAGCGCATGACCACTTTTTAAGGAAGTGGTTGAATTTAATTCAAACTTTTGCCAATGTAGGTGCAAAAATTGTTGCTTGCACTTGTTGGTTGACTGTGCTTTGGAGTTGCATAACTAGTCACTATGTGTCATACATAGCTAAAAGATTATATAGTTGTATGACCGTACTGGTTATGTAGGATAAAACACTAGAAACTCATATGGCAATACAAGGGGTTCCTAATTCTATACTCTTCATTGAAGGGTAGGGCCATTTCTTGTTGGAAGGTATGTGTTGGGCCGTCAGTTTACGGTTGGAGGTAAAACACTTGGCTAATGCTCTCCCTCTTGTAGACAACATGCCAAGGCTTGTGAAATAGAAAATTAATTCAGCTATGGTATTCCTGACTTGGAACTTAACAGTTAATTGTTAATTTCTTTACTTAATTGTAAATCTTATATGTGAAATTTAAAGTGGAAAGATGTATCCCTTTTTGAAGTTGAAAAGCAATGTTATTTCATTTATGAAATGTTTTATGTTTTCAGTTATACAAAGTGCACAATATGATGTTAGAAAAGAAAAAAATTCATTCCTATTTTTAAGGAATTGAATTATTTACTGCGAGGATAAAAACTTAAGTATTTACTATGTTGTATGGGTACATATGTTTCACCTACATGATACACTATGATTGAACTCTACCTACTTGAAGCTCCAACATGTTGTATTGTATAATTCAATTTAATATTATATACAACATACATAGTAGACTCCAATCACCAACAAATAATTTCATGGTGTCAAATTCCTAGAAACATCGCCATTTTCTTGGCCAACCCATATAATTCAACTTCTATTTTTGGGAAAAAGAATATCAATTTGGGTTGGGATATCTCCATAAATAGGAACATGCATGTTGATTTCTAGTTTAGATTTTAGTTTCATACATTGAATATATTAAGTTTGATGTGTAAACCTAGTCTTAAATTTGTTAAAAAATGGTGTCTCAACATCACAATTAGAATACGTTAATATATTGAGCACATGGAGCTAGAAGGATAGGTACCCCTCTTGTAGGGTTTGGGGAGGATGACTCCCTCAATAGGGGGTTTGAGGGTTGTGTACCCTGATAGGGGTTCAAGGGAAACATTCTTGAAAGCCACATTTTATGTATTTTTTATTATTGTAAATTTGGATTGTTCAATATTAGGTGTCAAATTTTATGGTAGATATTTTTTCGAATTGGCTTTCCTTAGTAAGAAACCTTAATTTATGAGGGAATTTTAGTATGGTTGTTCATAGTAATGTATTAAAAGAGTTTGATAGTTGTTGTGTTGTCTTTGGATCTCTAGTTGGTAATACTCATGTGAGAAGCTTTCTCTGCAAGTATATCAAGTAATCTTCAAGATTTCTAAATAATATTTTGGGTGGCTTTAGGAGTGCGGGGTTTTTCTCTCAAAAGGGTTTTCCTAGAGTAAACCACTGTCTTGTGCTATGTATGATATTCATGTTTATTTTTAAGTTTTTGTAAATATTATAAGGTTTTGTAAATTTGTGCATTCCATCCTCTCATGATTAGTGTAGGAATTTTTTTAGCTACCTTAGCTTCCTTACTAGTGGTATCAAAGCATGATCACCTTTGGTTTCAATTATGGTTTGTTGGATTTTTTGAATTAATCCATATTTGAGTGGGAGTTGGTGCAAAAGATACTTTTGTGATCTTGTAGGAATTTTTAGATGACAAGTTTTTCTAGGAGACTAGAGGTGGACAATTTTTTGGAAATAATTTTAAAACGTGAAATTTGAAGATGGAGGAGCTATTAATAGATCGAGATATGTGGGATGCTATTGATGAGAAATTTTTAAGTCCAAAGGATCCTAGTTTGGCTACTCAATATGTTATTATGGACTCTAAATCCAAGGGTACAATTAGGATTTTCTTGACAGACTCTATTTTAATCAATGTCCATGAAGAGACCACTACATAGAAACTTTGGAAGAAACTTGGTGAGATTTATCAAGAGAAATATTTAGTGAATAATATTTTCTCAAGGAAAAAATTGTATTCCTTGAGAATGGAAGAGGGTGGATGGATTACAAACCACCTGGAAGCATTCAATATGTTGGTGGCTCAACTGACATCAATTATTGTGAAAATGGATGAGGAGGAGAAATGTCAAATCTTGGTTTGTTTATTGTTTGATTCATGGGATTCTTTTGTTATGGATATTGGGAGTATTTTTATTATCTTGAAGGAAAAATATGTAGTGGATTATTTTAATTTTTGAAGAGATGAAGATGAATGTATCCATTAGGGCCAATGAGGCCCTAAATGTTCATGGAAGATCTAAGGGATAAGGAAAGGAGAATGAAAAGTTTAATAAATCCATGTACAACATGAGATCCAAATCTCTTGGAAAGTCCAAAGTTATTTTTGGAACTATGGTAAGCCTAGACACTTCTATAAGGAGTATAAAGAGGGAAAGAAGAAGAAAAAGATGAAATCTGATTATGATACTAAGTTTGAGAAGGAAGATGGCGATGCATGCATTGTAGTTTTGGAAACTCATGTAGGTAATGATGCATGGTTGATTGAATCAAGGGAATATTTCCATATAACCTCTAATAGAATTTGGTTTTCAAATTTTGGGCATTTTTATAAAAAATGGCATTATGAGGACATAAAATGACAAATTTTAAAATAAATAAAAATAATTAAACCATACTATGTTTTCCAAATTTCAAACTAGTAAGGGAATTCATATGCTCCCTTAGGGGTGAGCATGCATCCAAAGCAAGAAATAACTGAAAAGAAAAGGAGGAGACATAAAATTAGTTCAATTGTAAAACATCAAAAATGATGAATTGTCACAATCTTGTAAATATTTTGAAATATTTTAAAATTCTCTTCTAAGAATATGCAATCTCACAATCTTTATTTTAATTGTTTCTTGGTAAGAGATTTGCAAGATTTCCCAAGGTTGTTTGGGTTTAGGAGCAATTGCTACCTTTTGGAAGGATATAATCTTACCTTACATGATGGATGAAGAAGAAATCTTTTACATTCATGTTAATTTTTTACTGCACCCTTTTGTGTTAAACTCAAATCATTGAAAGCATTTAAATATTTGGCTGGTCAATACCCATTCTCCACAAGATTCCAAAAATCTTCATAGTATAATTTTTCAAAAGTTTAATAAGTAAATTAGACAAAAATTAAACTTTAGACTACCACAATATATTTTTTCCTATAAAACACTTCCAAAGTACATGTAAAAACTAAAAATTATATTTAATTAAATTATCTTATAAAGAAATATTATTACATTTTTCTTGAATCTCCCACTTCAAAAAACTTCATACATACAAATGTACACATGATTGCTTTTCAATATTTAATGAAAGAAAGAGGAAAGTTTGATTTATCAATATTTTGAACCACTAAAAATATCATCAAAGCATTGTTTAATTATTATGTGATATCTTTTTAATTATTTTGTTGTGTTGTAGTTTAAGAATTTTGAATTTGAATTTGTTTATTAAAGTCTAATTTAATAGGTTGAGTTTAAATAATTAATATATTGTAGTTAACACATTGCTTGTTAATGGTAGCACCATCATAGGCCTGACATGTAAAGAACCGATGTATTGACTACAATGCATCAATTATTTACACAAGACAAACTTAAATTTGCTCATTAATAATTATAGTTACAAGTTGATAGCCTCAAGTTGAATATAACAATTAAAGCACTTATATAGTGACAAAGGTTATAATAAAAAATAAAAGTTGCTGCGATGTGGGCCAGGGCTAATGAACTGCTTTGAACACCGACCGAAGCTCCCTATATAAACAACCCTCTCTTCATCCAATGTCTAAACAGCACAGGGCTATCGCTCAACAAAGACAAATAATGTCCAATGTTTATCCCCAACAGGACGCTCATGCCACAGGACAAAACGCTGCTTCACAACTATTCACTGTTTGGAAGAAAGCCCTGCTTTTCAGAGGCACCGGATTTACAGTGTTCGATTCATCCGGTAACCTTAGGTTGAGGGTAGAAGACTACACTCCCACCGTTAAACGCCAACTGCTTCTCATGGATGCTTCTGGAAATCCACTTCTCCTACTACGCCGCAAGGTGTTTTTCAGTTCCTTTGCTTATAATTCATCTTACTGATACCGGTTAGGTTTCAAATGACTATCTAGATCGCTTGTAAACAGCTGACAGGTTGTATCAAATTCGAACATCTGTCGAATTCATTCATGTGGGCAGGTCATGAGTTTCCATCATAGATGGGAAGGCTTCTTCCTCTGCAATGAAGAAAGGAAAGTGCGGGTGTTCACCATCAAGAGATCGTCCATTATGTCCGCAACGACATCTGTTGATGTGTTTCTTTCATCTTCTTATGCAAAATGTTTTAGAGGGCAGTGCGATTACCACATTGAGGGATCCTTCAGAAAGCGCACCTGTGCAATTTATAACCGCTCACGCATCATGGTGGCACAGGTATGTAATCTATTATTTATGTTGGACACTATTTTGACTAAGTGTACAAAAATAAATGATTTAATTTCGAGCGATTTGTTTTCAGGTGAGACGGAAGGAAAGCTGTAATATGTTATTGGAGAAGGACGTGTTTAGTGTGGAGATATATCGTGGTTTTGATCCAGCTTTGGTTATGAGTTGGATTGTGGTGGTCGATCATATCAACAGTGAGGATCTCCGTGTTGTTACAAAGGCGGCGTGCCACTGCACATTCAGATCCTATCAATTTCTTAAGAAAGTTGATTTGAAAAGAAAAGGGATTTGCATAGACAATGGAGTTCATGTTAAGGAAGCTTCTGCTCAAACTAAAACATTTCAACATGAACCCACGAATGAGAGCATAGTCCATAGTTAACGCATATGTTTTTAAATGATTTTTTAAAATAGTATACAGTTTAGGGATTACAATTCACTACATATGGTGTAGTGTTTTATTATTGTTGTAGAGTAATTTGCAGTCAATACATTTTTGATCTGCAAACATTACCGTGTTTCAATAATTAAATAGAGATGTCTTTAACATGTGTTAATTACTAAAAGTTCCAGATGAAAGTATAATAACTAACATTAAAGTGTAAAGAAAATTCATGCTATTATCAGTTGAAGTGTCCTTTCTCACAATAATGATGTATTGACAGTGTGATTGCTCTCAAATACATTTTTTGTAGTAAATCATTAAAAGATCCGTTAGTTCAGATCATATTACAAGATTCATTATAAAGAATTGGCATTTCAGTGACAATAGTATCATAAAATCACACTATATGATTCATCATAAAGATAGTATTGTAATAGTTAAGCTTATTATTGGCTCTTCACGATGCTTCTGACAGCTCTCTCATAGTAGTATCAGAAATATTTGACAGTTCTCTTGCCATTGATTCATAAAAAATCATACTACATGATCCATCATTAAGATTTAACAGCTCTCTCATAATTGTATCATAAAAATCATTCTACATGATAAAGATTTTGACAGCTCCCTCAAATAATATCATATAAATCATATTATATAATCCACCATACTGCAATAAGTATCATTTTTTAAAGAAAACAATCATCAATTTGCTAGTAAAGTGATGTTGCACATATTGTATTTGGAGAAAACAACAATTTTCAAGTCAAAGCTGCTAAAAGCAATTTGTTTGTATTTGGAAGAAAACATGATTTATTTTGTCTTCATAAACGTCGTTTAGTATTGAAGTTCGGTAGCATATAAGGTGTAGGGGAGATCTTTCCTGTATTTAGACGTTCCAATCTTAATGAGTGTAGGGTTACAACCAATTGTCTCGTGGGGTTTAGATGTCTCGTTCAGTGCATTGCAATAATATAAAATACAAGGAAATCTTTGAAAGAGTTTCACGTATGATTCTTCTTCTGTGGGCGTGCAGGGTACGAGACGAGTAAAAAACAGAGAAGATGACGTAGTCAAGTGAGAAAAATATATTCTTGATTTTCAAGAAGTGTGGTGAGAAGTAAGACACCCATCCCATCAAAAGAATGGCTGATTGTATATTTAAAAGGAAAGAAAGATTTGGGCAGATCCGCTGAAGACGGACACTATAGTTTATTTCTAATGCCGCCACTAAAATTTAAACTTGCATATACAGCGAGCGGCGCATTAAAAAACTGGGGGATAGTACGCATGAAACCACCGAAGCTGTATAGTGCGCTTTATGAATACTGTCTGATATGGAATTTGAGTACAATTACACCTCATTGATATCCATTATCTTAAAAATATGTATGGAACGTTCGCTAAGGAAAGATGTGATCTGAGAAAGAATTGTACAGTATTTCTGTCGAAGATTAATGGTGAAATTAGTATGCACATCACACTGCTCGCTTGGTCATGTACACATTTCAATAAAAATAATGTTTGAATGAAGTGTACATTTGGTATATTTTTGTATGACGTTTGGTTTAAGGTTCAATTTTTATTATTTATTTATATATTTAGTCAATAGGTTATATATAGTGTGAGATTTGAGTCTGAAACAAGTTTCATGTCGGCAAATTATTATTGAGTCATCGGAAAATAAGTTTCAGTTGTCATTTAATGATAAACCAGCTGCCGTTTAATGGTAAAAGCCTCCAAAATATTAACTTATTCCCTTTAATTTAATTAAACTAAAATTTCTATTAACAGTCAATATTAAAGTGAATGAATTTTTATTTTTCTTAAACTATTTAATATTTAAAAGTACCTTTACAACACGTGATAAAAATGATAAATTTACAGCGTAGACAGCAAGCGAAGTATTCTACGTAATTGATGTCAATGGATTTAATTTTGATCAAATACAAGACAGGTAATGTTTATTATTTTCTTCGATTGACTCCTATAAAGACGTTCTTATCATTTATTTCCTTTAAACCATCTGATAAAACCATCAAACGTTTCAGTGGTAGAGAGGAGCTGGTGCGCGCATGAGAAATTCCTCATATTTTATCTTTTTAATATTCCCATTGAGCTCATTTATTTTGAAGCATATGTAAAATGTCAAAGCTTGCCAACGCCTGTATTCTCACAGGTCAGCAGGTCGAACTTCTCTGTTGCCCCACAATTTAGTCCGCTGTGCGTATGCTTACATAATCTTCATAATCGTCTCACCCCACTGATTGTTAACTTTATCTAACTGCCGTGTTTTAACTGGCTAAAACTCTATCACTGCTACGATATATGTGATCTCATTGCCACGTTCTACTCGAGACTATCAACTTGTAAGCACTACTACTAGCAGACGGCTAGGGTTAACTAGCACGTTAATCCCTCTGTACTTCTGCTGATCGTATTTTGTTATTATTTTGTTGTTGAAACATATTCTTCTCTGTTTCTGTTTTGGACTGTACCCCGTAGTCACCATAACTTCCATGGTTAAAGTTTTAATCATAACTGCTACGGTAATATTTAAGTATTTCTTTGGATGAAATAAGTGGACTAATATTTTACATATTGGGAAAACAATGGTGCAAGAAGTCAAATTTTAACAATTTAAACCATTAAATATTGGGAAAACCATGAACAAAACATAAAGACAGGTTGTCTTAGTAGGATGAGGAGGGGTTACCAATCATCCAGTTTACCCCCATACATCAAAGAAGTTGGGAGTATCATTAGGAGAATAGCCAATATTGTTACCATCATCATTTTATTTTCTTTACGAAAAGGATAAGAGTCATGGATATGGAATATAGCAAGAGGAAGGCAAAGGAATTTAGTCATATTTGAATTAAATAGTCTCTCGTGTCCCACTTGATCATTGCATGAACATGCTAACTATTTTTTAAATATTAAAGAGTAAAAGCATGAGGAAGTAGGGTTGGATATAAGGGGGCAAATAGTCGCATAGCTATTAGTGGTATCATAAATATTAATATATGAACTAAAAATTCAATGTTAAATGATATCATTTTCATGATATTTGTCATAATGATTTATTGCTTTTAACCCATTAGTTTTGTAGTTTTGGTGTATTTTAGATGGCCTAATATAAGTCCAAGTATTATCATACATGTGTTGTATGTTACGCTCCTTAGGTTGATCTAATAGCTCATGGGGTGTGCCAAGCTCACAAATAAATAATTACTACTAATGCCTCAGTATTGGTCCATGTCAACTATGAGGTTTCTTTTTATTAATGCAATGCTTTCCTTTTAGCAAGCCCACCTTTTCCTAATAGCACATGGTTGGTTACGTGTTTTACAATTGATGCCACATGACTCATTCTTGGCTTCATTGAAGGAAAATCACTAATTTATCTTTGAATCAACATATGTCATTATATCTATTACCCCAAAATTATCAAATAGCCCACATAACATGCATCCATTCTCTCATAGGTATCCTTTATGATGATCCATAGCAAACTTTTTTTCAAAAATATGGCTTCCCCATGGCATCCACATGATATTTTACTTCTAGTAAAATTGATTCTCCCTAAATTTTAAATTCTCTATGGAAGTTAATATAATATTCAAAGCTAGTAGGCTTCTATCCTACTATTACAACCCACCTTCCTTTTATTGAATTATTTTTAACTTTTATGTAAAAATGCTATTTTAAGGTATGATGATGTCATTATGAAATTTAACATTCTAATGAAATTGTATGCAATGAGATGTATTTATGTTTGAATGAATATATTCTATTTAATTAACAATGTGATTTTGTCATAATTGCTAACGGCTAACTACATGAATGTTTTTGTAAGTGACATGCAGGATTATTTCTTGCCCTCCAATGGGAGAGGGAGAGTATCACCTAGGAGATGAGTATGGACTTTAGAATAACCAGTATTGAGTTTACACACACTCACATAAATCGATTAATGGTTTTAAGTGTTTTTCTTATTAACAAAATTGATAGGTTAAGTTGAGTAAAGTCTTGATTTTTTTTTTTGTTGAAAATTTAAAAATTATTTAACAATTATTTGAATTGTCGACATAGAATGTCGATGATAGTTAATTTAGTAAGTTTGAAAATATCATTGAGATTGATTGATTCCAATATCATAATGTTAATGTTACACTATCTATATATATATGTAAAATTATACTCTAATTATATGTGATTTTAAAACTCCTAATTTTATCTTATCACCTCAAGACGCATATTGGCATTCAACGAGGGTTGCAATAAGGCATTTGGTGCCACTCTTTAAAACACATTCTCTATTCATTAATGCAGCTACTAAGTGAAGTAAATTGTATTTTGTTATTTTTATTGATGCCAAACCTATGATAAAAGGTGGCGATAAATATCACTTTTATAACAGATTTCTGAAATGCTTTAAAACAACTTTCTTCATGGCATTCTAAGTGCCAATGTGGGACCTAATTTATCTCCGGTTTAAAGGCCACTCAAGTGGCATTAACTTCTGATTTTGAATACTTCTATAACCAATGCATATCCCTTTAAAAATGTGGCAGTTTGAGTTTGTGTGAGGCTACGTTGAAATGTAATGTATGGCACCTCTTATAAGACTAATTACATGCTATTTTTAGCATGCTTTTAAAACTCTGTGGAATCTTCTTCTTAAAAATTTGTTAGTAAATTTTTAAAGCCGCCACCTAGTTTGGTGAAGCTGTGAGATTGTGGGGATGAGTCGAACCTTTTATTAAGGTGTTCGTTCCTATTTTTTGGCATTCTCATTAATGAGAATGAATGTGCCTCTTTAGGGATTAAATCCTTTTCAGTTTTGAAAGGAATGAATGTTGGGACTTATGCAAAATATGGGCCAACATTTCTAGTTTTGGAAAAGAATTAACGGTGGTATGGGTGCCTAGTATTAATGATTTTTAATTGAAAATTCATTGCTTGCAGTAAGTGTTGCATTATCTTTTCACTTTTCATTCGTTGAGGAAGGTTGGCAATCGCTATGCATAAGTTTTGAGAAAGGGATCAGAGGGTTTCAAAGGCGCAGAAATTTTGAGAGGGAAGGGTGATGCATTAAGCATTATTCTTTTGCACGCCAGATTGGTAATAGAGTTGGTTGTTCACGCCGGAGAGGGAGAAACATAATCTCAGAAGAGTTTACATATTATTCATTCTTTTCTCTTGCTTGAGGGCGTGTATGTGAAAGGATAAAGCATTCATTTACATCTCTCGTTGCATTTTGAAAGAAAATCTCGACTTACAGAAAGAGCTTAATGGGAATTTGGAAGATTATTTTCTTCCTTACTGTGTGTTGTGAGAGAGATTTTATTGTCTTCCCTATTGCATTGAGAGAAGCGGTTTATTTTTCTTCCTGTCTGTGCATTGTGAGAGCTACGGTGGATACGGTTCTCTGATTTTTCATCAAGCACTGAACTACATTGTGTTAGTAAAACATTAAAATAGTGATAAAGGATAGCTATAGGAATAGCTTTAGAGAGTGACACGCTATATTAATTTTCAAAAGAGCAGAGTTTAGGAAGAGGTTGTATAGACTTGTCTGAAGTTACTGGCTTTGGAGCTTAAGAAAGGGGCTTTTACATATTTCCAGGCCTGAATATGAAAATTTTCCTCTTCTTTTATTTTGTGAAAGTAAATAGACAAATTCGTTTCGAAAAGAGAATCTTATATGTTTTCCAAGCCTATATATGAATATTTATTTGGGAACAGTAATGTGGCTTTGATTATGTCATATTTGAGAGTAAGTTAAGTGGAATGCTTAAACATATTAACATTTGAGAAGTATTAAGATAATTCCTCTTACTATATAGTTTAGTATCATATGAAAATTTTAGTAAAAGAGAAGCCACAGAATGAGCTTTTAATTAATCTCTTAACTAGGTTTTTATTTTTTTAAACTAGTTGTATTAACTATTTTATTGACAATTGATTAAATATTTGAAATGCAGTAAGTAATCATCGGATAGGACATGAATGTATTTTGGTTTTAATCTTGCTATGGTATTATGGTGATCTTCATGGAAGGTTTACATATTGTCATCATGTTTAACTAAATTGCTTAAAAGTAGGAGAGTAGTTAGTCTCATAGATTATAGTAAGTACTTGAACAAGTGGAAGTAGCCAAGACCAAAGAAGTTAGGAAAATGTAACATGGGTGTTCTATTGGTAGATGTTCAATGTTTCCCTCAGGATTTGTGACAAGGGACTAACCACTAGCTATGTGATCCATGCCTTTACCATTTGTATTGGGTGTTGATAGATCAATCCTTTGATGCAATGACAAACATGGGCCAACATGTTTGAAGGTAGAGGAAATTAACCAACCCACTTAGGTGTTGTCTTAGTGAGTCATCACATTAAGAGTAGTAATTTTATGAAAGGTCAACCATTGGTCAAATAGTAAGTTTAGGATAACCATAGCTTAGTTAAGGTTTTCAATTCAAGTTAGAGATGGGTAAGCACATGACCACTTTATAAGGAAGTGGTTGAATTTAATTCAAACTTTGGCCAATGTAGGTGCAAACATTGTTGCTTGCACTTGTTGGTTGATTGTGCTTTGAAGTTGCATAACTAGTCACTATGTGTCATACATAGCTAGAAGATTATTTAGTTGTATGACCGTATTGGTTATGTAGGATAAAACACTAGAAACTCATATGGCAATACAAGGGGTTCCTAATTCTATACTCTTCATTGAAGGGTAGGGCTATTTCTTGTTGGAAGGTATGTGATGGCCGTTAGTTTACGGCTGGAGGTAAAAAACTTGGGCGATGCTCTCCCTCTTGTAGACAACACAGCAAGGCTTGTGAAATAGAAAATTAATTTATCTATGGTATTCCTAACTTGGAACTTAATAGTTAATTGTTAATTTCTTTACTTAATTGTAAATCTTATATGTGAAATTTAAAGTGGAAAGATGTATCCCTTTTTCAAGTTGAAAAGAAATGTTATTTCATTTATGAAATGTTTTAATTTTTCAGTTATACAAAGTGCACAATATGATTTTAAAAAGGAAAAAAATGCATTCCTATTTTTAATGAATTGATTTATTTATTGCGAGGATAAAAACCTACGTATTTACTATGTTGTATGGGTAGATATGTTTCACCTACATGATACACTATGATTGAACTCTACCTACAAGCTCCAACATGTTATATTGTACTATGGAATTCAATTTAATATTATATACAACATACATAGTAGACTCCAATCACCAACAAATAATTTCATGGTGTCAATTTCCTAAAAACATCGCCATTTTCTTGGCCAACCCATATAATTCAACTTCTATTTTTTGGAAAATAATATCAATGTGGGTTGGGATATCTCCATAAATACTACCATGCATGTCAATTGCTAGTTTAGATTTTAGTTTCATACATTGAATATATTAAGGTTGATGTGTAAACCTAGTCTTAAATTTGTTAAAAAATTGTGTCTCAACATCACAATTATAATAGGTTAATATATTGAGCACACGGGGCTAGAAGGAGGGGTACCCCTCTTGTAGGGTTTGGGGAGGATGACTCCCTCAACAAAGGGTTTGAGGGTTGTGCACCCCAATAGGGGTTCAAGGGAAACATTCTTGAAAGCCACATTTTATGTATTTTTTATTATTGTAAATTTGGATTGTTCAATATTAGGTGTCAAATTTTACGGTAGATATTTTTTTGAATTGGCTTTCCTTAGAAAGAAACCTTAATTTATGAGGGAATTTTAGTATGGCTATGCATAGTGATGTATTAAAAGATTCTGATAGTTGTTGTGTTGTCTATGGATCTCTAGTTGGTAATACTCATGTGAGAAGCTTTCTCTGCAAGTATATCAAGTAATCTTCATGATTTCTAAATAATATTTTGGGTGGTTTTAGGAGTGTGGGGTTTTTCTCTCAAAAGGGTTTTCGTAGAGTAAATCACTATGTTGTGGTATGTATGATATTCATGTTTATTTTTAAGTTTATGTAAATATTATAAGGTTTTGTAAATTTTTGCATTCCATCCTCTCATGATTAGTGTAGGAATTTGTTTAGCTACCTTAGCTTCCTTACTAGTGGTATCAAAGCATGATCACCTTTGGTTTCAATTATGGTTTGTTGGATTTTTTGAATTAATCCATATTTGAGTGGGACCTAATGCAAAAGATACTTTTGTGATCTTGTAGGAATTTTTAGATGACAAATTTTTCTAGGAGACTAGAGGTGGAGAATTTTTTTGGAAATAATTTTGAGATGTGAAATTTGAAGATGGAGGATCTATTAATAGATTGAGATATGTGGGATGCTATTGATGAGAAATTTTAAGTCCCAAGGATCCTATTTTGGCTACTCAATATGTTATAATGGACTCTAAATCCAAGGGTATAATTATATTTTTCTTGATAGACTCTATTTTAATCAATGTGCATGAAGAGACCTCTACATAGAAACTTTGGAAGAAACTTGGTGAGATTTATCAAGTGAAATATTTAGTGAATAATATTTTCTCAAGGAAAAAATTGTATTCCTTGAGAATGGAAGAGGGTGGATGGATTACAAACCACTTGGAAACATTCAATATGTTGGTGGCTCAACTAACATCAATTGTTGTGAAAATGGATGAGGAGGAGAAATGTCAAATCTTGGTTTGTTTTTTGTTTGATTCATGGGATTCTTTTGTTATGGATATTGGGAGTATTTTTATTATCTTGAAGGAAAAATATGTAGTGGATTATTTTAATTTCTGAAGAGATGAAGAGGAAAGTATCCATTAGTGCCAATGAGGCCCTAAATGTTCATGGAAGATCTAAGGGATAATCAAAGAAGAATGAGAAGTTTGATAAATCCATGTACAACAAGAGATTCAAATCTCTTGGAAAGTCCAAATTTATTTTTGGAACCATGGTAAGCCTAGACACTTCTATAAGGAGTATAAAGAGGGAAAGAAGAAGAAAAAGATAAAATCTGATTATGATACTAAGTTTGAGAAGGAAGATGGCGATGCATGCATTGTAGTTTTGGAAACTCATGTAGGTAATGATGCATGGTTGATTGAATCAAGGGAATATTTCCATATAACCTCTAATAGAATTTGGTTTTCAAATTTTGGGCATTTTTATAAAAAATGGCATTATGAGGACATAAAATGACAAATTTTAAAATAAATAAAAATAATTAAACCATACTATGTTTTCCAAATTTCAAACTAGTAAGGGAATTCATATGCTCCCTTAGGGGTGAGCATGCATCCAAAGCAAGAAAGAACTCGGAAAAAAAAGGAGGAGAAATAAAATTAGTTAAGTTGCAAAACACCGAAAATGATGAATTGTCACAATCTTGTAAATATTTTGCAATATTTTAAAACTCCCTTCTAATATGCAATCTCACAATCTTTATTTTAATTTTTTCTTGGTAATAAATTTTCAAGATTTCCCAAGTTTGTTGGGGTTTTAGGAGCAATTGCTACCTTTTGGAAGGATATAATCTTCACTTACATGATGTATAAAGAAGAAATCTTTTACATTCATGTTAATTTTTTAATGCACCCTTTTGTGTTAAACTCAAATCATTGAAAGCATTTAAATATTTGGGTGTTCAATATCCATTCTCCACAAGATTCCAAAAATCTTCATAGTATAATTTTTTAAATGTTTAATACCTCTAAAATTCATAAATTTCCCTTCTAAACTAGTGGTTTTGAGGATGCAAAATGCTAGTGTTATTTTTTTCTATTAAAAAATACTAAAAAACACTTACACTACAAACTTAGCCTACCAAACTTTGAGAGGAGTAGAAAGGTTATGTGTGCAATATAATAAATAAATTAGACAAAAATTAAACTTTAGACTACCACAATATATTTTTTCCTATAAAACACTTCCAAAGTACATGTAAACACTAAAAATTATATTTAATTAAATTATCTTATAAAAGAAATATTATTACATTTTTCTTGAATCTCCAACTTCAAAAAACTTCATACATACAAATGTGCACATGATTGCTTTTCAATATTTAATGAAAGAAAGAGGAAAGTTTGATTTATCAATATTTTGAACCACTAAAACTATCATCAAAGCATTGTTTAATTATTATGTGACATCTTTTTAATTATTTTGTTGTGTTGTAGTTTAAGAATTTTGAATTTTAATTTGTTTATTAATGTCTAATTTAATGGATTGAGTTTAAATAATTAATATATTGTAGTTAACACATTGCTTGTTAATGGTAGCACCATCATAGGCGTGACATGTAAAGAACCAATGTATTGACTACAATGCATCAATTATTTACACAAGACAAACTTAATATTGCTCATTAATAATTATAGTTAGAAGATGATAGCCTCAAGTTGAATATAACAACTAAAGCACTTATATAATGACAAAGGTTATAACAAAAAGTAAAAATTATAAAAAGAAAAGTCAAAATCATATCTAATAGAAAATAATGAATGACTAGGACCTTAATTAAATTATTGACTTTGTTGTTAAACAACATTTTTATTATACTTACCCATTCAAAATTGTTTTTCAAATAACAAATATACTCTATTAAAATATATATAAATAATAATTTAATCCAAAAAGTCTTTTCATATAATACTATTTTAAAATTTTAATCATATTTTATAATTATAAGAACACCTAAATATAACTATATAGCCATCCCACACATTAAAAACCTATGTATGAGTCAATATATTTGAACTATGTATGGGTCAATAAGCTTGACTGAAAACTACGCTCTCTGGATATAAAACTGTGTATCGGTTAACAACAGCCAGCACTTTGGTGCATAGACGTAACCAAGCATTTGGTTGGAAACATGAGACATGAAAGGTGCTGCGATGTGGGCCAGGGCTACTGAACTCCTGCTTTGAACACCGATCGAAGCTCCCTATATAAACAACCCTCTCTTCATCCAATGTATAAACAGCACAGGGCTATCGCTCAACAAAGAGAAATAATGTCCAATGTTTATCCCCAACAGGATGCTCATGCCACAGGACAAAACGCTGCTTCACAACTATTCACTGTTTGGAAGAAAGTCCTGCTTTTCAGAGGCACCGGATTTACAGTGTTCGATTCATCCGGTAACCTTAGGTTGAGGGTAGAAGACTACACTCCCACCGTTAAACGCCAACTGCTTCTCATGGATGCTTCTGGAAATCCACTTCTCCTACTACGCCGCAAGGTGTTTTTCAGTTCCTTTGCTTATAATTCATCTTACTGATACCGGTTAGATTTCAAATAATTATCTAGACCGCTTGTAAACAGCTGACAGGTTGTATCAAATTCGAACATCTGTCGAATTCATTCATGTGGGCAGGTCATGAGTTTCCATCACAGATGGGAAGGCTTCTTCCTCTGCAATGAAGAAAGGAAAGTACGGGTGTTCACCATCAAGAGATCGTCCATTATATCTGCAACGACATCTGTTGATGTGTTTCTTTCGTCTTCTTATGCAAAATGTTTTAGAGGGCAGTGCGATTACCACATTGAGGGATCCTCCAGAAAGCGCACCTGTGCAATTTATAACCGCTCACGCATCATGGTGGCACAGGTATGTAATCTATTATTTATGTTGGACACTATTTTGACTAATTGTACAAAAATAAATGATTAATTTCGAGCGATTTGTTTTCAGGTGAGACGGAAGGAAAGCTGTAATATGTTATTGGAGAAGGACGTGTTTAGTGTGGAGATATATCGTGGTTTTGATCCAGCTTTGGTTATGAGTTGGATTGTGATGGTCGATCATATCAACAGTGAGGATCTCCGAGTTGTTACAAAGGCGGCGTGCCACTGCACATTCAGATCCTATCAATTTCTTAAGAAAGTTGATTTAAAAAGAAAAGGGATTTGCATAGACAATGGAGTTCATGTTAAGGAAGCTTCTGCTCAAGATGAACCCACGAATGAGAGCATAGTCCATAGTTAACGCATATGTTTTTAAATGATTTTTTAAAATAGTATACAGTTTAGGGATTACAATTCACTACATACGGTGTAGTGTTTTGTTATTGTTGTAGAGTAATTTGCAGTCAATACATTTTTGATCTGCAAACATTACCGTGTTTCAATAATTAAAGAGAGATGTCTTTAACATGTGTTAATTACTAAAAGTTCCAGATGAAAGTATAATAACTAACATTAAAGTGTAAAGAAAATTCATGCTATTATCAGTTGAAGTGTCCTTTCTCACAATAACGATGTATTGACAGTGTGATTGCTCTCAAATACATTTTCTGTAGTAAATTATTAAAAGATCCGTTAGTTCAGATCATATAACAAGATTCATTATAAAGAATTGGCATTTCAGTGACAATAGTATCATAAAATCACACTATATGATTCATCATAAAGATAGTATTGTAATAGTTAAGTTTATTATTGGTTCTTCACGATGTTTCTGACAGCTCTCTCATAGTAGTATCAGAAATATTCGACAGTTCTCTTGTCATTGATTCATAAAAAATCATACTACATGATCCATCATTAAGATTTGACAGCTCTCTCACAATTATATCATAAAAATCATTCTACATGATAAAGATTTTGACAGCTCCCTCAAATAATATCATATAAATCATATTATATAATCCACCATACTGCAATAAGTATCATTTGTTAAAGAAAACAATCATCAATTTGCTAGTAAAGTGATGTTGCACATTTTGTATTTGGAGAAAACAACAATTTTCAAGTCAAAGCTGCTAAAAGCAATTTGTTTGTATTTGGAAGAAAACATGATTTATTTTGTCTTCATAAACGTCGTTTAGTATTGAAGTTCGGTAGCATATAAGGTGTAGGGGAGATCTTTCCTGTATTTAGACATTCCAATCTTAATGAGTGTAGGGTTACAACCAATTGTCTCGTGAGGTTTAGATGTCTCGTTCAGTGCATTGCAATAATATAAAATACAAGGAAATCTTTGAAAGAGTTTCACGTATGATTCTTCTTCTGTGGGCGTGCAGGGTACGAGACGAGTAAAGACCAGAGAAGATGACGTAGTCAAGTGAGAAAGATATATTCTTGATTTTCAAGAAGTGTGGTGAGAAGTGAGACACCCATCCCATCAAAAGAATGGCTGATTGTATATTTAAAAGGAAAGAAAGATTTGGGCAGATCCGCTGAAGACGGACACTATAGTTTATTTCTAATGCCACCACTAAAATTTAAACTTGGATTATACAGCGAGCGGCGCATTAAAAACTGGGGGATAGTACGCATGAAACCGCCGAAGCTGTGTAGTGCGCTTTATGAATACTGTCTGATATGGAATTTGAGTACAATTACACCTCATTAATATCCATTATCTTTAAAATATGCATGGAACGTTAGCTAAGGAAAGGTGTGATCTAAGAAAGAATTGTACAGTATTTCTGTCGAAGATTAATGGTGAAATTAGTATACACATCACCCCGCTCGCTTGGTCATGTACGCATTTCAATAAAAATAATGTTTACATGTGGTATACTTTTGTATGATGTTTGGTTTAAGGTTCAATTTTTATTATTTATTTATTTATTTATATATTTAGTCGATAGGTTATATATAGTGTGAGATTTGAGTCTAAAACAAGTTTCATGTCTGTAAATCATTATTGAGTCATCGGAAAATAAGTTTCAGTTGTCATTTAATGGTAAACCAGCTGCTGTTTAATGGTAAAAGTCTCCAAAATATTAGGTAAAACCCTTCAAAATCTCACTTTTCACATAAAAGGCAGATACATATTAATTTGATAACAAGATGGGAACATTCTATTTCCATTTACAGTGTTTATGTCAATTTGATGGAAACTTTCTTTTTTCATTTGCATTGTTTTATGTTTTAAATTTCTATGCAAATATTTTGATAGAGCGAATAACCCAAGATCATAAACTGCAGAAAACCTTCACAAAAAAGCGAGAGAGACACGAGGCCATTTCACCAAATAAGGAGTGAAAATACTGAGATGAAAAATTTACATAATGTGCAGGCTTATAAAGCCATGGAAAACACAGACGAATGAAAAACTACCCTACAGGAAAAAACCACCCAAATAACCAATGTGCATAATTAATCCTAAGTTAAAACTTAAGATAGTAAATGCAATTTACTCTAACACGCCCCCTTAAGTACAACTTAGGGAGAATGCAAATGCAAATATGAAGATGCAGTATGGGTCTCGGCTACACAACCATGTTAGGTACCCATTTACAATGCAAAAAATAAATCTTTCACAACTGCAGAAAAGGAGACAAAACCCGTGGGAAAAAACCCCTCTCCAAAAGAGATAAAAGAAAGCAGAAATGATGCATGGATGGAGGACTCAATCAAACCCCCTAAGGAATACATACATTAGATATATATAATCAATAGCCCCCCCATAAGAGGGAAAGTGAGAGACTATATAGCCCTCCCACAATATGTAATCACCTGCAAAAATGGTAGGTGCCTAAAAACAAAACATGATCCAGTGTCGACAAGCAACTTGTCTCCCTTTCGGAAAAAACAAAACCAAATACAAATGCAGGTATGTTTCCCATTCTAGATAAGAATTGAAAGAAAGAAGCATGAAAATGTATGATGGTGTCTTTGAAATTTACTCATGTGTCGCCAAGTCCTTGGAAGATGATGCCATGAACCAATCAGGAACATGCCCAATCACAACAAAAGGTGACAAACAAAGTACCATTGGAAACTAATCCTGAACACTCTCCAGAGACTGAGATGGGGTGACAATAGTTGTACCACAACTATCATCAAATAGGAGGGATATACCCCCAAATGTGTCCTCCAAATCTAAAATGTGAGATTCCATGAACAATGAACCAATTTCTTACAAATACAAATCCCAATCAAGAAGACAATGAGATACTAGTTGTGATGAATCACTAGATGTGCATAATGAATCATCAACACAAAATGAATGGTCTTGTAGAACATGAATGATAGGAGTCTCAATCAATGACTCTACATAATGAATGACTAAAGGTGAGGGTACATCAACTCTCACTGATAGAGAAGAAGGAGCATCTAAAGAACCCTCATCATCCTCATCTAAAGACTCAAAGTATTCTAGAACTTCAAATTCCTGCGTAGTAGCATGATCATAGGGTATCATGTCTGAAAAATGAAGAGACACAAGACAATCTAAAATAGGATCATTTGGGAATGGCTGAATATTGGGATCTCCATGTATTTCCTAGATTTTAATCCAAAGAGTATATGGACACTCAAAATTATCAATAGCATCTAAAGTGGCATCGTCAGTATGCATTGTAATAACTCCTATAACATAATCCCTTTTGTAATTCCATGCAAACTTCTTACTATTAGTACTAGGGAGGGGAACAAGATTATATAGGCATGGAAAAAGATGAATCCATATCAAGTGCTTCAATATGTCATCTCTCCATTGTTTATAGTTCCCCCTTTTCAACATAATCACAATAAGATGTAATGAAAACCCCATAATCAATTAGGACAAAACTCCAAACGAAAATAAAGACGGTAACCTTCAACAACAAATAGAAACTCCCAAATACTACAAATGAAGGCTTCCCAAAATACTTCAAGAAGAAAAAATAATGCATGGATGGAAGACTCATCACACCCCCTAAGGACTACATCCATTAGATATATATAATCAATAGCCCCCCAAAAGAGGGAAAGTGAGAAACTATATAGCCCCCCACAATATGTAATCACCTGCAAAAAAGATAGGTGCCTGAAGATAAAACATGATCCAGTGTCGACAAACAACTTGCCTCCCAATCGGAAGAAACAAAACCAAATACAAATACAGGTATGTTTCCCATTCTAGATATGAATTGATAGAAATAAGCATGAAAATGTATGATGGTGTCTCTGAAATCTTCTCATGTGTTGCCAAGACCTTAGAAGTTGATGCCATGAACCAATCAGGAACATGCCCAATCACAAAAAAAGGTGACAAAAAAGGTACCACTATAAACTAATCCTGAACACTCTTCAGAGATTGAGATGGGGTGACAATAGTTGTACCACAACTATCATCAAATAGGAGGGATATACCCCCAAATGTGTCCTTCAAATCTGAAATGTGAGATTCCACGAACAATGAACCAATTTCTGACATACAAATCTCAATCAAGAAGATAATTAGTTGTGATGAATCACTAGATGTGCACAATGAATCATCAACACAAAATGAATGGTCTTGTAGAACATGAAGGATAGGAGTCTCAATCAATGAATCTACACAATGAATCACTAAAGGTGAGGGTACAACAACTATCTCTGATGGAGAAGGAGTATCTGAAGAACCCTCATCATCCTCATCTGAAGACTCAAAGTATTCCAAAACTTCAAACTCCTGCATAGTAGCATGATCATAGGGTATCTTATCTGAAAAATGAAGAGACACAAGACAATCTAAAATAGGATCATCTGGGAATGGCTGAAAATCGAGATCTCCATGTATTTCCTAGATTTTAATTCAAAGAGTTTATGGACACTCAAAATGATCAATAGCATCTAGAGTGGCATCATCAATATGCATTGTAATAACTCCTAGGACATGATCCCTTTTGCAATTCCAAGCAAACTTCTTACTATTAGTACCAGCCCGGAGGGGAATAAGATTATATAGGTATGGCAAAAGATAAAACCATCTCAAGCGCTTCAATATGCCATCTCTCCATTGTGTATAGTTCCCCCTTTTCAACATAATCACAATAGGATGCAATGAAAACCCCATAATCAATTAGGACAAAACTCCAAACAAAAACAAAGACAGTAACCTTCAACAACAAATAGAAACTCCCAGATACTACAAATGAAGGTTTCCCAAAATACTTCAAGAAGCAAAAATACATAAAGGAGGGGAACAAGATTATATAGGTATGGAAAAAGATGAAACCATCTCAAGTGCTTCAATATGTCATCTCTCCATTGTGTATAGTTCCCCCTTTTCAACATAATCACTATAAGATGCAATGAAAACCCCCTAATCAATTAGGACAAAACTCCAAACAAAAACAAAGACAATAACCTTCAACAACAAATAGAAACTTCCAAATACTACAAGTGAAGGCTTCCCAAAATATTTCAAGAAGCAAAAATACATAAAATAGGGCTAAAATTTTGAAATTTTTTTGAAAAATAAGGGCACATTTACATGCAATCTAACTGAGCGCCACCTCACAAGTCAATTCACAATAGACTAATCTAGAGATCTTTTAAACATTCAAGAAAATAACACTTCTTCCCACACACACGAGCCTTTGCTTGCACCAAGGTGAGCCTTTGTTTAAACCAAGAAAATAGAGTGCAAAAGTATTTAATGAGCAAAAATCTTCCCCTCACAACTAATGTGGGATAATGATCCCAAAGAAAACTTAAAAAATCTTGGGGCCCACACCATTGTATAAAATCCCTTCCAGATTCAAATCGCAGCAAGCCTGGGATTATGGACATAATGCAAACGTGAGCCTGCAGATGATAGTTGATCTCCTCAAATCACAATAGCCACCTTGAACTCTTCAATCTCCAAAATGCAGAGGATCGGGCCTGCAAAAAAATGTGGCCTGACAAATAGCAAGATCGCCTCCAAGCCAAAACGCTTCCAAAATGCAGCCATAAACTAAAGATGTCACGGGCGGAAGGAGATCAAGTCATCCAAATCATGCCTCAAAAAGATGCAAAAGTGAAGAAAAAATGGTCCCCATGAGTTCGAGCCTTCTCAGCGCACAAGGTTCACTCACTTCCCTGAAACAATATACATAGACAACCAGTTGTGAACTAAAAGAATTTGCTTGATCAAATCCCGCGCTCAAATGCTTAGGAAAGATGCATCCGTCAAACATCTAGATTGGACAGAAGGGTTGCTCAGATGGATACATTCCACTCCTAGGAAGCTGCGGTGGAAGATGCTCCTGATTGTTGGTGTTGATTTATATAGGCAGAGAGGGGATAGTGACTCAGATCATCCACAAAATAGATCACAACTTTTGAACAAAAAATTTGGCCTTCCACGCTTCCGATAAGAATGCTCTATAACGGCTCGTAACTGAAAATAATGCCTCTATGGAGAGAATGAAAATGATGAAAGCCTTCCAAGCACAAAGCAATCAGTTCTCAACAAAAAAAACCTTCAATGCACAATTCAAATGTAGCAAAAAGAAACGCCTCCAGTGCCAAAAAACTGTTGAGGAGAAAAAATGCGCTTTTGTGCTTTGAATTTGAATGCCTCTACAACAGTTCAAGCTTCAAGATGTCTCCAATAGTGGCTGCAATTATATTCGCACCTTACCAGCCGCTAATCAGACTTCCAATAGAAAATCACAGCCTCAACCAAATCGGGCATCCAAATGGTGAAATCGCTCACAGGATTAAAAAAATGTTGCCTTTTCAAACATGGCTCCAAATGGATTAATGAAAATCAACCTTCAAATATGGAGAAAAGCAATGCCTTTAATTAAAAAATGTGGCCAAAATCAAGGTAAATCAGTCTACAAAAAAAAGATAGAGATTCACGCCCTCCAAAAGAAATGTAGCCCCAACCTTCAAACTTGTAGATGAAAATTGGGTTCGCTAGCAAGAGGAATTGAAATAATCAGTAATATGGAAAATAGGAAATTTTACAAATTTCAAATGCCAGAACATCTGCAACAAATAATAGATCTTACACTCTGATGAAAATTGTTAGGAAAGATTCGTAGATTGGATGGCTCTGATATCATGATAGAGCGAATAACCCAAGATCATCAATTACAGAAAGCCTTCACAAAAAAGCGAGAGAGACACGAGGCCATTTCACCAAATAAGGAGTGAAAATACTAAGATGAATAATTTACATAATGTGCAGGCTTATGAAGCCATGAAAAACACAAACGGGTGAAAAACTACCCTACGGGAAAAAACCACCCGAATAACCAATGCATAATTAATCCTAACTTAAAACTTAAGACGGTAAATGCAATTTGCTCTAACATATTTCATAATTAGAAAACACTTAATTTCTTTAAGAAATAAATCTAGATTTGTCTAAGTTTATTTTATTACATTATTTAGCACTTATTATTGTAGACACATAAAATGTCCTTGTAATCATTTTATCTATTGCATATTTCATTTAATCATCCACATAATCATATCACCATGCCATTTAATCATTTAAATCATTTATCATTTATCCATTGAATCATTTATAAGTGTTCATTCATATCATTTAATCATTTAAATCATTTATCATTTATTCACTAAACCATTTATAAGCATATTCATAAATCATTTAACCATTTCACAAATTATTAATTCATTCATTTTCACTTAAACACATCCAATGCATGTTTTATACAGATTCATTATAATCATACATAATCATAAATGCATTTAATAAATCCATCAATCATTTGTCCAACTAAATCATTTGCATACATAACGCCATTTTAATCATTCATTAATTCATAAATACCTCTTCATGATATCATTAAATCTATCCATTATCTATCTCTTATTTCAATTAATTTCAATTAATTGAAATATGCATTTTCTCATCTCAATCCTTTATCCCACATTCTTCTCAAAATGTGGATACTCCCTATGATGAAATCTATAAATGCATGCTTCCTCCTCACTTTTCATACAGCAAATCCAATCTCATTCTTGTCATATCTGGCTCTGCATAGCTTCTTATGCTTTTGCTCATAAAATTCTAAGAGCAAAGACAAGATATTGTGGAAAAGGATGCCAATGGAGTTTGATTTCTTTTGAAGGCATTTGCTTTGATTTTGCATAAATTTAGTTTTATGTTTTTTGCTTATGTTTTTAATCAAGAAATAATCCATTGATGTCATGCTGCAAATTTGATTTGAGGTTTATAGTTTAAATCAATTTGGCTTTTCAGATTATAGTATGCACATAATGGTGAACCTAATGCCAAATGCATTATAGCTGCATCTTCATAGATTTGATAATTTACATTATGGATTTATTTTCATAATTGCACTTTCAAAAATCAATCAAGAAAATAATTAAAAAATAATTAAAAAAAACAAAATCCTGCAAATACAAAAGCTTGTTTTGTGCTTCAGATTCCGTAAAAGGGCTACATTATCTCTAGTTGTCTTAAGGAATAAATTTTACAATTCCAAGGCTGAATGTTTTGATACAAATTTTATATGAGAAGCAATCTATAACCAATGAAAAGTTTTTGCATATGAGAATATGGAAAAGGCCCAAAATAATTTTGTTGTTTTCTCTTTTCTGAATAGCACATTGGTCTTAAACATTGAAGGCATGATCTGTTGATCAGATTTGATTTCAATGACACATATGTTGTATTCTCTGTGACCAGCTGCATGTCTTAAAAAATAGTCTTGATATTGGATACACCTCACAAAAGATATTGAGCATGGAAACTGCTCCCAACCCATCTATGTTGAGCCTTTGTCTAGCAAAAACCATTGTCACTATTTGGAACCTAGATCACAACCGCTTCTTGGAGCTCCAATCACTGCTATCATAGAAAAGTCGTCACCTCTGTTCAAACCATGCCTTCACCTTTGGACCTAAATACACCCGAATCCTTGAAATATTCAAGGTATTGTGAATTGTTGAAATTATTTTTCCTTTGGAAATTGTTGAATATGTGAATGGAAAAGAAATCTCCATACCCTGGTGTGACATGTGACTAATACAAAAAGCTTTGTTGAATCCAATGTATCTCTTTGTTATTGTCCCCACCATTTGAGTCGCTCAGATATTTTTCTATGTCAGTCATTTGATTCTGAATAGCCACTGCAAGCTATCACTAGTGTCACCATAATTCCTACAATAACTTGATTTCACTGCTTTATCAAACTCATCTACCTGCCATTTTAGAACATCGATCGCCCTCCAAGTTTTCCATAGTCTGTGCATGCACACAGTCTTGAACGAATCCTGTAATCATATCCTATAATCACTCCATCCTGCAAACATCCTATTTCCAAATCATTCCACTTCAGGCCCTTCCTACAATTGTCACAGTTCTGACAATAAATTTATGAATTAAAGCCTATTTTTAGTGCTACCTTCAGCCTTTCATGGCTCTCTTTCCTTTCATGGGAGTGTTTGAGTTTTATTCATTTTAGATTTGTAGTTTCCTTAATTTTAGGCTTTAATTTTCAATTTTAGTTTTAGAATTTAACTTAATTTTAGTTTTAGATTTAATTTGGATTTAAATTAACTTTAAATTAGATTTTAGTTAGACTTTCATTAGATTAGATTTTAGATTAGAGTTTCTAAGATTAGATAAAATTAGATTTAAATTAGAATCTAACGTTGATTTTAATTAGCTTTAATTTAGAATTTTTTTACCTAGATTTTAATTAGCTTTAATTTAGATTTTAAAGTAGATTCAATTTAGATTTTAAGTAACTTTAGATTTAATGTAGATTTAATTTAGACTTGAATTAAATTTAATTTAGACTTTAATTACATCTAATTTAGATTTTAAATTAGATCTTAATTTAGATTTTAATTAGACTTAATTTATATTTTAAATTAGAATTATTTTTAGTTTAGATTTTAAATTAGATTCTAATTTGAATTTATATTTTAACTTTTAAATTTAGCTTTTAGTTTAGATTTTGTTTTTTTTAACATTTCATTGCTAATTTAGAATTTAGACTCAATTTAATCTAATTTAGATTAGATTCTAGGGTAAATGTTAATTTTCTTTTATTTTAGTTTTGTTTGATTTTGGGGGCTAATTTTGCTAATTTGGCTTTCTTCCAAGTTTTTTTGATAGAGACTTGAAATAAAAACATATACTTGTCGAAGAAAGGAGGCATGAAATTACTAATGATATTTTGATGTAGGAAGTTCGTCAAAGACTTGATTTTGAAACCACTTCTTTGCTTGTTTTAGATTAGAAAACACTTCATTTGGTGCTCTCAAATGAAAAATTGTCTTTTCACATAGATCTAACTAGGAGGTCAATGAACATTGTTTGATGTTTTTGAAGGATGGTATGGAGTATGCTCTCACCTTGTGCAAACTTGGTGATTAGAAACCAAACCCATTTATTTTTTTGTTTATACTTTAGAGGAGCCTGCCTCGCAAGAGGGAACGACTCCAACCAGTTTTTTGCTGAGGATGGTATATAAAAGGATGAGTCTAAATTGTCAAGTCCTCGTGGTATGTAGGCCTTAGCCATGTAGTGCCATTCGAAAATGGGTATCAACCTTTTCTTGTAAAAGGTGTAAGATCCCCTAGTAGATTGGTTAAAGCCTTAAGTGGCTTGCTATATGCTCGTGAGGTGTTGTGTCCCTGAGTATTTACTAGAACCCTTTTGTTTAGTGGCCAAAATTCCATCTATTTGCTAGTGCAACAACAGTCATTGTGAAGGCATCCACATTCTCGTAGTTCTTAGTAGAGGTGAACAACCCACCATGAGAGATTTATGGGGGTTAGAAGCTTGGTTGACCTGAGAAGTGAGTGCACTATAAGGGGGAGCTCATGTGGCCAAGCTTCTGGATTCATCCACTAAGAATAAGTGTGGTTGGGGAAACCCACGTGGAATCTAGCAAATATTGTCCTTTCCAACCTCAGGATTTGTGCTTGTATTGCTAAAATAAAACAACATTCATGTTTGAAAAAAAACTCAATTTTTTTTCGTCTATTGTTTCTTGTGTGTGTGTATTCAAAATATTTTTAAAACAAATCAAACATCACACCAAAATCTGATAACATTTGAGCCAACATTTTCCAAACAAGCTATTTAAACTAAGGATTTTCTCACTTCATTTCCCATCATTCCATCACATTCGTTTAGCTTAGTTGTATCACTTAAACAAATCTTAGGTTGCATACACCTTTTTGAAAACATTGGAATAGGGAAACTTTCCATATCTTTTCGTATGCTTATTGCTACAAAGAAAATTTATCATTGACCTTATCACTTTTCACATCAGTCCTTGTCATTTTGGTGTAACCTTTAAACTCACCAGTCTAGTTTAAGGCTCGCCTTGTCAAATTTGTCACTTGCCATCCACTCTCCTTGAGGTCATTGATAATTTCATTTGGAAACATTGGACTATCTTAGGTTGGCTAGTAACTCCTTCCTTATGTTTCATGACAAAGGTGCATAGTTCATAACATGGTTATCTCAATTGCATATCATATTTTTCATAATGCTTTAAATTAGCATCATTCCCCTTTTAGACTTGGTCATACCTCATTTAAACATTCTCAAAATACCAAATATACCAAAAAAATAGTTGCATTACATTTAGGCATATCTTATTCCAAAAATACTAAAAACATAGTCTTAATCTCATATCATTTGCATTCCCCATTTTGAGCAAATCTTCTTATGGTTGAAACTAGATTACAAAAGAAGTGCAAAGCCATGGATTTCTTTAATGATGATGAAGAAATTTACAACTACACTACCACTTTAAATCTTGACAACACATCTAATGATGCACATGACAATACTGTTGATGGTGTTTTTATGCACTTCTCAACACAGGCAGTGCGTAGGTGCACTACCTCTCTTGAAAGACAATCTCCCACAATCGAGTTGCAGAACACTATACCAAGGTCTCTCGGGTGTCAGGTCATGACAGTGCTAAGATACCTCAGTAGTTTGATGTGATTTGTTGGAATCATAAGGTGGTCTTACAGAAATACAAAGTATGGGCACAAAGCATGAAGTTGGATCTTCGAAAAGGAGTTTTTTAGCATGAAAGCAGTTATGTGTTGGTTGTAGGTTCAAACAACAATCTCAAACTCCATCTGGTTGTTAGTTTTGGCTTTATAAGGTGCAATGAACCTTGGTATTGTTCAGTTTCTAAAGAAAGTTAAAAAGGGCGAAGGGGAAGAAAAGTTCCTAAGCCTAAAGCTTGCTGCGAACAGTGATAATGGAGTTCCTATAATAGACAATTCCTTCAAACAATATCCCACTTAACCAGGGATTTCATAGTATCATGGAAATTGTGCAATCTTCTAAGGGCTGCAGATTTCTATCCTTCATCCACCACATACATGCATGAACTAAAGATAAGTGTTTGAGGAAACTTTAATCAAGTCCAGGCTAACTTTGCACAGCTATCTACCTTCAGTAAATAGCAAAAAGTATGGACTAAGGGATCATCAACAAAGTAGGAATTTTCATGGACATCACACAGCATTCGTAAGATTATCCAAATAACATGAACAACTAACTAAACAGCAAAGAGATCTAAGCTAAATATCTAATATTGGAGAAGTGAATCAATTGACATGAGAGAAAATAAGAAAATGCACCAAGTCAATGCTATTTCTCATAAATTTCAGCAGCATGCCTTTACAACAACTCAACTCTCACTTTTGCAAATGAGGGGAGTGCTCTATTTATAGTTTTTCAAAAGTCAAATGAATGGCCAAGATTCATTACAGTTGTGTGGCCAAGATTCATTACAAAATAGGGTTTCACCTACTCCCAAATAGATTTACAATTAAAAAACATATTTTGTCTCTTCCCTATTTCGTCATCTAGTGGATGACACTATTTGCCTTTTTGTCCTGTAGCTAATTGCTCTTTCTTTGGCTGTAGCTACACTTCTGGGAGGTCCTTTTCCTTGGCTGGGCTGTCTTGTTGCTCCTCGGAGGCTGCATGTTCAATATGCTTGAGGATTACGGCCTGGAGCTTGTCTACCTCGAGGATTTCGCATCTCAACGCCTGGTAGCTCCATTCTTTGGTGTTGTCTTCCAGCTGCTTCCAGTCCTCATCATACTTTGAGCCCTGATCTCTGAATAGCTCTGATCTATCGAAGGCACAGGCAGTGAAACTTAGGAAGCCCGTTGTGATATCTCCGGCTGTCCCGTCCTTCATCTTTTCCTCAAAGTATGATCTGACATTTTCTGCATCCAATTGCATTGTGGGCATATCATGGCCCATTATCAGCTTAAGGTACTCGGCGCACTCTGCTCGAATTTCTTTGATCCATGCAATATCCAGATCCACCCTGCTCTGGATTTGTTCCATCCTCTCCTTTCGGTTGATGAGGTCTCTGCGCCACACGTCTACCAACCAGTGATCTTCCTTCTTTAGTTCTAGCTTTTCTTCCCACATGCTTTCTGGCATTTGAAGGATGGCCTCAACCTTCGGGAAGGTGGAGTTGTAGATCACAAGGAAGTTGGTGTAGAGTTTCTTCGTGCTTTCCAAGGATTGAACCAGGTCCAGGAACTTATTAGCTATTTGCATAGCCAAGCCAATCCCTATGTTTCCAACGCTCCTAACCTACTGGAACCAGTCCTCCGTGGTCTTCTCCAAGTTTTTCCTCCTCTCCAGCTTATCTATCTATTCCTTGGAGAGTAGTTGCGGTGTAGTTGTAGAGGTAGTAGGCAGATCATCTACTGAGGACCACTGCTAAATATAATCGGTCAGGGCAGTAAGCTGCGCCTTTAGCTCGTCTTTGGTGATCTTGTCCTATTTAATCAGATGCACTACCGTGGCCACTGACTCCTCCAGATGTCCGACCTTGGGTTCCCTGGTGGCTGTCCCTAGGTCAATAGTGGAGATGTTGTAGCTTACTCCGGCCTGGCCAACAGTTGGCGTTGCTACTTGTGCAGCCCGGGAGCCAGAAGCGTCCATGGTTACCTGGGAATAGACCTTAGGCTTCTTCTCATTCTTTGTTATGGTCAGGGATCGAGCCAAGATGGCTTCCAATCTCGACCTCGGGTCGCTCAGAATAGGAGTAGTCTTTTTGAGCTACTTTTCCAGCCAGTCGGGCATAACAGATTTGTCCTTGGGTGTATCATGGCTGCCTTCACCCGTCTCAGTCAGAGGCAAGACTTCTACCGCCTTTTCCTTTTCAAGCTCTTCCTTTTCCTTGGCAGCATCCTCCTCTTCGTCAGAGTCTTGATAAAACACGAGGCTTTTCACGGGTAGCTTGGTGGATAATATCTGAGTGGGATCCTGTTCTTTTGTTGCCTCTTCTTCTTTTTTTTCTTCAGTGGCCTCGGGTTTTGGGCTCTTCACAATGTGGGTCTTAGCCTCAATGATATCCCTTTTAGGTTGCTCTTCTTGCAGCTATCCCTCTTCACCACGTGGCGACTGTTCTGCCTCTTCTCCAACATCTTTTGGCTGGTGAGCCAACTCTTCTCCATCCCCGCTCTCGGAAGAGCCTGTCTCTTCTTCCTCGTAGGCAACCTTGTCGATGGTTCTATGCTCATATTCAGGTTGCTCATAATAATCATCGGCCTCCTCAATAGGCTTTGAAGCCTCCTGTTCCAGCTCTGTGAAAATCTGCATTGTGGCCTCCATGGCCGGCGGACCCGTTGGCGGTTGTGAAGGCTGAGCTGTTGCGAGGGCTTGGGCGAGGGCAGCCTGGAGAGCAGGGTCCATTAAAATCTGCGAGAGCTCAGGAGGAAGACTCTGCAGGTGCCGTGTAATAGCCTCGGGCAAGTTAGAAAGGGGAACAGGCGATGCTATCATCACCAGAGGCAGGGAGGTGATGGGTGACATGGCAGTAGCAGAGGAAGGGGAAGTGGTTATGCTCGAGGAAGAGTCGATATTGATTATGGACCCAGCTGGGGGCGAAGAGGCAAGGTGGACAGAAATGTCCACCGCTTGTGGAGATGAGGCAACTGCGGCCTAAGAGGTGGGCAGCACACCAGTCGGGGGAGGAAGGAGCAATGGAGATTGCGCCTCTGTTGTGACCACTATCCTTTTAAGCTTCTTGGGAGATGAGCCTCCCATATCTTTTGTTGCTTGTTCTTTTGGGTCCGCAGACTGTGTCGTTTCTGCTTCTTTTCTTTTCTAGGACCTAGTGATGGGGGGAGACTTAGAAGTCTCGCTAGCTGATGGAGAGGCGGCCACGTCCTCCGTGTCGCTTGGCTCACTTTTGAGCGCTTCATAAGTTAAAGTCACCCCCTGTTGCTTTAGTTGTGCCACCTGCCCATCAACCCACTCCTTAGTGCGAGCTATAATTGGCTTCGTGATAATATCCAGGTCCTCGACCTCTTGCTCGTCCCAGTCGATGGAGGGGATTGCCAGGTCGGCAATCGTAGGGTACCTCGGGTGCACAAGGGTGGACTCATCCTCTTCAAGTTGGTCTGGCACCAGAAACAGCTGCACTCTCCTCAAAAACTGTATTGTCATTCGCATGTAGTGTCTCTTACGGACCTCCCTATCATCTTTACAATCCACCCAAAAATCTTCGACATGGTACTGGTGGCCGTATGCTGGTCCTAGCGCCTTCCTGATGTGGCCATGGGGGTCCATCCGTGGGCGAGCCGTGTACCATTCAAAGTTATATTCTTTAAGTTCTTTCTCTAAGTTGCCGGCACATTGAGATGTCTGCAATCGATACTGGCCCTAGCCGAGGGTCATGGGATAAGGGATCCCTGCCACATGCTTATTGCCAAAGATCGTTTGAATATGTTGGAGTTTCCGGGAAAGCTCTAGGAGAATGATCCTATCGTTCGGGTATCTCGGCAACTTGTTCGGCCGTTCAGTGAATCCCAGGGCACAGATGTAAGTGAACTTGGGGAATTAAATATACAAGAAGGCATACTCCTTCAAGAGTGCCCTGGCGCTGTGGGATACCCTTCTCTCGAAGTCCCTGGCTATCAATCTGATAATGTGGCCTATGAAGGAATCATTGACCCGACAGTACTCTTTTTTGAAGTAGCAGTACTGTAGTTGAGCGTACCGGTCAAAAGGCTTAATCCCTCATTTGTGATCCCCATCTGGCACCATAAATAGCCCACTATATTGTTTCTGACCAGCCAAGGAGTACACCAGGTATGAGGTCATGTAGAACTTGTTGTTTTCCTTAACATTTACAAATTGCTCGTGGAAGCAGTTGTTGACGATGCTCCCCCAGTCGAACGAGATCTTAGTTTTCACATCCTCATTTCCTCGTATGATTTGCTCAATGTAGTAAGCCATTCACTCTTGGAAGTAGGCGGCTGCCGGGAGACCCATGACCCTGCTTAGCATGGTCACCAAGTCGTGATAGTCCTCGTGGAAGTCACTGCGGAACAGCTCCTGGGGAACCTTTGCAGCGTTGCCCCGTCTCTCCTTTAACCAGTAAATGTTAATTAACTTCTTGCAGCCTAATGGATTGGCATCCCATGCTGCCTGACACTGCTCCAAAGTGGGGACTTGCATATGTGGGAATGTAGGAATGTGGAATATTCTTGTGATTCCTTCCGGAGACATGTCGGCAAGGATATTCCCCTCCTTGTCCACAATTGTTCTGGTATCTGTTTGGTAGGCTTCTTGGCAAGCCATTATCAGCTCTGGTGCTATCAGAGAGAGAGGGAAGCCAGCAGCTTTGGCAATCCCGCTTTGGCGTATTAACCGGGCATTCTTTGTTTTAGGGTCAACCTTGACCCTCTGGGTGAACTCATCTGTGTCCACCTAGCCTATATTGGTGTCCGAGATCTCTTTCCAGTCAGTCGAGACCTTTGACTGGAGCAGCTCACCCTGAAATTGAAACTTCATTTGGTCCTTATCGCTCTTTCCACGAGCGGCCCTTCCGGATTTTTTGCCCTTATCTTTTTCGGCAGAGGCCCCTGAAGTTCCTGCGGATGATTCCATATATCCTGCAGGCAAAGGGCGAAGTCAGCACAAGAAAACACCAATAACGTTAATGTTAGTCCGCATTGTGAGCATATCATCTAAATAACCATTCCAATACATCATAAATTTAATCCTCAGATGATATCGATTTCATTTTAGGGCAATTGAGCAATCCGAGCCCAGAGGGCCGGACTTCCCTGGCAGGAATGCTGTCAGGAAGGGAAAACACGACTGAAAGTTCCCGGAGACCCCCGTTGGTCAGATTTTGACGTTCTAAGAGGCCCATGATGGAGAATGGCATGATTTAGGACGTGGGTCAACGTTAGATTTTCAATTTGAATAGATTTGGATCGATTTGGGGAGATCCGGGGGTTTCAGGCCACAAGGCAGTCAAGGGAAGGAAGCCGGCAGCGGCGGACATCGGATGGAAGTTCAGCTGAGGAAGTCTGAAGGCCAGAGCCCGGGAGGAAAAAGGATGGTCGACACAAGATTCGGTTTAACAGTTTAGACCAGACGACATTTAGAGAACCGGGCCCCGCGGGCCGGGAGGCCGCGGCTCAAAGGCCGCTACATACTCTTTTATCATTTTGGACAGCAGTGGCGGCGAGAGGAGACCGGAGCCCGGAGGGCGGGGAGCCAACAGAGGTTCGCCACTGATGTACTTTGCAATGTGGCCCAGCGGCGACGGCGAGGTGAAGTTCGGGCTCTGACTCACGCGAGGACACAAGGGCACAGCCGCCGGGAAGTAATGACAACTCACAGGCGATGGCGGCGAAAGGTGTCCTGGGACCTGGGAGGCAGAACGACGCGAGGTGCAGGCCGCCGCATGCATTTTGCGATGTTTTCAACGGCGGCGGTGAAAGACCGACCGAGACCCGGCGACCGGAGAGATGGGAGACGCCGGCCGCCGCGAAGTACAGATAGTGACGACGAAGAGGCCCACGGGGCCCAGGAAGTGGGGTGCTGCGGGATGACGCCTGCCGGGAAATTTCATTAAAGTTCGAGCGACGGCGATGGCGAAAGTATCCCCGGGGCCCGAAGGTCGGGCAGCCGACACAGTTCTGCCGTGAGTGACGGCGGAACCGTCACGGAGTTCCGAGGACGGAACCCCGGACGGCCGGGCCTGAAGGGTCGCGGGGCAGCAAGGAGGACGCCGAAAGACGCCGAGAGATTTTGAGGTTAAAACGGCGGTGAGTTTGAGGCGGAGGTCTGAGAGGGGAAACTCAGAGACCCGGGCCCGGAAAGGCGGACCTCCGTCGGGGGTTTGTGGCTCTGGATTCCGACGGCGATGGAGGGTTTCGGGCCCGACAGGGACCTTTGCACTGTGCAAAGAACACCCACGACGCGGACAAGTCCTGGGCCGACGGTGAGGCTGATTCCGATGGGTTCCGACAAATTCGAAGACATGGGTTATGGGCGCGACAGGGTGATGTTCAATTTTACGCAATTTAATTCATTGTTCATTTTAATGAAATCCACAAAAAGATCAAAAACAGTGGGAGGGCAAACGAGGATGGCCTACCTCCAATTGGCCAAGCAGGAAGTTGATGGGATTCACCGGTAGGGTTGACGGGGCGATGCTGATGTCGATGATCGTGATGATGTCGATTGCAGTGGGCTCCAATTTAATCGCCGCTCCAATTTTCTCAAATTCGCCAAGTTAAAATGACATTGGGGACCACGGTTTATATACCCTATCGGTCATTAATGCTCGCATTTATTGCACGTACGATCGCGCCAAAAGTTGGTGGGTTTCAAATTTGAGTCCGCGGCGGTGGCAGAGACTCTGGGATCCGGAAGGAGGGAAGCCGCACAACGACGGTCATCGCGAGAATATGCGATGACTTTGAGTCGGCGGCGACAGAACGCTCAAGGCCCGGAGGACGGGGTGCGGTGGAGAGTTCGCCGCCGAAAGATTTTGCTTTTCATTATGACGGCGGCAGCGAGCAAGACCCCGGGGGCCAAAGGGAGGGCGGGCGGCCGCTGCAGGGTCGCCGTCGCGGATGGCGATCCCAGGACAGAAGTCCGGACGCGGACTTCCGGATCCTGGGGCCCGAAGGAGCAGGGGCCGCCCGGGAAATCCCCAAAGTCCTCAGAACGACAACCGGCAAGGCGGGCTCCGGAGGGCAGAAAGACGCCCGGGGAACGCCACCGGGGTGGCGAACGAAAGGGGGAAGCCCGATAAGGGAACCCCGGAGGCCCGAGCCCGGAAGGGCCCAGGGCTGCCCCAGAGCCCGAAAGGCCCAAGGAACCCACGAGGCCCCAGAGGGCAGCAAAAACCAGAAGGGAAACCACGGTCGATTTTAGGATGAAACTTTAGGGTAACATCGACCATACAAAACGTCATAAAAGAGGGGCATGCAAAATGAGGCAGCCCCGATAGACCCGACAAGGCGACAGAAAAGAGGGTCCCCGTTCTGAACGGGGTGTGTGTGCTGAGGGCACAACAAATGGCGACTCCGCTGGAGAACGCTTTGGAGCATTCTAGGGATAAATATTCATTCAGGACCCAGAATCTCTAATTTTGCAGACCAGAAACGGCTTCCAAGGATGAATCTGGGAGAACGAGATCCTTAATTGGGTCAGCTTACATAACATCTCGAAAGTGTGTGTGAAGTGAGTTCATTCCTTTCCTAAGGATAGTAACCAGGGTTATTACTTTAACCAAGTGAGCTACGTAAGTTGTCTAACACCAAAAGTAACCTGAACATTGCCCCGCTGCCAGTCAGGCGTCCATAGCCCCGGCAGAGTTGTCACTACAATCTCATGGATATTGTTCTATTGCAAGCCGGGCATCCATAGGACCGGTAGAGTTATCCGAACGCCCATACGGTCATTTATTTTATTTTTTTAGAGTTTCTTTTCTCTCTTTTTGCTTTGATATTTCATTTCTCTTTTACCGTTTAGCTCGACCGAGTAAGCATTGAAGCCTACAATGGGTTTGAGACTGCAGTGGTCACTGGAGTAGACTTAAGATTTTTCACTCACTTGGGTGTCATGACAACCATAGCACGGTCCTTCAGAATTTATTGTTATGTAATTTGTGCGAGATCTGAGATGTGGGTAAGAAGATCCAGTGAAGGGTCAAGTTCTGAGCAGAATTAAGACAGGGAAATCATTCGCGGACAGCTCTGCAAAGACTGATAGTCTAGAGTGAATATTTAGCTAGAAAACACAAAGAATGGATAGCAAAGTGAACCGCTTGTCAGGAAAGCACGACCACCACAAAGGAGTAGGAAACCTCTTTTGAAACAAAACTACCGGGAGGGAGAAAGCAAAAAGCGACGCGAACAAAATGCAAACAAGCAAGAAAGCAACTACTCTAACCTATGCACAGGTATTTACAGCAAAGAGCTCGAAGGAGCTCAAGCCTGGAAGTAATGCTTCAGGTGCTGCCCGTTGACTGGCAATGGGACGTTCTCACCGGTTAAGTTCTTTAAGCGGAAGGCATTATCTCCCAAAATCTCAGCTATCTGAAAGGGGCCAAGCTAGAGGTTGTCAAATTTATTGTGTCCCCCTTTCTTTTCATGGGCTTTGTCCCAATATAGGACCAAATCTGCAATCCTAAAGGCCTTGATTTTGGCTCGGCGGTCGAACCATCTCTTCACTACGCCCTGATGTTTGGCAAAATTTTCTATTGCGCAGTCTCGAACTTCTTCTAAATGTAAAAGTTTAGCTAAATGAGCTTCCCTACGATCCCCTCCTTCATAAAGTCATTGATGAACTGAAGAGTCAGAATTTTCAAGTGGATGGGGAATATTGGCTCAAGACCATAGACAAGGTGGAACGGGGAATCACCAAGGGCAGCCTTATGGTGGGTGTAATCAGCCCAAAGGGCAAAACAGAGCTGGGTATGCCAGTCCTTGGGGTTCCTATCTAACAGCTTCTTGATTACGGAAATCAAATTCTTATTTGTGGACTCGGCAAGGCCATTGCCCTTAGGGTAATAATTGGATGAGAATTTGAGGGCAATCCCATAGTCAAACGCCTAGCTAGCAAATTTCAATGAGGTGAAGGCAAGTCCATTATCACATACCAAAGCATACGGACAACCAAAGCGATTTAAAATGAAACTTTCTAAGAAATCAGTAACTACTTTAGTTGTACAATGCTTACAAACTATTGTTTCCGTCCATCTAGTACAATAATCAGTTGCGGTCAGAATGTACCTATGTCCCGCAGATGATGGAGGGCTTACCAGACCGATGAAGTCGAGACCCCATTATGCAAAAGGCCTTATCTCCAGCACGGGCTGTAGTGGGACAGCAGCATTCCTCTCCTTGGTAGCAGCGGTCTGGCACGTATGACAAGAACGAACATGGCAATGGGCGTCCTTGAAGACGGTTGGCCAATAGTACCCTGCTCTTAATATCTGATGTGCCGTAGAAGAACTCGAGCCATGGCCTGTACCAAACTTATTGTGAAACTCCCTCAGAACGCGTTCTGCTTCCTCCTTGCCGAGGCATCTTAAATAAACTCCCTCATAATTCTTCTTATAAAGAATGGAACCCTGTAACATATAACCATTGCTTTTCAATCTCAGGGCCCTCTTCTGAACTCCTTGCAGATGCGGCAGACACTTATCATTGAGTAGATAATAAATTACATCTTGGTACCATTCTCCCGGGCAGATGTCTTCAAGCTGATATTGCTGTACCGTGAGTTCAGGGCCGGCCTTTGCTGCTGTTTCAGCCATTGTACGGGTGAGTGCCTGCCCTCTTACCAATTTCATTGGTTGGATCTCCATATCATATTCTTGGAGCAGGGTGATCCACTTAGCCCTCCGTTCGCCCAACTCGTTTTGCATGAGAAGCGTTTTGACTGCTGGGTCAGGGATGATTGCGAATACCTTGTTGCATAGAATGTAGTGTCTAAATTTTTTTACTCCCCTAACGAGAGTGTACGCCTGCTTTTCTATGTTATGGTAACGCAATTCAGCATCTTTGAGGGGTGCAATCATGAAGGTGATCGGATGCTCATTTCCTTCGTCATCCTTTTGGGTCAACATACTGGCACAAGAATGCTCCAAAGTAAATGAGTAGATATAGAACGGCTTCAGATAATCCAGACTGACTAACACCGGTGCCTTAGCAATGGCCCGTTTGATTTCCTCAAAGGATTGTTTGGCCTCTGGCATCCACTTGACTTTAGTGTCCTGTTTGAGCATGGCATTGAGAGGTTTGACGATCTCCGTGAAACCCGTGATGAATTTCCAGACAAAATTGATCTTTCTGAAGAAAGACTTTAATTCTTTCTTGCTGCCTGGGGGCTGAATCTTGAGTAACGACTCAATGCGTTCAGGATCAATGGAAATTCCTTGCTCTGAGATGATGTGCCCGAGTAGTCTACCTTCGGTCACTCCAAAAATGCACTTCTTGGGGTTGAGAGAAATCCTGAATTCCCTACATCTCTGAAATACTTTGCATAGGTCAGAGACGTGATCACCTCACTTCTTGAAGAATACGGTCAAATCATCCATATAGATGATTATACATTTTCCAATTAGGCCTTTAAAGGCTATATCCATGGCGCGTTGGAAAGTGGCGCCGGCGTTGATGAGCCCGAATGGCATTCTTCTATACGCAAATGTCCCCCACTTAGTGGTGAACGCAGTCTTGTGGCGATCCTCGTATTGTACCATTACTTGGTTATACCCGGAGTATCCATCGAGGAACGACATCATCTGGGAGCCATTGACGATTTGCAGCACTTCATCCAGTGAAGGCACCAGATAGTTATCCTTCTCTAAGGCGCGATTGAGATTGCGGAAATCCACGCACAATCTGATCTCTCCATTCTTTTTCCTGACCGGGACCAAATTAGCCACCCACGTAGAGTGCCTAATGGGAAAGATGATTCTTGCTGAAAGTAATTTCTGCACCTCCTTGTAAACAATAGGTTCTAGCAAGGCATTAATAGGGCGCTGCCGCTGACGGAATGGCCTCACTTCTGTCCTCAGAGGGATGGTGTGCGTGATGATAGATGTGTCATATATTTTCAAGTCTTCGTAACTCCATGCCACCACGTTAGGATATCTGCACAAAGCATCCGTGATTCCCCTCTTCTCTTTGGGCGTACATACTTTTCTGATAAAAACATTCTTGGTATCCTTGACCGTTCCTAGGTTGTGAGCATTGCACTGGCTGCTTATAGCCTCCTTTTTTATTTGCTGATCCTGATCCCTAATCTGATCCAGGTCAAATACACGCTCTAGCTGAACCATACCTCTGGGGATCGTGTTGGTTTTCAGATTGATAACCCCTTCTATGTCCAATTCAGCCTCCTGTGGATCAGCTTCATCGATTATTTAGGCAGCAAAGATGTCAGAGCTTGTGATGAACTGGAGGATATGCTTATCATCATTGAAGCCCTGTAGGTGGGTAACATTGTCCGAGACCGATGGCGTAGATGTCAGCTCAACAGTGAACTTCTTGAGTCCTGACAAAGAGAGGGGCTGTAACGTGTTGGCTGCTTGAGCCAAGGCATCAGCTGTGCGATTCTGAGCATAAGGGATCAATTGTATGTTGAATGCATTTAGGCCCTCTAGGAGATCCCACACCCTGTGTCTATAATTGGTGAGTCTTCGATCATGGCAGGAGTACAATTTTCTGACCTGCTTAACCACAAGTGCGGAATCCCCAAAGACTTGCAGTACTTTCACATTTTTTCTTAAGGCCATAAGAAGGCCAAGGACTAAGGCCTCATATTCTGCCACGTTATTGGTGCAATAAAACTGCAATCGATGGGCAGCGAGAAATGTCTTACCCGTTGGAATGATGAGTTCGATCCCTGCTCCGGCTCCTTATCTGGACTTTGATCCATCGAATCGGAGCGTCCAGCATTCAGAGGATTCCTTATCTTCGGGTCTGACTGAGCTTTCGTTCTCTTTTGGCTGGACAGCGGGCCTTGTGATCTTAGGAAGGCTTTTCAGGTCGAGGCAACGATCAGCAGGTGGTTTTGGTGTTTTCTTTGGTGTTCTTGTCGAAGGAGCAGCTGCTTTCTTAACATGCTCCACTGCTGCTTGACACAAGCAATAGTCAAATTCAGAGTGAGCAACATTGTGTACCCTACACCAGTTCGACAATAGTAGGTCTTGGAAATTCATTCTAGCTCCTAGGCTGAGCTGATCTCTTACGCATTTTTTCATAAACTCCTAGAAGCCATCGAGCAATCCCCAGTTGTCATCTTTATCCGGCTCATCATCGACTTCTGCCAATATTTCTGCATCTGGGGGCATTTGCGCGGAACCCGCCGAGGGACTACATAATACCAGCAATACCTTATCTTCTCGTTCTTCCTGAAACTCAATATCATTTTGGTAAGCAAAAGGGCAATAATTCCCTAAGTCGGTCTCAGCGAACATCACCTCGCTGAGATTATTGTATTCCGTGATCATATATTTCATCCGGGGTTCACGGTCAATACGAATATGATTTGGCAGCCCCTTCCATGGCAGCCACATGTGAGAAAGGTCAGTGGCGGTGTATCCGTTTAGTGCCTTGGTGAACTCTCTCCCCAGAATGATTCCATAGGTATCAGGTATGTCTACCACTTGGATGTCCACAACTTGCTGTATCCGGGGGTCCGCAGCGATTTGCACGGGGATGCGGTTTATTTCACCCATGATATTAATCTCTATTTTGTCTAGTTGGGTGACCTTTCTCTTTGAAGGCATGGGGGTAATGCCAAGAGCTTTGCATACGGCCAAGGGCATGACATTGACAGACGCGCCTGAATCAAGCAGGTAGTTGTGCAAATTCTTGCCAAAGACCCTAATAGTAGTCAGGAACGGGGGAGTTTCCGGTCTCCCTTGGAGGATACCCACGGGTGTGTATTTGAGCTATTTGGCCTTTGTTCCTGTCACTGTCTGTATCCTTAGTTTGTTTAAATTGCTGGTCCTTGGGAGGCTGTCTACTAGCCCTTTTTGGCTCCTTTTCAATGTATCTATTTGCCGACTGATTCATGGGCATATGGTTCCTTCTTTTGGTATTGTCCTGTATCTCTTATTCTTTTCTGGGCTCCTCGAAGGTTACCCTCTTGGCTGGGGTCTTTTGTGTCATGCTAGGTCAGGGAGTCCCATTCAGAACCCTGAAAAAGTTGTGCCTTACGGCAGGAACCTTGAGTAATTCGAAGGTCGACAAACTAATTTTGACCTTCTTGAACTCTTCCACCACATATTCACCCATTTGCTCGATTTTAGAGCTAAAAGCTTGGCCTATGGGAGAACTAGAGGTTTGAATCTTGGTTTGCCCAGGCAGATTTTGGGGTTGGCTCTAAGACTGACCTTGCAGTTGGTTTTGGGATTGGTTCTTGTTGAGATATTGGGCGGGTATATGAGGGAGCCCCAGGTTGTTACTAGCATTTGGATCAGGCGGGGTGGCAAAGTTGTTTGGTGGGGTAGAAGTTGTGAAGGGTCCGCCGGCTTGTCTATTCCTAAGGAAATAGGGACTTGACCGTTGATGGAACATGTGGACCTCATCCACAAATGACTCTTTTTCATCCATCAGACCGTTATCTACCGAATCAAAAAGCTGAGCTAAGGCTGATTTGTTACTTACCTCTTGTGCTTTCTCATCCTCAATAGGGGTGGGCTCAGCTTCAGGTTCATTGCGGTCCCCTCGTGGAAATGGCACCTGATTGACCACCAGACATGAGGAGTCGTAGGGCTCCGATGGGACGATGTCCTTGCAGTTGGCATTATCAATGGCATTTTGTACCTCCACCTGGAAGATTTCAGCAGCTGTCTGAAACTCAGGACAGTCCAGCTCAGAATGCCTGCTGGTTTTGTGAAATCGGCACCATCTGGACAAAGCTGCTTTGGCCAGATACACACCACTGGATGTTTTATCGTTGCTTGCTAGTTGATCAAATGGCGTAGGGACACCACCGTTGTTGGGTCTGGTGTTCCATGTGTGGTTTTTCCTCTGAGAAGGTCTTCTTTCTGTATTTTGATTGGAATTCTGCCCCCTCTTATAATTCTGCCCAGAGGAGGTGCCCACCTCTCAATGATCTCTGTTGTCTCTATTGTCTCGAGACTCTCGACTGTCCCTGTTGAGATTGGCCTGGAAGTTGTGTTGGGAGGCTTGTAGCTGATTATTCTGGTTCTTCAGATGCGTCATCTTTGTGGACATTTTCTTAATCATTTTTGTTAGTTCCTCTATCTTGTCTTTCTCAGCTGCACCTCCAGGCGACGGGGCCGGGTTTTGGAGAAAAGCGGGCGGGGCTGCCGGCTGATTTTGATATGCTGGAGGAAAGTTCGGTCCCGACAAGTACAACGATGCCTGGGGCTATCTGGGAATAGCTGTACTGCTGCTGGGGCTGCAAATAAGATGTTGCAAGAGGCGCATAATTCAACAGCTGTCCCGGATGCGGCACCATAGACAATTGTGGCACCTGGTTCATGAGAGGAGTTTGGTGAGCAAACGCCTGATTGAGCCCCTGAATTTGCATTAGGTGGGCGACAGGCCCCAAAGAGGGCAGGGGGCCGGAGATATTTTGTCCCAAATCCGCACTTGCAATGATGGCTTTTGCATAGGCAGTCAGTAAGGTAGCAGGTGGCGGGCACATCCTTTTTACCAACGCTGCCATGAGGTTATCCAGGGCTGCGTAGTAGACTAGTAGGGCAGCCGCATCATTATGGAGGTACGGATCCTGAAGCCTCATGTGAGCCCGATGGAAGCGATCATTGAAGGAGCCAATAGGTTTGTTGACCTCCCTTCTGATGGACATGAACTGCTGGTAAAGGTCAGCGGGGTTGACAGGAATCTTGTACTTCTGCAGGAAGGCATTCTTCATCAGGGTCCACGAGGTGATCGATCCCTGCAGCAGATTGATGTACCAGTAGAAGGCCTCTTCTTCCAACGAATGCAGAAAGAGGCGACACGCCACGTCCTCATGGCCCACCTGCATTTCGGTAATCGCCGTTTCGAATATCTTGATGTGCTCTTCCGCCATTCTTTGCATGTCACATGGATGAAATTTCAAACAAAATCCCTCTGGATTCTTGGGCATATCATTGTAAACAGCAAAGTGTATCGGCGAAGGGTTATGCGCAAGCCAAGCCATGGGGGGAGGCGGAGGTGGCACTTGCTGTTGGAGAACAAGTATTTGGGGCTGTATTGGCAATACAACCATGATATGGGGCTGCCCTTGAGCTATGGCTACCTGGACTGTGCTTTGGGCTGAAAGGGCCAGAAGAGGAGCGAACCCCTGGCTGTCGGAAGGAAGATACGCAAATGCCGTTTGAGATGGTTGGGTAGAAGATGAAGGCCAGCCAAATGAAGGTGGAGGCGAAATGGAGGCGGGTGGGATGGAGGAAGAGGAAGAGGCGGAGCTACTTCCTTGTGCTCGTTTTGCCCTCGTGGGAGGCTGCAATTCTTCAAATTCCCCCTTGTTCGGTGATGATCGTAGAATCCTTTGAAACCTTTCCGAGGAGAATGATCCAATCTGATCCAACTTCGCTTTATCCCGTAGCTTAGTATCACGATCGTTGCCCTCCTTCTAGCGCCAGTTCTGTTGATGGTGTTTTTATGCACTTCTCAACACAGGCAGTGCGTAGGTGCACTACCTCTCTTGAAAGGCAATCTCCCACAATCGAGTTGCAGAACACTATACCAAGGTCTCTCGGGTGTCAGGTCATGACAGTGCTAAGATACCTCAGTAGTTTGATGTGATTTGCTGGAATCACAAGGCGGTCTTACAGAAATACAAAGTATGGGCACAAAGTATGAAGTTGGATATTCAAAAAGGAGTTTTTTACCATGAAAGCAGTTATGTGTTGGCTGTAAGTTCAAACAGCAATCTCAAACTCCATCTGGTTGTTAGTTTTGGCTTTATAAGGTGCAATGAACCTTGGTATTGTTCAGTTTTTAAAGAAAGTTAAAAAGGGCGAAGGGGAAGAAAAGTTCCTAAGCCTAAAGCTTGCTGTGAACAGTGATAATGGAGTTCCTGCAATGGACAATTCCTTCAAACAATATCCCACTTAACCAGGGATTTCACAGTATCATGAAAATTGTGCAATCTTCTAAGGGATGCAGATTTCTATCCTTCATCCACCACATACATGCATGAACTAAAGATAAGTGTTTGAGGCAGCTTTAATCAAGTCTAGGCTAACTTTGCACAACTATCTACCTTCAGTAAACAGCAAAAAGTATGGACTAAGGGATCATCAACAAAGCAGGAACTTTTATGGACACCAAACAACATTCCTAAGATTATTCAAATAACATGAACAACTAACTAAACAACAAAGAGATCTAAGCTAAACATTTAATATTAGAGAAGTGAATCAATTGACATGAGAGAAAATAAGGAAATGCACCAAGTCAATGCTATTTCTCATAAATTTCAGTAGCATGCCTTTACAACAACTCAACTCTCACTTTTGCAAATGAGGGGAGTGCTCTATTTATAGTTTTTCAAAAGTCAAATGAATGGCCAAGATTCATTACAGTTGTGTGGCCAAGATTCATTACAAAATAGGGTTTCACCTACCTCCAAATAGATTTACAATTAAAAAACATCTTTTGTCTCTTCCCTATTTCATCATCTAGTGGATGACACTATTTTCCTTTTCGTCCTGTAGCTAATTGCTCTTTCTTTGGCTGTAGCTACACTTCTGGGAGGTCCTTTTCCTTGGCTAGGCTGTCTTGTTGCTCCTCAGAGGCTGCGTGTTCAATATGCTTGAGGATTACAGCCTGGAGCTTGTCTACCTCGAGGATTTCGCATCTCAACGCCTGGTAGCTCCATTCTTTGGCATTGTCTTCTAGCCGCTTCCAGTCCTCATCATACTTTGAGCCCTGATCTCTGAATAGCTCTGATCTATCGAAGGCACAGGCAGCGAAACTCCGGAAGTCCGTTGTGATATCTCCGGCTGTCCCGTCCTTCATCTTTTCCTCAAAGTATGATCTGACCTTTTTTGCATCCAGTTGTATTATGGGCATATCATGGCCCGTTATTAGCTTAAGGTACTCGGCGCACTCTGCTCGGATTTCTTTGATCTATGCAATATCTGGATCCACCCTGCTCTGGATTTGTTCCATCCTCTCCTTTCGGTTGATGAGGTCTCTGCGCCACATGTCTACCAACCAGTGATCTTCCTTCTTTAGTTCTAGCTTTTCTTCCCATGTGCTTTCTGGCATTTGAAGGATGGCCTCAACCTTCGGGAAGGTGGAGTCGTAGATCGCAGGGAAGTTGGTGCAGAGTTTCTTCATGCTTTCCAAGGATTGAACCAGGTCCAGGAACTTATTAGCTATTTGCACAGCCAAGCCGATCCATACGTTTCCGACGCTCGCAACCTGCTGGAACCAGTCCTGCGTGGTCTTCTCCAAGTTTTTCCTCCTCTCCAGCTTATCTATCTGTTCCTTGGAGAGCAGTTGCGGTGCAGTTGTAGAGGTAGTAGGCAGATCATCTACTGAGGACCACTGCTGAATATAATCGGTCAGGGCAGCAACTTGCACCTTTATCTCAACTTTGGTGATCTTGTCCTGTTTAATTAGATGCACTACCGTGGCCACTGACTCCTCCAGATGTCCGACCTTCTGTTCCTTGGTGGCTATCCCCAGGTCAATAGTGGAGATGTTGTAGCTTACTCCGGCCTGGCCAACAGTTGGCGTTGCTACTGTGTAGCCCAGGAGCCAGAAGCGTCCATGGTTATCCAGGAATGGACCTTAGGCTTCTTCTCCTTCTTTGTTACGGTCAGGGATCGAGCCAAGATGGCTTCCAATTTCGACCTCGGGTCGCTCAGAACAGTAGTAGTCTTTTCGAGCTGCTTTTCCAGCCAGTCGGGCATAACAGATTTGTCCTTGGGTGTATCATGGCTGCCTTCACCCGTCTCAGTCAGAGGCAAGACTTCTACCGCCTTTTCCTTTTCAAGCTCTTCCTTTTCCTTGGCAGTATCCTCCTTTTCATCAGAGTCTTGATAAAACACGAGGCTTTTGATGGGCAGCTTGGTGGATAATATCTAAGTGGGATCCTGTTATTTTGTTGCCTCTTCTTCTTTCTTTTCTTCAATGGCCTCGGGTTCTGGGCTCTTCACAATGTAGGTCTCAGCCTCAATGATATCCCTTTTAGGTTGCTCTTCTTGCAACTGTCCCTCTTCACCATGTGGCGACTGTTCTGCCTCTTCTCCAACATCTTTTGGCTACTGAGCCAACTCTTCTCCATCCCCGCTCTCGGAAGAGCCTGTCTCTTCTTCCTCGTAGGAAACCTTGTCGATGGTTCTATGCTCATATTCAGGTTGCTCATAATAATCATCGACCTCCTCCTCAATAGGCTTTGAAGCCTCCTGTTCTAGCTCTTTGGAAATCTGCATTGTGGTCTCCATGGCTGGCGGACCTGTTGGCGGTTGCGAAGGCTGAGCTGTTGCGAGGGCTTGGGCGAGGGCAGCCTGGAGAGCAGGGTCCATTAAAATATGTGAGAGCTCAGGAGGAAGACTCTGCAGGTGTCGTGTAATAGTCTCGGGCACGCTAGAAAGGGGAATAGGCGATGCTATCATTGCCAGAGGCAGGGAGGTGATGGGTGACATGGCAGTAGTAGAGGAAGGGGAAATGGTCATGCTCGAGGAAGAGTCAATATTGATTATGGACCCGGCCGGGGGCGAAGAGGCAAGGTGGACAGAAATGTCCACCGCCTGTGGAGATGAGGCGACTGCGGCCTGAGAGGTGGGCAGCACACCAGTCGGGGGAGGAAGGAGCAATGGAGGCTGTGCCTCTGTTGTGACCACTATCCTTTTAAGCTTATTTGCAGATGAGCCTCCCGTATCCTTTGTTGCTTGTTCTTTCGGGTCCGCAGACTATGCCGTTTATGCTTCTTTTCTCTTCTGGGACCTGGTGATGGGGGGAGATTTGAAAGTCTCGCTAGCTGATAGAGAGGTGGCCACGTCCTTCGTGGCGCTTGGCTCGCTTTTGAGTGCTTCATAAGTTAAAGTCACCCCCTGTTGCTTTAGTTGTGCCACCTGCCCATCAACCCACTCCTTAGTGTGAGCTATAATTGGCTTCGTGATAATATCCAGGTCCTCGACCTCTTGCTCGTCCCAGTCGATGGAGGGGATTGCTAGGTCGGCAACCGCAAGGTACCTCGGGTGCACAAGGGTGGACTCATCCTCTTCAAGTTTGTCTGGCACTGGAAACAGCTGCACTCTCCTCAAAAACTGTATTGTCATTCGCATGTAGTGTCTGTTACGGACCTCCCTATCATCTTTACAATCTGCCCATAAATCTTCGACATGGTACTGGTGGGCATATGCCGGTCCTAGCGCCTTCCTAACGTGGCCGTGGGGGTCCATTCGTGGGTGAGCCGTGTACCATTCAAATTTATATTCTTTAAGTTCTTTCTTTGAGTTGCCGGCACATTGAGATGTCTGCAATCGATACTGGCCCTGGCCAAGGGTCATGGGGTAAGGGATCCCTGCCACGTGCTTATTGCCAAAGATCGTTTGAATATGTTGGAGCTACCAGGAAAGCTCTAGGAGAATGATCCTATCCTTCGGGTATCTCGGCAACTTGTTTGGCCGTTCAGTGAATCCCTAGGCATGGATGTAAGTGAACTTAGGGAATTGAATATACAAGAAGGCATACTCCTTCAAGAGTGCCCTGGCACTGTGGGATACCCTTCTTTCGAAGTCCCCGGCTATCAATCTGATAATGTGGCCTATGAAGGCATCATTGACCCAGCAGTACTCTTTTTTGAAGTAGCGGTACTGTAGTTGAGCGTACCGGTCAAAAGGCTTAAGCGCTCATTTGTGATCCCCATTCGGCGCCATAAATAGCCCACTATATTGTTTCTGACCTACCAAGGAGTACACTAGGTACGAGGTCATGTAGAACTTGTTGCTTTTCTTGACATTTACGAACTACTCGTGGAAGTAGTTGTTGACGATGCTCCCCCAGTCGAACGAGATCTTAGTTTTCACATCCTCATTTCCTCGTATGATTTGCTCAATGTAGTAAGCCATCCACTCTTGGAAGTAGGCGGCTACCAGGAGACCCATGACCCTGCTTAGCATGGTCACCAAGTCGTGATAGTCCTCGTGGAAGTCGCTGCGGAACAGCTCCTGGGGAACCTTTGCAGCGCTGCCCCATCTCTCCTTTAACCAGTAAATGTTAATTGACTTCTTGCATCCCAATGGATTGGCATCCCATGCTGCCTGACACTGCTCCAAAGTGGGGACTTGCATATGTGGGAATGTAGGAATGTGGAATGTTCTTGTGATTCCTTCCGGAGACATGTCGGCAAGGATATTCCCCTCCTTGTCCACAATTATTCTGGTATCTGTTTGGTAGGCTTCTCGGCAAGCCATTATCAGTTCTGGTGCTATCAGAGAGGGAGGGAAGTCGACAGCTTTGGCAATCCTGCTTTGGCATATTAACCAGACATTCTTTGTTTTAGGGTCAACCTTGACCCTCTAGGTGAACTCATCTATGTCCACCTGGCCTATATTGGTGTCCGAGATCTCTTTCCAGTTAGTCGAGAACTTTGACTGGAGCGGCTCACCCTGAAATTGAAACTTCATTTGGTCCTTATCGCCCTTTCCACGAGCGGCCCTTCCGGATTTCTTGCCCTTGTCTTTTTCGGCGGAGGCCCCTGAAGTTCCTGCGGCCGATTCTATATATCCTGCAGGCAAAGGGTGAAGTCAGCACAAGAAAACACCAATAACGTTAATGTTAGTCCGCATTGTGAGCATATCATCTAAATAACCATTCCAATACATCATAAATTTAATCTTTGGATGATATCGATTTCATTTCAGGGCAATTGAGCAATCCGGGCCCAAAGGGTCGGACTTCCCTCGCAGGAATGCTGCCATGAAGGGAAAACACGACCAAAAGTTCCCGGAGACCCCCGTTGGTCAGATTTTGATGTTCTAAGAGGCACATGATGGAGAATGGCATGATTTAGGATGTGGGTCAACGTTAGATTTTCAATTTGAATTGATTTGGATCGATTTGGGGAGCTCCGGGGGTTTTAGGCTAGAAGGCAGTTAAGGGAAGGAAGCCGGCGGCGGCGGACATCGGACGGAAGTCCGGCTGAGGAAGTCCAAAGGCCAGAGCCTGGGAGGCAAAAGGATGGCTGACACGAGATTCAGTTTAATAGTTTAGATCAGACGGCATTCGGAGAACCGGGCCCCGCGGGCTGGGAGGCCGCGGCGCGAAGGCCGCTACATACTCTTTCATCATTTTGGATGGCAAAGGGGAGAGGAGACCTGAGCCCGGAGGGTGGGGAGCCGACAGAGGTTTGTCGCCGTTGGACTTTGCAATGTGGCCCAGCGGCGATGGCGAGGTGAAGTTCGGGCTCTGGCTCACAGGAGGACGCAAGGGCACGGCTGCTGGGAAGTAATGACAACTCACAGGCGACGGCGGCGAAAGGTGTCCCGGGACCTGTGAGGCGGAATGACGCGAGGTGCAGGCCGCCGCATGCATTTTGTGATGTTTTCAACGGCGGCGGCGAAAGACCGACCGGGACCCGGCGACCGGAGAGATGGGAGACGCCAGCCGCAACGAAGTATAGATAGTGACGGCGAAGAGGCCCACTGGGCCCAGGAAGCGGGGCGCCGCGGGATGACGACTGCTGGGAAATTTCATCAAAGTTCGGGCGACGGCGGCGGCGAAAGTATCCCGGGGCCCGAAGGTCGGGCAGCCGGCAGGGTTCCACCGTGAGTGACGGCGGAACCTTCACGGAGTTCTGGGGATGGAACCCCAGACGGCCGGGCCTGAAGGGTCGCGGGGTAGCAAGGAGGACACCGAAAGACGCCGAGAGATTTTGAGGTTAAAACGGCGGTGAGTTTGAGGTGGAGGTCCGGGAGGGGAAACCCGGAGACCCGGGCCCAGAAGGGCGGACCTCCGTCGGGTGTTTGTGGCTCCAGATTCCAACGGCAATGGAGGGTTACGGGCCCGGCGGGGACCTTTGCACTATGCGAAGAATGCCCACGACGCGGACAAGTCCCAGGCTGGCGGTGAGGGTGATTCTGATGGGTTCCGACAAATTCGAAGACATGGGTTATGGGCGCGACGGGGTGATGTTCAATTTTACGCAATTTAATTCATTGTTCATTTTAATGAAATCCACAAGAAGATCAAAAACAGCGGGAGGGCGAACAAGGATGGCCTACCTCCAATTCGCCAAGCAAGAAGTTGATGGGATTCACCGGCAGGGTTGACGGGGCGATGCTGATGTCGATGATCGTGATGATGCCGATTGCAGTGGGCTCCAATTTAATCGCCGCTCCAATTTTCTCAAATTCGCCAAGTTAAAATGACATTGGGGACCACGGTTTATATACCCTATCGGTCATTAATGCTGGCATTTATTGCACGTACGATCGCGCCAAAAGTTGGTGGGTTTCAAATTTTAGTCGGCGGCGGCGGTAAAGACTCCGGGATCCGGAAGGTGGGAAGCTGCGCAACGACAGTCGCCGCGAGAATATGCGATGACTTTGAGTCGGCGGCGACAGAACGCTCGGGGCTCGGAGGACAGGGTGCGGTGGAGAGTTCGTCGCCGAAAGATTTTGCTTTTCATTGTGACGGCGGCGGCGAGCAAGACCCTGGGGGCCGAAGGGCGGGCGGCCGCCGCAGGGTCGCTGTCATGGACGGCAATCCCGGGACGGAAGTTCAGATGCGGACTTCCGGATCTAGGGGCCCGAAGGAGCAGGGGCCGCTCGGGAAATCCCCGAAGACCTCCAAACGACAACCGGCAAGGTGGGCTCCAGAGGGCGGAAAGACGCCCGGGGAACACTGCTAGGGTGGCAAACGAAAGGGGGAAGCCCGATAAGGGAACCCCGGAGGCCCGGGCCCAGAAGAGCCCAGGGCCGCCCCAGAGCCCGAAAGGCCCAAGGAACCCACGAGGCCCCGGAGGGTAGCAAAAACTAGAAGGGAAACCACGGTCGATTTTACGATGAAACTTTAGGGTAAGATCGACCATGCAAAACGTCAAAAAAGAGGGGCATGCAAAATGAGGCGGCCCCGACAGACCTGACAAGGCGACAGAAAAGAGGGTCCCCATTCCGAACGGGGCGTGTGTGCTGATGGCACAACAAATACCTTTGTAACAAAAGGCCACAAATTTGGGACCTTCATCTCATGTGCAACCAAAGATAACAAACCTTTTTGAACAATTCCTCATTAGGGATAAAGATGGAAATGTATACATAGAAGAGGTAGAGGCTACTACTCAAAAATCCTGAAGTTTCCTCTCTAGTGGATGAAATTGTAATGTTAGACCCTCAAAGATTCTTGGCTAAGCTATTGCATGAAGGAGTTAAATTACTCCAAGGATTTGATTTTGATACCTTATGTGCTGCAACACCACCAAAAGACAACACACAAACAAGCCAAGGAAAATCTTCACCACAAATTATAGTTTCCATACCTATTGAAGCGACAAGCCAAAATACCATAACCAATAACACCCCATCCATCCCAGCAACACAATTTATGACACAAACCACACCACAACCATTATTCATGATGTAACCCTTGGGATCAACATTTACTTCCTTTGGGTCTTCATCTCAAACCATAAGGGAATCCACATCCAACATCCTTGGTAAACCTAAGCCAAGAAGGGTTCTTATCCAAGGATCTCAATCGAACACAAATACCATGTCACAAGGTCATCTTTTCAATAACAACACCTTGCAAGGGAAAAACATGAACATTTCATCTAGCCAAAACATAAACATTTCACATACCATATGGATCCTCTTTTGGACATCAAAATCAACATAGACAAATACAATACAACATGGCCACTTCACACATTCCAACATATACATCACACATTCATACCTATAGACATGGTCAAAATCCATCCTACATGCACAACATGTCATCTTAGCATAATATAAACATGGCACTTCAAAATAATGTCACCCAAAATCCCATAATAGATGCCTTAACTTCTCAAGTGGCTACTTTACAAAAAAAAATGGAAGGAATGCAACTATCAAACAAAAAGACATACACGTCGCATGATTTACATCCATATCCATATGATCCTAGCATTTACATGCCACCTTTCCCTCATGGGTACATCATACCTAACATCAGTAAATATAAGGGAAATACATATCCACTTGAACACATAAGGGAATTTATCACAACATGTGTAGATGTGGCCTTTGAGCACACTTACTTGATGAGATTGTTTCCTAGAAGTCTTGTCGGTCCTGCACTTGAATGGTTCGCATTACTACCTAAAGGATCTATAAAATCATGGGATGACTTAGCGAACAAGTTCATGGAAAACTATGCCTATAAAATTGAGAACAATATTACAATAGCAACCCTATGCCACATGACACAAGACAAGGGTGAAACTTTCATTAAATTTTTTCAAAGATGCCGTAGCATGGCAAGTCGATGTCCTGTTGAAATTCCTGAAAAACAAAAAGTTGACATGTTTGTCTAGAGTCTCATATCCAAATTAAACCGTCGACTACAAGTACATTATTGTGCAAACTTTTTAGACTTGGAAGAAAAGGTATGATAGTGGAAAAAGTACTAATTTCCCAAGGTGAACTTTCATATGGCAATAAAAGGACACAATAGACTTCCTCTAATGGAAAAAGTAAATATTGGGCAAGAAACAAACATGTGATCAATGAAAGTGTTATCAATACTAAGGTGGTCAATAGGAATGGTTCCACTCTAACACTTTGAGGACCTCTGATACAAAAAAATGCATCATAGATCCCCACAACAATGGTAAATACAATCCAAAATAACCAAGAAAGAGGTCCCCCAAGACAACCAAGACAATACCCATGAAGATAATTTACTCCTTTACCAAAACCCATTGAATTCACCCTAAAGAAGCTAGTACAATCAAAAAATTTATAGCTCCAAGATCCCAAACCATATGATCTAGGACAATTTAAACCCTCTTTGTGGGATGACAATGCTTTCTGTGAATACCACCGCATCAAAGGGCATATGACCTCATCATGTCGTTAGTTGAAAAACATGATTCAATACCTAATAAAAAATGGTACCATAGAGTTTGAGGGACAACAACAAACTTCCAATAAAGACCATACGATTTTCAAGTATCCATTGCAAGACCATGGAAAAGCCTCTAGTTCAGGTCAAAGACAGAAAACCATGCAAATTATACCAATGCCTATTTTGACTAAAAAGTTATTAACCACATCTGAGCTACAGACGACCATGTTAACACAATCACCATTAAGAAGCAACCTGAAATTGTTGTTACCACTCGTAGAGCTAAGATTACCATATCTAGTCCTCCTCCAAAGCATCCACAGTCCAAATCCCAATATAACCTTGTTGACCAATTGGGAAAGACACAAACACAAATTTCCATCCTTAATATTTTGCGCATATCACCTGAACACAAAGCTATTCTTGATAAGGCTCTGAAAGAAACCTCAGTCTCTACCAACCTAGATGTCAACCAATTTGAAGCCATGGTTGGATAATTGGCCAACTCCCATCATGTCTCTTTTTCTGACAAATATTACTCTACATCCAATTCAAACCATAATGACCCATTACACCTTCAGGTCTTCATAAACAACAACAAGGTTAGACAAGTCTTAGTAGATGGCGGAGCTGGATTGAACATTTTCAGTTTAAAACTAGTGAAGGCATTAGGACTATTTGAAAGATGTGTTGATAGAACTAAGAGCATTGTCATCAAAGCCTGTGATGAGGAAGAACTTTATTTTGAGGGCATTGCCACACTGCCTATCAAGATTGGACCTGTGTCACTAGATACCACATTCCAAGTCCTGGATCTTGAATTACCATATAACCTAATCCTCAACTGACCATGGATCCATGCCATGAAATTTGTTCCATCCACATACCATCAATGTCTGAAGTTTGCTTATAATGGTACTAAAATCACAATCATTGGTGATCCTGATCCCTTTTCATATTGCACCAATTTGAAAGGGGTCTCTAAACATCAAGTTCCTATAAACCATGAAGCTACGACATCCACACCATCTAATTACATTGATCCATCCACTCTGACTAAATTCCTCATGTTCACCATTCCATCCGTTGATCCCAAGATTTAGATCCAGGACAAGGGCTATGGGGAATATCATATGACTACTTCCTACTACATCACCAAGCTACCAAAGTCTCCAAAATCCTATGGAAAGCCTATCTATAAGATGGAACCTAAAGTTGTTATCAAAAATTCCCCCCACCACCACCTTTACAAGTTGGGGAGAGTTAAACAAAGAGGAAATTGATGATATCTTAGATTGGAGCTACAAAGATGAAGAAGATTTGTTGCAACTACCAATAGAACAATATGGTAAATGCTTTCAACTCATGAAAAAAAAGGTTTATGATAGAATTAGTGGGCTTGGCATAAATAAAAATGGAATCAGAGAACCCTTGATGCCTCTTAAATGACCAAAGAACTTGGGACTAGGTTTTGTACCAATTAGGATTGGTGCTTCAAGTACTAAGGTGCTTTCAAATAAAATGACCAAAGAACTTGGGACTAGGTTTTGTACTAAGGTCTTTAGGTGAAAACTACAAGGCACCTTCTGACCAAGAAAAAGTAAAATTAAAAGATGTATTCGAGGGTGAAAACCCCTTTGAGGCACCCAAGGATGGAGGGTTGGAATTTCTTCCCATAAATCAAGAGAGATTTGCGATGATGATTGAGGAAGTAATGGAAGTCAATATAAGTACAACAAAGAATCCTAAAATTATTCTCTCTATAGTGTCCCTAACAAAAGAAGAAAAACTACAATTTCAAGACTTTTTCACGAAACGTCAAGTCAATTTTGCATGGTCTTATGTTGACATGCCTAGGTTGGACCCCATGTTGGTCCTATATCATTTACCATTGCTTCCAAATGCAAAGCCTGTCAAGCAAAAGCTTAGAAAAATGCATCCTTAGATAGCTCTACTAGTCAAAGCTAAACTCAAGAAATCATTGGATGTTGGTTTCATAAGACCTATTAACTATGCAGACTGGATCTTAATGCCAGTGAACAAACCAAATGGACAAATCTGTATTTGCACATATTTTTGTGACCTAAACAAAGCATGTCCAAAGGACGACTTCCCACTTCCTAATATAGACATCATAGTAGATCTAACAATAGGCTATGAGATATTGTCCCTCATGGAGTGATTCTCAGGGTATAATCAAATTTGTATCGCTCCTGAAGATCACCATAAAACAACTTTCACTTGCCCATGGCGTACATACTATTGGAATGACATTCCCTTTAGACTTAAAAATGCAGGCACATTCTATCATAGAGCTATGACCACCATATTTCATGATCTCATACATACACTAATGGAAGATTATGTTGATGGGGTATGTGCAGGATCATGATGGGCCAAAAAGTGGCAATATGATGGGTATGTGGCTGACAACTATTTTTTACCCAAAATTGATGAAATGAAAAGGGTTTTTAAAGGAGATTCCCAGATTTCCACCAATATAAATTATAATTTACTTTTAATTTAATAAGTAATTATTATTCATTTTCTATTCAAATTACAACTAAAGTCCTGATTGATAGGCTGATTGAAAAACATCTATAGCTTTCAAATAGTATCACATTTTTTGAAACCAAAAAATGTCACATTCTATGTTCACATACTATAGGATTAAAAGGGAAAAATTAAATTTCATGAATTTTTTGACCAAGTTAAGGTGGTCGAGACATCGAGTTTTATATTTTGTAAAAGTTGTAATAAAAATTCATAATTAATTATTTACTTGGAAAAAAATTACAAAAATAGATGCATCAAATTGGGGCATGAGTCCTCTACTTATATCTAAAATATTATAAAAAAAATTATCATTTTATTGTGGTTAGGGTGGTCAGACAGACACCTACTTTTTTTTTCCCTAAAATTTAAGTACCACTACAATGAAATTTCAAATTTTCACCAAATAGATTTTTTTTTTAAAAAAAAACTAGTAGTTTAGAAACTACATTCAATTTTCTACAAATTCTATTATTACATATTTTTGAAATAATATAGATAACTTATTCAATTTTTTACATCAAGTTTCCTAACTCTAATTTTTTTGAATTTTTTGCCACTTAAGGGCCTATTTTTTCCATGTTGATCCTGCACATACCCGATGACCTTTTGGAAAAATCCTTGACACATGGTGATCATTTAAGAGTCTTGGAAAAAAATTTCAAAAGGCTTGAAGAATATAAAGTCTGCCTGAATCCAAAGAATTGCATCTTCATTGTGACATCGGGAAAACTCTTAGGATACATAGTTTCTGGTAGAGGCATTGAAGGAAACCCAACAAAAATAAAAGCTATATTAGACATGCCTCCTCCAACAAGAATCAGCCAAATTATGACATTGCAGGGCTGAATTTAGTCCATCAAACATTTTATTGCACAACTTGTAGATAAATGTCAATCTTTTTCAGTATTTGTTACGCAAGGGGGTCCCTTTATATGGATAGAAAAGTGTGAGGCAACTTTTCAACAAATTAAAGAATACTTTTTAACACCTCCTGTTTTGATGCCACCAATATATTGTAAGCCCCAAATTCTTTACATATTAGCCACCACTTCCACACTGGGGGAATTGCTTGCACAAAATGATCATGAGGAGAAAGAACAAGAAATCTATTACATTAGTCACACATTGGTTGGGTATGAACTCAAATATAGCTTTATTGAACATGCTTGTCTTGTTGTGGTTTTTGCTAATAAAAAACTAAGACATTACATGCTCAATCATCTGACAAGAGTCATGGCTAAGATAGATCCCCTCAAATACCTACTCAACAAGTCAGCATTGATAGGATAGTTGGCTAATTGGGTCATGATACTCAGTGAGTATGACGTACAATATGTGGAACAAAAATCAATAAAAGGACAAGTTATTGTAGACCAACTTGTTGATGCACCCACAAAAGTTGATCATCCTATGGTTTTTGATTTCCTAGATGAATCAATATTAGTAGTAGACATTGGCACAACATAAAAATTATATTTTGATGGCTCATACATGGTCAGTCATGGATTAGGTGCAAGAATAATATTCATCACCCCCCTAGGTGACACTATACCCAAATCCTTCAGAATAGCCTTCTTGTGTACAAACAACATTGTAGAATATGAGGCCTTACTAACAGGATTATGCATGGCTATAAAATGGAAAATTACAAGTTTGCAAGTCTTTGGTGATTCACAATTGGTCATCCAATAGGTCAATAATGACTATGACACTAAAGATGAGAAATTCGACCCATATAAAAGAATGGTTGATAGTTTTAAGCTATATTTTACAGATATCACTTTTTCTTAGATCCCTCAAATTCAGAAAAAAGTTGTTGACACCATGGACACTACCAGATCTCTCTTGGACATTCCCAACAATATGTCACAGTAAAAGTTCTTATTTTAATAGTTGTTGGTTCCCGCCTTTGATGTCCCTCAATCTGAGATGGTAGGTGAAATTTTTGGTCCAAATTCCCCATGGTATTAGACCATTTATGACTATCTACATTTCTATACCCTACCCTTGGCCTATCCAACAACCAACGCAAGTCCTTCCTTCAGAAAGCCACTCGCTATGCCATCATTAGTGACACCCTATATAGACATGGCCTAGAAAATACCTTACTCAAATGTCTTGACACTAATGAAGCACAAAATACCTTACGTGAAGTACAAGAGGGTATATGCATAGCCCATTCTAGTGATTTGAAGCTAGCTAAAATGATCATGAGACTAGGATATTACTGGCCTACAATGGAGAAAGATGCCTATCACTTTGTAAAAAAATGTCGACAGTGCTAGATACATAGCGACCTCATCCACACACCTACACAGGAGTTGCAGTCGATCACTTCACCATGGCCCTTCACCCAATGGGGAATCAACCTCATAGGAAAAATCCATCTCACTTCATCTAATGGCCACAAATTTATTATCACTACAACTAAATATTTTACAAAATGGATTGAAGTTATTCCCCTGACATACATAGCCGGTAAACAAATCTCCAAGTTCATCCTCAATTACATCATATGTCGGTATGGTGTCCCACAATCCATCATCATTGACAATGATCATCCTTTCAAAAATTAGGATGTCTGTGAGTTATGTGAGAAGTTCCACATCCAACACCTCTTTTCCATGCAATATTACCCACAAGGTAATGGCCAAGCTAAGGCATCCAATAAGACCATAATCAAAATTATTAAAAATACTGTCAATGATGTTGGCTATGACTGGCACATTCAGCTTAACCCCGCCCTATGCGCGTACCTCACAAGCATTCGTACATCTACTGGTGCCACTCCATTTTCCCTAGTCTTTGGTACTGAGGCTATCCTTCCTAAAGAGGTTGAAGTCCCCTCCCTATGAGTCTCCCTAAAAGGGCTCATTGATGATGAGGAGTACCATAAATACTGACTGCATGAATTAGAGATGCTTGATGAATTGAGACAGAAGGCCTTGACTCATCTATAGGCATACTAGAATTGTCTTTATCGTAGTTACAACAAAAGACTTTTGGTCAAACATTTTGACATTGGTGACTTAGTGTTGATGAAAAATCCAAAAAATAAAGCAAAATTTGAGAAACCCAACAAATTTGAGCCCAAATAGTTGGGTGCATATGTCATAATAGCATCTTTTGGTTCTAGTGCTTATCAGTTGTCCATGCCTGAAGGGGAACCTTTGTCCGAGCCCATCAACAACTTGCACCTGCACAAGTTTTATGCCTAGCTTTAGAGAGCTAGTGAAACAGTATTGAAAAATACAAAAAATTGAGAAAAATTCTTGATGAACTATTGATTTTTGGCTTACTAGGACTTCTCTAACTCTTCTAGGGTTTTTCACCTAAAAAGAGAGAGGTAGGGCCAAAAATGCTAAGGGGTTCATTCAAATTATGTTATGTATGATATTTATATGAATAAATGAGATGATCTAAATGTAGTTATATGAACTAATTGATTGATTATGAATGCAAAATCTAAGAATTATGTTATGTTTGAAAACACATTGTGTAATGAAATAATGAACTAGAAATGAATACAAAACTAAACATAAATGAACCAAAATGAAAGTTTGCACCTAATATGTTGAAGGAGGCTAGAAATAACATTTTAAATCCTACTAATGTTGAAATTTAGGCCTGGTGGGACTCATTCACCATTCTAGGAAAATCAGTTCTAGTTTTGAAAATTGTACCGAGGCCCATTTTAGCCAAATGGGTGTCTAAATCTACAAAAATATTTAGAAAAAATGTACAGTGGAACTCATTCACCACTCTAGGTGAATTATTCCATTCTATATTTTTGGAAAACTCAAAAATGGAATCTTTAGCTTTCGGTCTGCTCAATTTGCACCTCGAGGTGTCTCGGTCTGAAACCCTGATTTTCAAAGATGTAAATGACTTTTTGTGTAAGTTTCAGCCTTGCAAAATTGGAGATAACTTCAACAAGTTTGCAAACTAATCTTCAATAATTTCCAAGCCATTCAAGAACCTAAATCTATAAACACATAAAGAAAGAGAAATAAATGGTGAATGTTAGGGCATAGGGGTTTGCCTTGGTCAAACTCCTTTTTAGGTAATTAAATCACAATTATGAAAAGATGTAATGAAGCATGAAACAATGGAGTTTTTACCTTTCCATGATGATTAAACTTGAATAACTATAGCAAAACATGAAGATTCTGCCCTTGAATGTCTAAACATTTCTACCTTGGTGACTTAGAATGACAACCCTAGCTTGCTTGACTTGAGATGGAAGAAAAATTATCAATAAAGTTAAGTTATGATGAATTATGGTTTTAGAAAGTTGTATTTATAGGAAATTCTCCTTATTTTATTGTAAATTGGACACCCAAGGCTGACATGAAGAAAAAATGAATAAAAACCCTAATTTTTCCTGCTCATACCCCAAAAATGGCTCAAATGGCACTCATTCGCTACTAATGGAGAATGGGTCCCACCTAGATGGGACTAATTCACCACTAATGGTGAATGGGTTATGTAGGGGCCATTTTTGCTAGCTGGAATGCCGAGAAGTAATAAAATCAGGTTTATATGATGACTATGTTGGTTATTTGATCAAATTATGCCTCAAAATGCACAATATGGGTTAATAGGGGCCTATTAGTGATGATGTAAAGGTAAATTGGGGGTTGGGAGAAAAAATTCCATGTGAAAGTGTAATTAAATTCACTTTACAACACTAAAATGAGGTCCAAATAGCCTAGGAAGGCACAAGAACCAATGTGAATGTGTGAGACTCATTACAACACTAGTTTATCATTAAGTTTATTTTAGAAACCTTCTAGATTGATGTAATAATATTATTAAAAACATTTATAATATTGAATTAGGGATAAATAGGTTCATTAAGTCTAGAAAAGCGTGAAATTCCTATACAAGACTTTACAACACCTTTACAAGATGTCGTTAAGAGTATGATATTCAATTTGCAAGGATCCAAGACCTAGTGTGGATGCATAAAATTCCTCACAACAGCTGAATCAAGGCCTCATTAAGTCTAATTTATCATGAATTAATCCCATGTCAAGCAAAGGGTCCCTTTTCTATGGTACATTTAGCCCCACTTTAGTGAGAGGATGAACTTACTTGAAACTCACACTAAAGTAGACATTCAAGAGAGATTCTCACATATTGATGTAGATGACAAAGAATGAAAAAGATCAAGGAGGTTTTGTAAGCCCCTAAGGATCCAAGATCCTAAGTCAAACCATCAAGATACATAATCATGCAATGGAAAGAAAAAAAAAGATGAAAATGAAAAGAATGGATCAGTCTTTGATTTTTTGTCCAACTAGTTGTGAATCAGATCTAGGCTTGTTTGTTTAGAAATGAAATGTGTACTCACTCTAGGGCCACAAAACTTTTGGTTTTCCATAGGGTGAGAAATCCCAAAAGTTGAAATACATATGCTAGTTGGTATGCACTCACAAACACAAAGGTGGCCATGGGGAAAATTCATGCTGCTAGATGGGCTTCCCGCTCAATCATGTAAAAGTTATAACTCTTGATAACTTTAACAAGGTGCCACAAGGGAAAATGATTTTCGAGCTCTGAGGTAAGAAAGACTTTGTATTCTTGACACTCATAGACATTGTTAATGAAAAATAGTGTAAGGATCGTTCAAAGGAATTTGTCTTTGTTTGTGCAAAGTCTCATCTTAGGGAACATCATGCTTAATGTCTCCAAGAGAGGATAAATTCCAAAAAAGTATCATGCTATTGGAGGGAATCAAGCGTAATGACTCCACCAAGAAAAGGATGCATCACTAGAAGAAAGAAATTGTACAATGAAATGTGAGTGGTGATGTATGCCCCCACTTTAAAGCGGTTGCTACACACCTGTCTATGAGAAATTGCTTTGAAATAGAAGAGGGTATGATAGCTTATCAAAAAATCCCTATGCCAAGTCATATGTTTTCAATAAGTTGCATCATGAAAAAGAGGTATGTCATATGCGAGCCAACTAAAGGCATGTCGTCCACATCCCAAGCTTTCTCTTATGTATTCATGAAAGGTTAACAACTAGCCAAAGGAGGAAACCACAAGTGATAGACGAGGACAAGGCTACCCCTTGCCCCTAGTTAGTGCAATAAAAAGGTGAACTTGGAATGGATGAAAGTGAGTATCAAGTAGAGGAATTAGGTGCTCCCACATAAGGAAGAGCACCACACTCCTTGAGAGGGTGAATGTTATTGTTATGCAAAGTATTTGATGAAAGTGGAGATAAGTATGAGATGTCAAATTTGTTTGTGTGTTCATTGCAGCCATGTGTAGGAGGAAGGTTTTAACCATAACAATCTTCCAAGTTAGATGAAGGGGGTGTGTGTTGGTGGGAAGGATTGATTTCTTTACAAGAACACAAATCCTTGTTAATGTGATGTGTCATTGCTTCATGAGGGATGAGAGTTATATTTCCCCCATCACCACCATGGGGTGATTTGGTAGAACTAAGTTGAGCAAATGGAACTATTTGGGTTGATATTGGGATATCACATACCCTCCCTTAAAGGAAGGTGTAAAACTCCAATCACTATTAGAACTTGTCTCTGAAAGGGAATTGTCTGTATATGACTCTTTGGACCATGAGGGTGAGATTTTGGAAATTTTATGGAAAGGAGGTGTAGAATCTAATGACCCATAATTATCACAAAAGAGTTGTATTGTAGGTGAAAAGTTAACATCAACATTTATAGGTTCAAATTTTCATCTAGGAATGAAAGGATGAGGGGAGTTGGAAGTGTTGTGATTAGTTAACACATAACTTCGCTCATGTACATCAATCGTGTATATCTTGTTGTTGTATTCAAACTTCATGACATGGTGAAGGGTAGATGGAACTCTTTTCATAGCATAAATCCATGGTCTCCCTAGGATAAGATTGTATGGAAGGGTTCCTTGCATGATATGAATAGAGGTAGGAGACACTACAAGTTTGACCTCAATAGGTGATGTGATCATCCCAAGTGGTTGCCTATGAACATTGTCAAAGCCACAAATATGAACATAATTAAGTTGAGTGAGTGGTTTGTCCATGCCAAATTTGTGTAGGAGGTCCATGCTACAAACATTAATTTCTGATCCATTATCGATGAGGGTGTGTCTAATTAAAGTTTCATTAATGATCACCTTTATCATCAAGGGATCATTTTTGTGTTGAATCTCAAGTGGGGGTAATTCATGTTTAGGGAATGTGATTTCTAAATGGTTGGCTTGTATGGGCTGAGAGGAGGATGTTACATGATTCTATTTTATGTAAGATTGGATCTCTTCCTTTTGTATTTCCAACATTTAATGAAAGAGAAGTTTGACTATTGGTGAGAGTTGAATGAGTTCCCATACAGATATATTAGTAGGAGTCTTTTTAAAATCTTCAACATGAGGCACTTCATGAGGAAAAGGTAATCGTGTACGAGTGTTGTGTGGTCCCCTAGATGTTTGAGTCACTAAGTTACAACTTAGTGGCTGAAAAACATTGTTATGAGTAGATTGCATCATGGATTTCTAGACATCTTTGAATTTTTTGTGTTTTTCACTAATGAAAGGTGATTGAGGAATCTCACTAATTAAAGGTGATCCCACTTGTGTTGTCATAACCTCAAAATTTTTGTCTTGATTGGCATGATATGTAGGTGAAGGGTATTCTAATGCCACTTTCGTGCCCTCATCTAGGGAAGGTTTAGTGGTTGAAGAATATGTGTCAATGTTCAGATGTTTTTGCACCATGAGATTCTCCCTAGGAGGAGAGTTTTTAGGAGAACAACAAGCCAAATGTTTGTGAATTTCATAGGTTTTTTATTTTAAAAGGACTTCATCACAAGTAGGGGAATGATCAATGGTTGAAGATTGTTTGTCGAGAGGGGTTTCCCTAGGTGAAGGGGGATAGCTAAGATATTCATGACCTTCATTGATTGCATTGTCTAACATCAAAGTATCTACTGCACAACTAGGAGAGATACTAGAGGAAGAAAAAATTTTGTTGTCATGACCATCTAAGGTTGTGTTATGTTGGTTTTGAATGTGTTGTCCACTAAGAGAGGTAAAAGGAGAGAAACAACTAGGATTCTCAAAACTCTAATTAATTGATTCTGCTACTAAAATATCTTTGTCACCAAGAGGAGAGATATTATGAGAAGAACAAGTATGATTGTTAGGAATGGCCCAAGTTGTAGTCTCTTTCACAAAAACACTCTCATAGGAAAGGGATAGGAAGTGTTTCTTAACATGTCTAACTATGTAAGGTACTATAATTGTTTGAATAAAAATGAAAAGCACATGTAACTATTTCATGCAATGTTTCAACAATATGAACAATGCGTATACAAAGGTACAAAACATTTTTATCCAATATATGCAAGATTGGAAGAATGAAAGCAATGTACATGTAAGAATGAAAATAATTTTTTACAAACTAATGCAAAGCTTCATGAATAGAAATATTTTATATGCAAAATTGAAAAGTACTTTTATCAATGTTATGCAAAATTGCAGAAATGTAATCATTTTCAAATTGAATGGTGTGTGTAAATGAAGTGGTTTGAAGAATGAGTAATGTAAAATGATGTTTTTGAGCTAAAAGAATAAAAAAAAAGTTCTATAAACTTTCCAGACTTATACTATATGATACTAGGAGGCTTAGGAAGCACATAAATGAGGTTTTTGATGCAAGAACATACAGTAAAAAATCTGGACAAGGATTGATTCGCCCAATATGGTGAATGAGTCCCAGTATTGGTTTTTTTGCAATTTTTTTAGAAATTTGGAAGTTTTTTTCATGTGTTTAATGTTGTATGATGCAGACCTAAGATGGAGATGCAGAATTTTAGAGACTTTCAAGGAAATTGTATGCAAAAATGCAAGCTAAATGCACTTTTTTCTAATACAAAAATTTGAAACCTTAGATAAAAATTTACCAATGCAAATTGAAGTGTGAATCTCCTTGATAGATTGCGTGTTGAAAAGTCACAAATACAACTTGATTCCCTCTCCATTCAAGGATTTGATAATACAACAAAGCAACTACTCGGTGTAATTACTTTGCCTATTACTATTGGGGTGGCTACTGTACAAACTCCTATCCATGTCATGCCCTATAATCTTTCATATAATCTTCTTTTAGGATGACCATTGATTCATGAGATGAATTTCGTGCCTTCAACCCTTCATCGTATAATGAAATATGTCTATAATAGTGTACCATGGATTCATGAGATGAATGTCGGCCTTGATATGGTGTTGTGAGGTGCTTTTCATATAAACCTTATTTCCTTACTTCCTAGCATCCTAGCTAGAAAATAGGCCCCTCTGGAACTAATTCGTCATCTATAGAAAATCAATTCTTGCCAAGCGGGACTAATTCGCCCAAGGTGACGAATGAGTCCTATTTGGGCCATTTTTGACTTTTGAGCAAGAAATTTTAGAATTTAAGTTTTATTTTTCTTCATGTCAGCCTTGGGGATCCAATTTATGGGTAAATTAGGATACTTCCCTATAAATACAACCTTCTAATCTCTAATTCATAATATCATAGCTCATTCACACATCTCTTATCATTCATTCATCATGTATCTTCTATCACAAGTTAAGAAAGTTAGGGTTTCATCATTGCAAGTCATAAAGATAGCTTCCTAAGACATTTAAGGGCTGATTCTTCATGTTTTGTTGTAGAAATTCAATATCAATCTTCATGGAAAGGTGATAACTCCATTATTACATGCTTCATTACATTCATTTCTCATTTTGGTTTAATTACCTACAAAGGGGTTTGACCAAGGCAAACCCCCATGCCTGAACATTCAACATTTCTCTCTTGTCTTGTGTGTTTGAAGATTTGGACATCTTGAAGACTTAGAAATCATTGAGTATCAAGTTTCAAAGTTTTTCAAGTCATCTCTTCATTGGATAAGGAAAAACATCAACAAAAAATCACCTTATGGCCCGAATTTGACAATTTTAGAACCAGACACCTAGAGAAGTAGAAAGTGCAGACCAAAGGATCATGTTTCCATCTTTGAATCTTTACAAATTAAAAAGTGGACTCATTCACCATGGGTGGTGAATGAGTCCCACTTCCAGGCCTAATTTTGGATTTCTATAGTTTTGGATACCCATTTGTTTGAAACGGGCTCCAGAATAGTTTCCCAGATCTGGGACTAATTCACTTATAATGGTGAATGAGTCCCACCAGGCCTAAAAATCAATATCAATAGAATTTATAAATTCATTTCTGGTCTCCAGAAAGTTTATAGGTGCACTTCTTTAGTTTCATTCATTTCTACTATAGTTTACTTTCATTTCTAGGTGTTTTTGCATTACATAATGTGTTTTCCAACAAGGTGCATTTCAATAGTTTTCACTTAATAATCAATAGCTTTTACTAATTATCTACATCTATATCATTTCATTAAGTCATAATTACATCATACATTCCTTAGTTTGAGTGAACCACCACAATTTTTGGGGTGTATCTCTCTCCTTTTAGGTGAAAAACCCTAAGAGTGCAAGAGAAGTGCATAGACACCCCTAAAATTGTTGGTTCATTTTGGTGAATGTTATTTTAAAATACTTTTCTTTTTTGATTTAAATTCCTTCATTATACATCTAGCTTTCATTCACCTTGCAATAGGGTTTGCATGGATTAATTTGCATGTTAGGTTTTCAATTTTGCATTCATGAAAAGTGCATTTAGGTTGCATTTTTGGCATCTAAAATCATTCAAATTTTCTAAATTTTTGCATTCTCATCTTAGGTCTGCATATTATGACATAGAAAACATCAAAATCTATGAAAAGATTTGAATGTTTTGAAAAAATTCCCTACTGGGACTCATTCGCCACCTTGGAAGAATTAGTCCCTTTTAACCGCAAAAACTACCTTTTACAAAACTAAAAACCCTATTTTAAAACTTTTGTTTGGTGCCATTACCGAGCTGTATCAATTGGCTGCATTTTTATAGCATGCATTTAATTAGATCTAGCTTAAATTATCTCATTTCATTGTTTAAATTTCACATTTACACTCTCATATTGTTACATAGCATAATCAGTGAATTATCATCTAAAAATTGCATTTCATTTCAACCCTTTACATTGCATTTTGAGTTTACATATATTGTTATTCAAACATGTTAGTATCTATTCTTTCCAAGTTTGCAAAGAAAAAGTTAATTAATAAGAAAGTTTGTCATTCTATGCCATAGAAAAAAGGACCCTTTGCTTGACATGGGACTAATTCATGATAAAATGGACTTAATGAGGTCTTAATCTAGTGTTTTGAGGCATTTTATGCATCCACAATAGGTCTTGTACCTTTACAATGTCTTGTAAAGGTGTTGTAAAGTATTGTAAACGACTTCCACACTTTTTTTGGACTTAATTAACCTATTTTTCCCTAATTCAACATTATAAAATGTGTTTAATAACATTATCACATCAATTTAGAAGATTCTTAATGTAAACTTAATGATAAACTAGTGTTGTAATGTGTTTTGCACATTCACATTGGTTTTTGTGCCCTTCTAGGCTGTGGACCTAATTTTAGTGTTGTAAAGTGTATTTAATCACACTTTCACATTGATTTATGTGTCACAAGCCCTATTTAACATTTACATCATCATTAATAGGTCCCTATGACCCCATATTGTGCATCCTGAGGCTTTAATTGATGAAATACCTGACAAGATGGCAATTTAAACCTTATTTCTTGATTCCTACACCTCTTAGGTGTCAGAATGGCTCCTGTGGGACCCATTCGCCATGCATGGTGAATCGGTCCCATCTAGGTGGGACCCATTCACCATGTGTGGCGAATGAGTCCTATTTGGCCCCCATTTTGACCTTAGAGCGGGAAAAGTGAAATTTAAAGTTTATTTTCACTACATGTCAGCCTGTGATGAGGTATAATCAGGTACTAGGGAACAATTGTTTATAAATAAGTGTTTTTATTCTAATTTTATATATAACAACATCCATTATCTCATTCACACATCTCTTATAATTATTCATCCACCAATCTTTCATTTCAAGTCAAACAACTTAGGGTTTCTCCATTAGAAGTCTTCAAGTTAGCTTTCTAAAGCTTTCAATGGTTGATTCTACACGTATTGCTGCAGAATTACAAGATCAATCATCATTTCAAGGTAATGTACTCCATTTTTGCATGTCTTATTCATTTATTTCATCATTTTGGTTTAATTACCTAGAAACAGGGTTTGACCAAGGCAAACCCCCATGCCTTAACAATCAACAATTTATCTTTCTTGTTTTGTTTGTATGCATATTTAGGTCCTTTGGAATCTTGAGAATAATTGAATATTGCATTTCAAATTCATTCAAGTCTTCCTATCTTCATTCAAGTCAAAATATCAAGAAAAAGGGCATTTTCAGACCCAATTCTGACAATTTCTAAAGTGGAGACCTGTAGGAGACAGAAAGGTAGATCTAATGCTACAAAATCAAGTCTTGAATTTTCAAATCCTTGAAGGAGGACTGATTCACCAAGCATGGCGAATTAGTGCCATATGTGGTCCTAAGACTATTTTTATCAAAATCCATATCTTGATAGATAGAAAGCTATTTCTGGAAGTTTTCACCAGAACTAGGACCGATTCACCCATAATGGAAAATGAGTCCCTCTAGGCCTGAAAAATAGTATCATCAGCATTCCAACATAGCTTTCTAGCCCTCATTGAGATTCTAGATGCACACTTTCAGTTTGGTTCATTTTTGTTAAGTTTGGCATTCATTTCTAGTTCATTGTTGCATTACTCAATGTGTTTTCAAACATAGTATATATCTTAGTCTTCCATTCATATTCAGTTATTTAAATCACTTAATTACATTTACTTTACTTTAATTAGCTTAGAAAACATCCATTCTTAAATTAATCTTGAATGGAACTTCATGCATTTTGGCCCATCTTTCCCCTTTTAGGTGAAAACCCCTAAGAGAGCAAGAACAGATTTAGGTGCCAAAATCCTTCGTTTCACATTCATTCAATGCATGTCCTAGTTATGATAGTATTTTAGCACAAGAGAGAGAAAATGTTAACACTTGTCTTAAACTTACACCCCCTCTTATCTCTCCTATTTGTGTGGATGATGTGTTAGAAGGGAATACAAACATAGATAACCATGATGATAGTTGTACTTCTCAAACCTCTCATTTTAGTGACGAAGGTATCTTGGTGAAAGAAGGTACAATCATTGAGCATCACGAAGGTCTTGTTTGTTCTTCTCCTCATTCCCCTTGGGAAGATAGTATAACAATACAAGATGAATGCATTGCCACCACTCTACGTAGTCTCCATTCATCTCTCGAAACCTCCCCTATTTGTGACTGCATGTGAGAAAATATGTGAATTAAAGTGGTCAATAACACACAATAGATGCAATATATTACTTTAAGGAAATCTAAATTAACAACACAATTCGATAAAATTATTCATTAAATCCATTCCATCTTCCTCTATTCTTAAGGATCCTGACAATAGTGCTCTTAGATCTTAATTATGCATTGAATTATAGGGATGCCACCTAAGAAATGAGTATCCATTAAACTAGAATGCAAAAACTATATCTACACCTACATGATTTTGATTTTTTTGATTGATAATGGACTAAACGACATGCTAATGAAATAATGCAATGCTAAACTAAAGTAATTGAAATTTTATGAGAATGATTCTAAATATTGTATGCAAACTACGACACATCTGAGAATGTAGACATGATTCTAATTTACTTGCTAAACTATTCCAAATGTTGAATCAAAATGTAGACTAAGCTCTCAAATGCTAAGATGATTTTTGCAAAGTAATTGTATACAATTCTCTCTTCTTAAAACCTGTAAATGAGCCTCTATTTATATATTTCACCAAGGCATCAGGTGAGTTGGCAACAATGGATGATCAAGATTCAATATGGAGAGATCAACGGTGAGAAATGAGGAAATTGGAGAGAAATAAGGAAGTTGTCCCCTTTAATAGAACAATCTTGCCAAGTGTAGAAAAGAATAAATGGAAAGAAGAAGCCATGTGTCCTTGAGTTGGTTGAGATTGTTGAGGGTAAATACCCATTTTAGAAATTAGGAATAATTATTTTCATGTGACACATGGTGAGTTGGAAGATGATGTGGAAGGAGGTTATAAGAATATGGAGAAATGTGACAAAATTTGAATTAAAAATTCAAATTTAATGAGAGGGAATTAATCAAATAAAACAAATTAGTTAAATTTTTCCACTTAATTAAATCATGAAGAAAGTGGTTTAGATAAGAGTAATTAAGAAATACGAACTTTATAAATAAAATTTACAATTTATTTATATAGTAGAGGAAAAAAGATTTTCATTAATCAAATAACTAGAATTCAATTAATATTCTCTAGACCAATTTTGGATTTATATAATTTTCCTCTCTTTGAAGTGATGTGTTTACACATTACTTCAAAGAAAAATTCATGAGTGCTGCTAAATTTTCGACAATGCCCTAACGACGATTTTCAGAAGATCACGAATGTATGCCCCCTCAGGAGATAAATTAGAGAATTTTTGATGAAAAAAAGACTTTTGATGATTTTAGAAAAAAATTGATGATTTTTTATGATGTCGATGATGAAATTCTGATTTGATGATATTCCAAAAATTTATCTCCCAATATGGAAAGAGATGAGCTTCCCTTTGATTAATTGGTCCTTAAAATAAATTAAAACATCCCACCAAAATCACATTTCTAATTACCCTTTATTAAGAGGTAAAAAGTGAAAAAGGATTCATTTTAATTACACTTTTGAAAATTGTAGAGTGAGAGAAACCTTGAGTATTTGAGTGAAAATGGTGATCCCCTAAGAGATGCATCGATCGATTCAAGCGGGTGCCTTGACATAGTTGACTAGTGGGATACGAACCTCCGGTATGAATTTTGAAAATTTTCTTGTGAATTTTTAATCAATTTTCCTGCCTTTTAATTTCAGAATTTAGATTTTTGGATTCTTTCAGTGCATACAAAATTTTATTTGGTGCATAGGCTAGTTTTTTTGACACATTCTCATTTTGGCCCATCCATGGTCTGAAATGGCACATAGGATTAGTAAGCTACACATCCATTAGAAATGGCACATCAAGCTTTAGTTTTGGCACATCCACCCAAAGGAATGGCGCATCGGATTTGATGGTGCATCTAAGAGATTCCATGGCACATCTAAGGAATTCTCTCACACATTTGATAAAATGGTGCATCAAAGAGATTCCCCAATGCAATTGAGGAATCCTCTAGCGCATTTGATAAAATGGTGTATTGCCACACTGTAACAACACATCCAACCAATTTGGTGGCACATCTGCCCTTTTGGCACAACGAAGCACTGTTATGGCGCATCTAGGTCAGAATTGAAGATTTTGTACTTTTTCTCCTAAAATTTGATGATGTTTACTCACTTCAACCAATGATTTGTAGTTGATGAAAAAATAGGTGATTTATTGATCTCATGATAGGTGAGATTCAATAGTGATGATATTGTTTTGACCTCATGATAGGTGAGGATCAAAAATAGATGTTCACGAGATTTGATGAAAATTTCACTAGAACTGATAGTATGATTGATTGATGTTTGATTTTTTTGTTGATTTGATTGATGTGCTGAGTGCGATGTGTTATAATTATAGGAGACGGATTTAGATAATCTTCAATCCTAAGAGCGATTCCCATGGACTTGGGAGCTGATCCCACATTTATCACATGATGATAGGGATATCATTGAGCGATGTGGATTATCTTCACTAATTGCCATGCCCTAGATTAGGATTAATCAAGGATTGCAGATTGCACTGGCAGAGAGGTGGCATAGCGTCCACAAACCCCTTTTCATTTGGCCACTGGAGAGATGACTATGACGCCAAAGGATGTCTATAGAATTTTTTGGATTCCCGTGATGGGTGACATCATGCAATATGACCATACTGAATAGGAAAGTACAGATGCCTTGTGTCGGATATTCCATGATGATCATATTAGCAGGTATGAGATGCCTTGGTAGGAGATGTTTAAGAGATATACCCCTTTTCCTTCCGTGCTTGTGGGATTTTTTGGTGGCTTCTTATGTCCCAACAAGAGGGCAAATGGATTGTCTGTCGGTTGGGGTCTGACACTAGAGTAGATGATCTAGTTTGGGACCAATTTCGCTTAGGTTTCATGCATGCTCGCACACTTATATCATGATTTTCATCAGGTAGTGTACCTTAGAGGAGCTAGTCTATCTACAAGTGTGACCTTGTTACAAATGTGGGCTTGGGAGCATATTGCGATGACACGTCTAGAGAGGGAAAAATTATGGCCATTTGGGAGACCCTACGTCTATGGTTATGTAGGCCCAGTTGTCCAACATAAGCTTAGAAAATTGTAGAATTGGAGATGGGTATTGGATGACCTAGATTTAGTTACATGGTGACCATATGTGGACTATGACCAATGGGCAGATGATCATTTGGAGATTCCTTATGTTATCACTTCTAGGTATCTTATCAGATGGACACATTACATCATCGAGAGATTCCTATTGATGAGGGAAATCAAACAGTATGGCCGGGTGTAGGGTATACCATAGGGATTGACCATGTATGCACAAAGGCAGTAGGATGTGACTAAGTGGGTGCCCATGTTATCTTATGATGCTGAAAGTGATGAGTATCATCATTTACAACTAGTGATCTGGGACTACCTTTCAGAGATTGTTGAGGGTTACCTGATCGAGGAGTACTCACAATACCTTAGTGGGTACCCATTTCTGAGGATCTCTAGACTTGATGAGCTAGTGCTAGCCTTGGAGGATGATGAGGAAAGACCACCCAGATGGAGGAGAGGTAGAGGTAGTGGAGATGAGGAGGAGGGAGATGGTGGTGATGATGAAGGAGGTGATGATGATGGTGGGGATGACGGTGGAGATGACGGTGGTGGTGGAGATGACGGTGGTGGTGGAGATGGAGGAGGTGGTGCTCACCTAGGATTGGATGTCAGAGTGCCTCGTAGGAGGTGATCCTTAGTGGTATTAGTGTAAATACATGTACAAATACGGTTGCCTTCATAAAAAAAATAGTCCTAGATCACAACGTTGCATGCCTAGGTCCAAACCTTTCAGGGCTAGCTGACACAGGTGTAGGAACAGTTAAAGACATAGACACAATTGTTGTCACAAGTTTAGGCACAAATTTTATAGGCCCAGGGGCAGATACAGACTCTGACAACTGAGAGGGATGCTTCCAAACAATAGTTAGCATAGGTGCATGGCCAAGGACAGGTGCAGGGTCAAGTTTTTGTGATGACTACTGAGAGAGATGTACTAAGATGACAGGAAGAGTAGGCAAAGGATATTACTGAGAGATTACAACATGCTATGATAGCTCTTGGGTCATCAAACTATGTTCTAAGAGATTCACCACACTGTCTAGGAGGTTGAGTTTTATAGAGGCCAGAATCATGAGGTGGTCCCTCCCAAGCGGTGAGAGAGCTTTACCTGGTATCGATCTAGCAGGTCTCAGTCTCAAACACTGAGTATGGATGGCACACAACCATTTACTAGAGATCAAAGAGATCCAGGTGCAGGTCCATCAGGTATAGAGGGAGGTACAGGTTCAAGGATGCTAGCATAATCCAGGGGGAGCACTACCTAGCTCTGATATTTGATGCTTATTGTGATTTGGACATGGGTATGTGCAGGATCATGATGGGCCAAAAAGTGGCAATATGATGGGTATTTGTAGGGTATGTGGCTGACGACCTTTTTTCTACCCAAAATTTATGAAATGAAAATAGTTTTTAAAGGAGATTCTCAGCTTTCCACCAATATAAATTGTTCTTTACTTTGAATTTAATAAATAATTATGATTCATTTTCTATTTGAATTATGACTAAAGTGTTGATTGATGGGCTGATTGAAAAAAATCTATAGCTTTCAAATGATATCACATTTTTTGAATCTAAAACATCCATCACATTCTATGCTTCACATACTATAGGATTAAAAAAATAAAAATTGAATTTCATGAAGTTTTGACCAAGTTAAGGTGGTCAGATGCATGAGTTTTTATATTTTTTAAAAGTTGTAATAAAAAAATCATAATTAATTATTTACTTGGAAAAAAATTACAAAAAAATATGCATCACATCCAGACATGAGTCCTCTACTTATGTCTAAAATATTATAAAAGATATTATCATTTTATTGTGGTTAGGGTGGTCAGACAGACACCTACTTCTTATTTTTCCCTGAAATTTAAGTACTGCATTGAAATTTCAAATTTTCATCAAATAGTTTTTTTTTTTTTTAAATAAACCTAGTAGTTTAGAAACTACATTCAATTTTCTATAGATTATATTCTTACATATTTTTGAAATAATATAGATAACTTATTCAAATTTTTATGTGAAGTTGCCTAACTCTAATTTTTTTGAATTTTTTGCCACTTAAGGATCTTTTTTTTCCATGATGGTCCTACACATACCCACATGTATACACTGATACTCGATGATTTAATGCCATTTTTTATGATGTATTTCTTCATATTCAAATATCCTTGTACATTTGACATATTTTTGAGATATATATGCAGCGATGATGATGGTTGACCTATGTGTTTATGTGTGTTGATCATGATGGATGCATTTAATTTCCTATTGTGTATGCTATGTGATGTTTTATGATGGTGATATGATATGCTATGAATGCAACATGTGTTATTATTCTATGGCGTTTTATAAATAATGAATGTTATTATGTGAATGGAATATGCTAAATGCTATGTTTTTGTACTTTTTTTATGCAAATATGTGATGCAAAATATGAAATGGATGGATGGATGGTATCATTAATGATGGATAATTCTACATGTTCTTATGGATGCATGCTATTATGATGTATGATATGCATGGTGCTCTATGTTTTTGTATTTTCTAATGCAAATATATGGATGCATGTATGAAATGGATGAATGGAAATTTACATATGTTGGTGTTTTGTGATGAAAATGTATGACTAAATGTATATGGATGGAAATGATGTGATCAATGAATTTGCTTTTGGATTTTTTCATGATGCAAATATATATGACCTAATGAATGGTAATGCATATTTTTTTAAATTTTCATAATGCAAATATATGATCTAATGACTAGATGAATGACAAAATGATATGATAATGTTATGAATGATGTCCTAATGCTTATGCACTTAAATGATCATTTTGGTAATTTCAAATGTACTCAATTTGTTAATGATAGAAATAATATCATTCGTAACATTGTACTTGCCTTGAAGAAATCTATAAATACCATTGCAACACCTAGTACGAATGCAACCTAAATATGAAAACCTAAAAATGCAATGTTGTCATCCTAGTAATTACTTTATTGTGCTTGGTATCATGATTGATCTTTTAAAATGTTGAAAGTGAGTACAAACATTGATGGTATATTTAGACCATGATGACCCGAGTACTACTTTCATGATGTTTGATAGTGCAAGTTAACACAAGCATCTAGGTATAATTGAACTGAGATGAGTTGAGCATTTCTTGCATAAACAGACAAGAGTTAACCGTTTTCCTATGCAAATCCAGAATGTCATCAGTGATACTTCGTAGAGCATGTCCCATGATGATTCACATAGTATTAATGATCAACTCACAAACAACAGACAAAGAAAAATATCATTCTCGATCATAGCTTCTCTAGTCTTTGACATCCTTGAGTTTCTCCTGAGAAATGATAACAACAATCATAATGAAAATAATTTGAACATTTGTGAAAGTGATAAAACTGTGATTCAGAGTATTGTCACCAAATGAATATTTTTTTTGAGTTGATCTTGTTGTTGTTGGTTTAGATTGTTGTTTTTGGTGAGTCTGATTGATGTTCAATGTTGTATCTCGCTTGACTGTTGTGTTTTTACCAAGTTGTCATACTATTGTTTGTCTGTCACTTTTAAGCTCAAAGATAGATTTTCCCTAGTGAGTTCAGTATTTTTCCCCTAGTGGAAACAAACCAATTTATTATGGATATGTACAATGATCAACAAGCCAAGGTGAGACACGACCGACACTCTAGAATATGTACATGAGGCTCAAAATGAGGGATGTGCATAGTGATAGCAAAGAGCCAATGGTAAACACATGTTCCTATAGAGGAAGAAGCTAGCCTATCACAAATAGCGCCTATTGCCAGGTTTTCACTACTTGCTTTTATTGTACTTTTTTTAGATTTTGTGATTTTTTTGTTTTTTTTGCTTTTTGTATTTTTTTTGTATTTATGTATTTTTTTGTATTTTTATATTTTTGTATTTTTGTATTTTTTTGTATTTTTATATTTTTTGATTTTTTTGTTCTCACCGAGATGCCTTTTTGCCAGGTTTTCACCAGGGTGATCATTTTATCAAGACTTTTTACAGGATATTTTTTTATGTTTTTGGAATTTTTCAAGACTTTTTACGATGTTTTTGGATTTTTTTAGGACTTTTTTCGATGTTTTTGGATTTTATCAAGACTTTTTCTGATGCACTGGATGATTTAGGTGTAGGACTTCTTGAGATGGAGGTTGTTCATGGGCTCTTCAAATAGGTCCCCTTCTAGCGTGGATAGCTAGTATGCTCCTGACCCATAGACTGACACAATGACAAAGGGGTCCAACCAATTCGGTTCAAACTTTCCCTTCTTCTCTCTATCCTTCTGGTTGCATGGGTTCTCCTTCAATACTAAATCACCAACTTGAAATGTTTGAGGTTTGACCTTATGATTATAACTTTTGGACATTCGTTGTAGGTAGGCTTTTAGGTGGTTCACTTCATGTTGGCACCGTTCATCTGATAGTTCCAGTTCTTGCAATCTAGATACTCGGTAGTCTTCATCAAAGATGATACCCTTCAATGAGACTCAAAGTGATGGTAATTCAACCTCAATGGGTACAATGGCCTCAGACCCATATACAAGAGCATATAGTGTGGCTCTTGTTGGTGTGTGAATATTGTTGTAGTATGCCCATAGAGCAGGGTTTAATTGGATGTGCCAATCACGTCCAACATCATTGACCATTTTCTTCAAGATTTTCAAAATATTTTTGTTGGAGGCCTCTGCTTGACCATTTCCCTAAGGGTAATATGGTGTAGAGAAGTGATGTTGGATGCTAAACTTCTCACACAATTCTTGCATGTCTTGATTTTTCAATGGCCTTCCATTGTCAGTGACAATGGATTGAGGGATGTCGTACCGACAGATGATGTAATTGAGGATGAATGGTGAGATTTGACTTCCTATGATGGTGATTAGGGGAATGGCTTCAATCCACTTCATGAAGTATTTTGCAACTATGATGATAAAATTGTGTCCATTTGACGAAGATGGATGAATTTTACCAACAAGATCGAGTCCCCACTATCAAAAGGGCCATGTGGATGAAAAAGGTTGAAGTTCCTGCATTGGTGCATGGATGAGATTTCCATGAATCTAACACTTTTGGCACTTCTTGGTGAACTGAAAAGACTCCTCCATGCTTGGCCAATAATATCCTAAATGAAGGAGTTTCTTGGCTAAGGTTAAACCACTTGAATGAGTTCTGCAAACACCCTCATGAACTTCCCGTAAAGCCATTTCAAACTCATCATGTTCTAGACATCGGAGGAGAGTTTTGTCAAGACCTCATTGGTATAGTACATCCATGATAAGAATATGTTGGGTAGCTTGGAAAATGAAATTGCATTTTTTATTTCTAGATAGGTCAAGTGGAAGGGTGTTATCCTTTAGGTAAGTATAAATTTCCCCATAGATTGAGGTATTGGTATCAGATAGGTGAAAAATATCTTGGGATTCAGTATCGTCATAAGCTGGGGAGAATAGTTGTCCCACCAAGAACTCGTAATGGCTTCTTTTCTCTGGAATTTGTAGCAAGGAAGCAATAGTAGCCATGGCATTGGAATCTTTATTGTCCACTCTTGAAATCTATTCAAATTTGATATCCACAAAGTATTTCTTAAAATCATCCATCATTCTTTTGTAGGGCATCAATTTTTCATCCTTTTTTTGATAATCATCATTGGCTTGGTTAATGACCAATTGAGAATGTTCATATACTTGCAATTCTAGGATTTTCCATTCTATAGTTGTTTTAATGTCAATGATTAATGCTTCATACTCTTCCATGTTGTTGGTACAAGGGAACATCAATCTGTATTATTTTGGTATGTTATTTCCTTATGGAGTGATAAATAGGATTTTGGCCCTTGATCCATGTTGGGTGTGTGATCCATAAAAGTATAATATCCACTATTTTGCAGCTAAGGTGAGGACATCAGCGTCTAGAAATTCAATGTGTAAAGGATGATTATCTGGTAGAGGTTCCTCTGCTAACTGGTCAGTGATAGCTTGTCCTTTTATTTCTTTCCTATACACATATTGGATGTCACATTCACTTAGTATCATAATCCAGTTGGTCAATCTTCTAGTTAGGTTAGCTTTGCTGAAGAGTTATTTGAGTGGATCTATTTTGTTTATTAACTTGATGGTGTGAGTTAGCGTGTAGTGTCGTAGCTATTGGGTGGTGAACACTAATACCAAGCAAGACTTTTCAATCGAGGTATAGTTGATCTCATAGCCATTTAGCATCCTACTGATGTAGTAAATTTCCCTCTCTTTTCCTGTTGAATCCTCTTGTGCTAATAGGGCTCCCAATTACATCTCAATTGTTGTGATGTACAACAGGAGTGGTTTTCCTTCTTCTAGTGGTACTAAGATAAGTGGATTCATTAGATATTGTTTCAATTGGTTGAAGGCTCCTTCACATTTCTCCTCACATCAAAAAGAAACATTTTTATGCAACAAGTGAGTGAAAGGATGGGTCTTGTCTACCAGTTGTGAAATAAACCTATGGATTGATTGGAACCTTCCTTGTAGAGATCATAACTGGCTTATGTTTTTCGGTGGTGGAATTTCCATGATAGCTTTAATTTTGGTCAATTCTACCTCAATTCCCTTTTCTAAGACTATGTACCCCAGGAGTTTGGCTAACGTCACACCAAACAAACATTTATTTGGGTTTAGTAATACATTGACTTTCTCAGGTCTAGTGAAGATTTTGTCTAAGATCTCTAAGTATCCTTTGGTATATGATTTAGCTAATGTATTTTCCACATAGTCCTCCATGAAAGTATGCATCATATAATGAAAAGTTGTTGTCCTAGCCCGCTAATAAGTAACTCCTGGGTATGTGTAGGATCATGATGGGCCAAAAAGTGGCAATATGATGGGTATGTGGCTGAAGACTATTTTTTTACCCAAAATTGATGAAAAAAAAGGGTTTTTAAAGGATATTTTCAGCTTTCCATCAATATAAATTATGATTTACTTTGAATTTAATACTGTAATTATTATTCATTTATAAGTACTAATTGATAGGCTAATTGAAAAACATCTATAGCTTTCAAATGGTATCACATTTTTTGAATCCAAAACATGCATCACATTGTATGCTTCACATACTATAGGATTAAAAAAACAAAAATTGAATTTCATGAAATTTTGACCAAGTTAAGGTGGTCAGACATATGATTTTTTATATTTTTTAATAAGTTGTAATAAAAAATTCATAATTAATTACTTATTTGGAAACAAATTACAAAAAAATATGCATCACATTCAAGTCATGAGTCCTCTACTTATATCTAAAATATTATAAAAAAATATTATCATTTTGTTGTGGTTTGGGTGGTTAGACAGACACCGACTTCTTTTTTTCCCCTGAAATTTAAGTACCACTGCATTGAAATTTTAAATTTTCACCAACTAGATTTTTTTTTTTAAACAAACCTAGTAGTTTAGAAACTACATTCAATTTGCCACAAATTCAAATAATATAGTTATCTTATTCAATTTGCCACATATTTTTGAAATAATATAGTTAGCTTATTCAAATTTTTATGTCAAGTTGCCTAACTCTGATTTTTCTAAATTTTTTGCCACTTAAGGGCTGATTTTTTGCATGATAATCTTGCACATACCCTCCTCCATTCTTCAATCCAAATGGCATGATGTTCCAATAGAATGTTCCCCATAGATAGGTAAAGGTTGTCTTATCTTGATCCTTTGGAGCTATCTTTATTTGATTATACCTAGAAAAACCATCAATAAGTGATAACATGCCATGTCCTGTTGTTAAGTCTACTATGATGTCTATGTTAGGTAGAGGAAAATCATCTTTAGGAAAAATTTTATTAAGATATCATAACTCTATGCAAATACAAATGTTGTTATCAGTCTTTGAGACTGGTACAATATTAGAGATCCACTCGGTGTAGTCAATGGGTCTGATGAATCTTGCATCTTACAGCTTCTTCAAATTTGCTTTTACCAATAAGGAAATATGTGGGTGCATTTTCCATAGCTTCTGGTTGATTGGTTTTACTCTTGGTGGTAAGGATAGATGATTCATGATGAGTTCTAGATCAATCCTTGGCATGTTGGCATATGATCAAGTAAATTTGACTTTGTTTTTTGTGAAAAATTTGAGGAAGCTTAGTTTTTCTTGGTCTGTCAAAGATGCCGGTAGATGGATAGTTTTTATTGTCTCTTCACTGCCAATATTGATAGACTATGTGGGTTCAATCAATACCTTTGATCTTTCTTGAAAGTTTTATGGGAGAGTATCATATCTTCCATCCTTCAACACCTCAGAGAGGTTTTTTCCATTGGATGTACTCTTTATTTTTACTTTTTTTGGATATGATACTTCCATTGAATGGTTTTCACCATCAGATCTATTTCTTGTATTATTCATTTTCCAGCTAGAAGATTTGATACTCCCCTATTTGGAAGCTTCGTTGTAATGTTCAATGGTGGAATTAGTTTCAGGATTTTTGGCGCAAAGGAAACTGACTATGGTATCATCGTTTGAAAATGTAGGGATGTCAAATGGTTCAGTTAGGTCCCAATCTATGAGTTAGGGATGTACTAGGGGTAAGAAGTCACCAAAATAGTTAAGGTCAGAGATGGTGAGAGTCTTGATGGAGGTTTCTTTGATTTTTCCAATGGAAAATCAAGGTCTATAAGCTAACTCTAATCTGAATTATCTATTTCACTCCAAGTCAAATCATCTTCATTGGAATCATTAATGTGTTGTGATCCTAATTCAAATGGTCTAGAACCTGACCCTTGTCCCTCCTTAAGTAGGGGTGCATATTTGTGTACCACATGAATATCCTTGTCATGACAAGACTCTTTTGATAGTGAATCCCACTCATATTCATTGGAGTCAGTCTCATGATCATCACTAGCTTGTAATTGCAAGATTCTTTCAACCACCCTCTAAGTCATCTTTTCTTTTTTCTCTTCTTTATAGCCCATCCCAGTTTTGTCTTTTGGATTGATTAAGATGGGTTAAATTGGTTCTACAATTCCTTCCTTTCTTTTTCCTACAAGACCTTTTCCCTCATATCCAATCTTAAATTCTAGAATAGTGAATCCTTTTCCATATTGTGTCATTTGTACATTTGTATTTTCTATTTGGGATTCTTCTTCATCCTTATAAATCCAGTTTAGAGCACATTTTTCTTTTTCTTTTTCAACCATAGTGCTTTCTTTTAAAAAAATGACCATAAAAGAGTGGTGATTTCTGCTATGTTGATGTTGAGGGTTTCCCATATGACTTTAGGGAAGATAATTGTGAAAGACAGAGACTGTTCAATGAAGTATTCACCAACACCTTTATCTTTGACTTGGAAAGTTTTCTTCTCAAATTGTTTTGAAAAGGCATTCAATTGGGCTTCATGATTTGAGGACATGGAAGGAGAAACTTCTTCTTTCTTCTCAAACTATTTAGACATGGAGCCAAATTAACCTGAATGATTTGAGCAAATGGCCAATGGTTTGGATGAAGAACTTGATTGACTTTGATCAATGGAAGGGTTGGGAGTAGAAGCTTCTTTGTTATGAGGCACAAAGATATCTTAGACATATTTCAGGGTATTACAATACTGAGGACTATTTGAATCAGCTGAATTTGGTGATTTCTTGGGCACCACAAGGAAATTTCAAACATCAATTGGTGGTATGTTGACGAGACCACTTGCATTTCATGGATCCATGGGTGACCCAATAGTATGTTTTAGGTCAAATCCTTATCTAAGACTTTTCGATTACATCTTTCTAAATCGGTCCTACTTGAATAGGTGAGACAATCAATCCTTGTGAAGATCTTTCCTCATCATCATATTCTTTTATTGTAATATTTTTCTTTAAATCAATTGCATTCTTAGAAAATCCCAAGGTACAAACAAGCTTTAAAGTACATATATTTAGGGTGACTCCTCCATCTATTAGGACGTGTTTGACACAGTGTTTATGAATTAGGACCTCAATATGAAGAGTGGAATTATGGGGATGAGAAATAGATGCACCATCATTTTTTGAGAAGGATAAGTAATGTGGCATGGTCAAATGTCCCACCATGGATTTGAATTTAAAAACTTCTAGATTTGTTAGTACTATTTTGTCCACTAGGGATTTTTCCAAAATCTCTTTGTGGGTAGGTGAAATCTTGAGCAATTCCAATATCAATATTTGTGCAGGGATCTTTTGTAATTGCTCCACTATGTTATATTGATTGGATGAGGTAGCAGGTCTTTTAGATGAACTTCCTTTTAGGAAATATTTGGCGTGTGCTCTCATGGTCGTGTTTACTGGCATGATGTACTATTTCCCATTGATTCTAATGACATTGACTTGAGTATCAATTGCAGTAATATCTAGTTTGATGTAATTAATTTGATTTTCAAGGATAATGATGTCTTGTTCTTGTTCAATTGGAATGTCATAGATTGGATCATTGTTTGTAGTAATGTCTTGATTGTCATTGGTTTCAATGATATTCATTTGATCTCTTGCTGCTGAGATATGATTTATGATAGTATCATGGACATAGTTTACATTCTTTCCTTTGTTGTTTGTTATAGAGGACTCCCCTTTCTCATAATTCGGTAAAGGATTTTTAAATACTCCATGATCTGCATTTTTTGGGGTCCTTCTATTCGTATGACTTTGTCATCTATTAAATCTTGTATCTTATGTTTCAATTGCATGTAGCTATTTGTTTGATGAACTTTGTACCAATAAAATTCACAATAATAGGCATCATTCCACCATGATTATTTTACTTTTGGTTCAAAGCCTCAAGTGTTAGGTGGTGTTATGAGGTTATTTGCAAGAAGTTCCCTTAATGTAGATTCGTGTGATTGATCCAAAGGTGTGAATTTTTTGTGGTTTGATTGTGTTTGATAAGGTGGAGGTTTGGATGTGGTACTACTTTGATTGTGGCTATTTTGATTTTTATATTGGTTGACATTTTGATTAGTTCCTTGATTGATGTTTTGATAAGTCTTGGTTGTGGTTCCTGATAGATTAAAGACCGGTTATGAATTGTGTGTTTCAATGGCACCATCATTGGCATTCTTGTTCCTTGTCCAAAATACGGGTTTCTCATTATTGTGATGGTTAGAAGAGCTAGCATTGTTTGATCCTTCATTGTGAATTTTCAATACCCCTATTTTGACTAAAGCTTCTTCAATTTTTACGCTATTTTCTACCATCTTCTCAAAGCTAGGGGGACATTGTAATTGCATCCTATAGCCCATCTCACTGTTAAGGTTATCAATGAAAATCTCCATCTTTTCTTGCCCGGGTATGGGAGGAGCGTATCGAGAAAATAACCTTCTCCAACTTTTTAAGAATATGAGAAAGGCTTCCCCTTGTTTCTATTTGGTATTACAAAGATCCTTCATGGTTTTCTCATGTGAAATATTATATGAATATTATGTAATAAATTTGTTGACAATTTCTTTAAAGGATTTTATGCCTGGTTGTAGTTTCAAAAAAAATTCCATACAATGGCCTCCCAAGCTATGAGGAAAATTCTCATTAAGTATGTGTCCTCATGAGAAAACTCAAGACTCATGCTTCACAATTCTCTCACATGATCTATAGGGCCAGATTTTCCATTGTATTTGTCATATTTTGGTAGGTTGCAATTTGGGGGAAAAGGTATCATGTTTAACTTTCTATCAAAGGGGTAGGGACAAATATCTTGTAACAAGTACCTTTTGGTAGTCCCTCTTTACATGGATTGCAATTGTTGTTGAAGGTTCTTCATTTGATGTGTTAAGGCAGCCATTTTATCTGTATTTGGTGTTTCAATGCTAGTTTTATTTGGGGTTCCCTTCAATTTATTGGCATCAAAATCACTTGGTAACTTGAACCCTTGGTTTGCTAATATTAGAAGGTATTTTCTCCATCCTTTTCAAAGATTCTCTCTAGGAATTTATGAAATTTGGGATCTTGGTTTTCTTGTTCTATTTCCTCTGTTATTTCTTTTGTTTCATTTTGAGAAATTTTGTGATAGGGATTATCTTCTAGTTCACCCATGGTATTTTGAGATTAAAGTTCCTTATCCTTAATTTTTTTTCTTTTGGGACCTTGTTAAAATGGGCATGCAAATTACGAAGGTTTGCTAAATTTTGATCATTTTTTAGGAGTGCTAAGGAATACCTAAGCCAGATAGAATAATGAATCCTATTGATGGGACCAAGGTAATAAAATTTTATGTAAAGTGTATTGTTTTTGGATGAAGGATGATAAATACTGATGGGGAAACTCAACTTGATGATCAAATTTGGATTTTGATGATGATTGGGAACTTTTAGATGTTTGATTTGATCAAAGTTTAGGTAAATGATTTCACTTGTAGAGGTCAATTTTAACAAGTTTAGACTCTAAGGAACCTAAGGAATAATTATGAACTTGAGAAGATCCTAAAATTTTGGTTCCAACTATGAAACAGGGGATAGATTTCCTTCTTAGATGAGGTGCTCAAATCTTTTGAAGAGTCTTGTATTTTGACAATAGTAAAATGAATACAAGTTGGGATTGTTCTTTGAAGCTCTTTTGTAGAAATTGAAGACCAATCTCTCTCTAAATTCATAGAGTGTTGAAAGACATTTTTGATGAGCTTTTGGACTAAGAACTATGGATTTTTGTTTCAATATTTTAATCTTTCATGAAATCATTTGATAAAGAACATGTTTAGACTGTGTTGTACCTGAGGTATGATTCTGGATCGGAAAGGATTTTGAATTCTGGTTTCAAAATGTTAGATAGGAGTCAAATTCAATTCTCTAGTTATGAATTTTGGTGGATACGTTGTAACAGCCAGTGTATGTGCTAAAAGGTAGATGTATTGTAGCATGGATTGGATGCACTAAAGAAAGGTTGGTATGCACCATAGAATCAGGTGGATGCACTAGGGAATAGCTCAAATGCGCCAAAGTTTCAGGTTTATTTTCCACAAAATGTAAGGTATGCACTCGAAAATGGGGTATATGCACTGTAACAAAGGGTGAATGGGCATGATAAATTGGGGAATGTGTTATAACAGAGGGTAGATGCACTAGAAAAAGTAGGAAATGCACAAAAATAAGTAGTGTATGGCCTGAACAGGGGAATATAATAGTTTCTTGCTAGTTTGCTTGATTTTTTTGGTTTTTCAGTCAGAGAAGGGTTGGTTTCAAATGATGTTTTCTGAATCACAATTTTGCAATTTCACTGTGTAAGGTTTTTTTTTAAGTTTGTTTTGAAAAAACTTTAGCAAACAAAATCAAGCAAATGTACACTCCTAAGGTTGTGTAAGACTATATTCTTTTGGAATCTCATAGATTTTACTCCAACCACACTTATTCTTAGCAGATGAATTCAAAAGCTTGGCCACACGGGCTCCCCTTTACAGTGCACTCACTTCGTAGGTCAACCAAGCTTCCAGCCCCCATAAAAATCCAATGGCAGGTTGATCATCTCTGCTAAAAACTATGAGAATGTGGATGCCTTTGTAATGACCGTTGCTACACCAAAGAATATATAATGGTTTTTGGCCAACTACAACAAGGGTTCTAGTACATACATTTCATTCATGGGGGATAATCCATGTGGCGAGAGACCATTGTTTCCTTTCTCATTAGAACCATCCTCGTGATATTTTCCTTTGAACAAGTACCCACACTTATATACTGGCTAGAAGTCACTTGGCTTTAGTGTGTTACCGGTTGGGTCGTTCCCTTGGGTGATTACTTTTTCCCACAAGGTAAGACCTCTAAGATAAACAAAAGCAAGCAAGTATACCTGTAGTTTGATCAATCTTCATTTTACATGAATAAAGAGAGAATACACGTTGTATACTCCACTTACACTTGTAGATAAACAAGAATGGGTCTTGCTTTTTGGTCACCCAATTAAGGGGAGAGCATATGCCTACCATTCACACACACAACAAACATGGTGTTCTTTCCTTCCTAATTAGTCTAGATTCCTAAATTAAGCAAAAAGGAAATAAATCACTCTAGCCCCTACATCAAATTTATCAGTAGTTTGCAATAAATGTTTCTTTGGCAGTGTTCTTGAGTTTCAACAAAGTCTTTGGCAGTTTTTATGAAGCCTGCACAGAAAAAAAATTCCATTAGTTTCTAGACCCGGAATAAATTTGCAGAGAAAATCAAATGCCCCATTACAGTAAGCTGATGTGCCAAAAAGGTAAATACACTATAGAAATAAGTCAATGTGCCATAGAAAGCATGAAATGCACTAGAAAAAGTGGTAAATGTGCTATAGAAACCCCCTGATTAGCCACTGAATGGTGTGGATGCACTAGAGAAATCCCTTGTTGTGTTGAAACAGTCGATGAATGTGTCAAAGAATTTTTTTGGTGTGCTAGATGAATTAGCAGTTGCACCAGAGAAACTCACGTCCAAACCTATAAAGCATACTTTCCAAAAAAAAATCAAAATGATAGGGGCTAGGCCCCATGGTGGGTGCCAATTTATGTGTGTGAGAAAATATGTGAATTAAAGTAATCAATAACACACAGTAGATGCAATGTATTACATTAAGGAAATCTAAATTAACAACCCAATTCGATAAAATGATTCCTTAAAGCCTTTCCATCTTCCTCTATTCTTAAGGATCCTGGCAATAGTGCTCTTAGATCTTAATTATGCACTAAATTACATGGATGACACCTACGAAATGAGTAGCCATTAAACTAGAATGCAAAAAATATATCACACCTACATTTTTTTGATGTTTTTGATTGATAATGGATATATGACATGCTTAATGATGAATTGTTGTATACAAAATGCTAATGAAATGATCCAATGCTAAATTAAACTAATGGAAATGCTATGAGAATGATTCTAAATACTATATGCAAACTACAAAACATCTAAGAATGCAGCCATGATTCTAATTTACTTGCTAAACTATTCCAAATGCTGAATCAAAATGCAAACTAAGCTCTCAAATGCTAAGATGATTTATGCAGAGTAATGGTAATCAATGCTCTCTTCTTAAAAGTTATAAATTAGTCTCTATTTATAGATTTTTCCAAGGAATTAGGTAAGTTGGCAGCAATGGATGGTCATGATTCAATCTGGAGAGATCAACGGTGAGAAATGAGGAAGTTGGCGAGAAATAAGGAAGTTTTCCCCTTTAATAGATTAATCTTTCCAAGTGTATAAAAGAATAAATGGAAAGAAGAAGCCATGTGTCCTTGAGTTGGTTGAGATTGTTGAGGGTAAATACCCATTTTAGAAATTAGGAATAATTATTTTCATGTGACACATGGTGAGTTGGAAGATGATGTGGAAGGAGGTTAGAAGAATATGGAGAAATGTGACAAAATTAAAATAAAAAATTCAAATTTAATGAGAGGGAATTAATCAAATAAAACAAATTAGTTGAATTTTTCCATTTAATTAAAACATGAAGAAAGCGTTTTAGATAAGAGGAATTAAGAAATATGAACTATATAAATAAACTTTACAATTTGTGTATATATTAGAGGAAATAAAGATTTTTATTAATCAAATAACTAGTATTCAATTAATATTCTCTAGACCAACTTTGGATGTATACAGTGACAATGCTTTCATGAATGATCATGACAAATACATTTGTAAGGAGGATATGTTGGTATCAAGAAACCCCATGATTGAGAGTTTTAACATTATTTCTCTCCTTCCTAATGTTGCTAACAATTGGAAGGGTCTATTTGAAAAAGAAGATCCAATCATTGGGACACATGAAAATCTTAGTTGTCCTCCTCTTGATGTCTCCCCTCTTTGTGATGATGGGGTATGTGCAGGATCATGATGGGCCAAAAAGTGGTGATATGAGGGGTATGTGGCTGATGACTTTTTTTTACCCAAAATTGATGAAACGAAAAGGGTTTTTAAAGGAGATTCTTAACTTTCCACCAATATAAATTATGCTTTACTTTGAATTTAATAAATAATTATTATTTATTTTCTATTTGAATTATGACTAAAGCCTTGATTGATAGGATGATTGAAAAACAAATATATCTTTCAAACGGTATCACAGTTTTAGAATTCAAAACATGCGTCACATTCTATGTTTTGCATGTACTATAGGATTAAAAAAAAGAAAATTGAATTTCATGAAGTTTTGACCAAGATAAGGTGGTCAGACATACAAGTTTTTATATTGTTAAAATGTTGTAATAAAAAATTCATAATTAATTATTTACTTGGAAAAAAATTAAAAAATATATGCATCACATCTGGACACGAGTCCTCTACTTATATCTAAAATCTTATAAAAAAAGATTTTCATTTTATTATAGTTACGGTGGTTAGATAGACACCTACTTATTTTCCCTGAAATTTAAGTACTACTACATTGAAATTTCAAATTTTCATGAAATGGTTTTTTTTTTTTAAATAAACCTAGTAGTTTAGAAACTACATTCAATTTTCTATAGATTATATTCATACATGTTTTTGAAATATTGTAGATAACTTATTCAAATTTTTACGTCAAGTTGCCTAGCTCTAATTTTTTTGAATTTTTTGCCACTTAAGGGCCTATTTTTTCCATGATGATCTTGCACATACTCAATGCTTCTTTACAACATCTCACCATGAAATTTAATGAAATTTGTGAAAGATCTCCTACTAGGGTAGATATTATTGCACAAGACATTGAGATTACGAAAAGAAAAAAAAAATTTCCCCCTCTCCTCATATCTCTCCTCTTAGTGAAGACAATATTATGGTGTTACAAGATCCAATTGATGAGAATCTTATGGAACAAGACAATTCAACCAATGAACCAATCCTTGGAAGATAAGAACATTTGGATTGTTGTTCTCCTACAAATTCTCCTAGGAGGACTATTATGGTGCAATAAAATCATATGTCTTCCTTAGGAATACATCAAACCAAGAATGTCGAGGTTATGAATGCACAAGTGTCCATTAGATCCCCCTCGATCAATGAACCACATACATACCCCATGGGACATCCCAAGAATCCCCTAATTCTTTACCCACCATCACACAAGAAATAAGCTCAAAACAAACCTGAACTCATCCTTTCCCTACCTAAACATAATGTTTCATACCAATCAAGTTACAATGACATTTCTCTCATATGTAACAAAGTATATACAATCAAAGCCAATCCCAAACCTGAAAATCTTATAAAACAACAAGGAAAAGGATGTGATGCTATACAAAAATGTATCCATGCCCGTCTAGAGCCTAAAAAACAAACACCAAATCATGGTCTTTGTGATTGTCCTTTCATAGAAATCAACCCATCCAACATACCTTCACTCAACATCAATATTATCACACAAGATTCTTCCTAGCAATCTCTAACCTTGGAACATCCTAAATTGATGGATACCTCATTAAACATATATTAGGTAGAAACTTTGTTTCCTTACCCAAATAAGTAACATTACTTGCTACTCCTTCCCATGCAATAGTTGTAGAATCATAGCATACTCACTATTACATGTTTTTCATCCATCGCAAGGGGCAACATATCATCATCCATTCCAGGTTCACCCTTGTACTGCACTAAGTGGGGGAAAAGGGTTAGAAAGCCTTATCCCTGTATGTCAATTTTCATTCTCTTTTGGCTAATCGTTAACCTTTCATGAACGTATAAGATCAATCTTGGGATGTGGATGACATGTCTTAAGATTGACTCGCATGTGACATACTCCCTTTCTTCATGATGCCGCTTATCAAAAACATATGACTTGGCATAGGGATTTTTGAATAAGCTCTCATACCCTCTTCTACTTTAAATGAATTGCTATAGTAATGGTGTAGTAGCTGCTTTAGAGTGAGGGCATACATAGACAACATCTTTTTGAAATTGTCATGGTGTGATTTTTCTTTTTCTTGCGATGTGTCCTCTTCTTGGTGGTCATTGGGTTTGATGCCTTCCAAGAGTGTATGATCAACTGAAGTGGCCTGATGCGAATGAGGCATCCCATGGATAACGATCTAACACCTTGACTTGTCCTCTCTTGGAGACACTAGGTGCAATGCTCCCTAAGAAGAAGACCTTATATGAACAAAGAAAAATCCACTTTAGCAAAATTCTTTACATATTCAAAAACATTTACAAAAGCATTTACATTGTGGTTCCTTATCAGTGTTATTAGGATATAACTTTGGTATGGTTTGTATAATGGGAAGTGGACACACTGGCATGACTTTCTCATTATACGGTGGGAAGTAAACACACTGGCATGACTTTCTCACTAAACCACTACTTTGGGACATCTCACCCCACAGACAACCTAATGTTCTATGGCCCCAAAGTCAGTGCATATTTTCCACCCCATTCTTCTTTTCTTTAGTTCTTTCCATTGCATGATTATGTATCTTGATGGTTTGACTTAGGATCTTGGATCCTAGGGCCTTGACTTCCTTCTTGATATTTGTCATTCTTTGTCATCTACATCTGTACACTCGGATCTCTCTTGAATGTCTACTTTAGTGTGAGTTTGTAGCAAGTTCATCCTCTCACTAAAGTGGGGGCTAAATGTACCATATAAAAAGGGAAACTTGCTTGATTTGGGGAACAACTAATGATAAATTGGACTTAATGAGGGGTGATCCCACAATACTGGTTTACAATTTTTGGCCAAACTAGACACTTAACTATTTTTTTCTAACTAAATCTTCACTTTTAGACACCTATAGCGGCTAAACCATGAGGAATTTGAATATGATGCAAAATAGTGATTTGTGACTTTTTTTTGTAGATTCTAAATAGATTTTTTTAAAAAAAAATTAGAATTAGATTTTATTGTTTTTTCCATCTCCTTCAAAAACTAGTTTTTTCAAGAAACACCATTTTAAGGAGTGACGCTCACCATATAACACAACTTTTTCCATGAAGGATAAAATTATATTTTTTTATAATTTATATTTTTAACTATGATATCTAGTGCTTCCAATTGGTTTGATAGTGTTTTATTGAATATTTTTTCCTTAATCAAGTTTCGAAGTCAAACCAATTACAATTCAGACATAGGAAGACCGTATAACACAACTTTTTTTGTATCTATCGAATTCAATTTTTATTTATTTTTGGATGAAGGACTTCAATATTTTGTGCACTCATATTTTTAAAAAAAATGATAATCTTCTATTTTCCACATGTGCAAAGTAGAGAGCTTGATTTTTTGGTGAAAAACCTACATTCACAAGAAATAAAAAATAAATATAATAATAAAATTAAGTTTAAGTAAAATTATACTTTTTTGGAAGCTTATAATAAGGATTACATACTTACAAAAAATAAATTTTAAATGAATTCATTCGATCCCCGAAAAGGTAAATAAAATGTGGTTTTTTATCAGCATTTTGATAAGTGTAAAAGAGACAATGTTATAGGTATGGTTTAAAACTAGCGAGGTTCTATCCAAGGGGGCTTGGTCTAAGGTGGTTTGATCAAAACTTCTTCAATTGGAATCCTTTAAATATAAATTTGCAAGGCTTAAATAATTATATTTTCTAAAATTATGTGATTTTAGCAAAAATTAGGATCTCCCAGAAAGTGTAAACCACTATTGTGGCAACACCCAGAGGCCTTGATTTGGTGTTGTGAGGTTTTTTTCACATCCACACTAGGTATTGGACCCTTGAAAACTGAATAAAATGCATTTATTGATGTCTTGTAAAGGTGGTGTATAGAGTTGTAAAGGACTTTAACACTTTTCTAGACTTAATAAACCCATTCTCCCTTAATTCAACATTATAAAATGTATTTAATGAAAACTTGTAAAATAAACTTAATTTTAATCTAGTGTTGTAATGTGATTTACACAAATTCACATTGGATGTTGTGCCTTTCTAGGCTAACTGGGCCTCATTTTGGTGTTGTAAAGTGCATTTAATCACACTTTCACATTGAATTTTGTGTCCCAATCCCTAAAATAACTTTACATCATCACTAATAGGCCCCTATGACCCAATATTGTGCATCCTAAGGCAATATTTGATGAAATACCTGACAAAGTCATCATATAAACCTTATTTCCTTACTTCCTAGCATCCTAGTTGGAAAATGGACCCCTCTAGGACTAATTCACCATCTATGGAAAATTAGTCCCTACCAAGTGGGACTAATTCGCCAAAGGTGGTGAATGAGTCCCATTTTTTACTTTTGAGCTAGAAATTTTGGAATTTAAGTTTTATTTTTCTTCATGTTGACCTTGGGGATCCAATTTATAGGTAAATTAAGAGAATTTCCTATAAATACAACCTTCTAAGCTCTAATTCATAATCTCATAACTCATTCACACATCTCTTATCATTTATTCATCATTTATCTTCTATCTCAAGTCAAGCAAGTTAGGGTTTCATCATTGCAAGTCATCAAGATAGCTTCCTAAGATATTCAAGGGAAGATTCTTCATGTTTTGTTGCAAAAATTCAAGATCAATCTTCATGGAAAGGTGATAATTCCATTATTGCATGCTTCATTAGATTCTTTTCTCATTTTGGTTTAATTACCTAGAAAGGGGTTTGACGAAGGCAAACCCCCATGCCCTAACAATCAACATTTCTCTCTCTTATCTTGTGCGTTTGTAGATTTAGGAATCTTGAAGACTTAGAAAAAATTGAAGATCAAGTTTCAAAGTTGTTCAAGTCATCTCTTCATTAGATAAGGAAAAACATCAACAAAAAGTCACCTTCAAGCCCAAATTTGACAGTTTCAAAACCGAACCCCTAGAGAAGTAGAAAGTGAAAATCAAAGGCTCTTGTTTCCACCTTTGAATCTTCAAAAATTTAAAATTGGACTCATTCACCATGGGTGGTGAATGAGTCCCACTTCTAGGCCTGATTTTGGTTTTTTGTAGTTTTGGATACCCATTTGTCTTAAATGGGCTTCGAAACAGTTTCCCAAATCTAGGACTAATTTTCCCACAGTGGAAAATGAGTCCCACCAGGCCTAAAAATCAAGATTAGTAGCATTTCAAAATTCATTTCAAGTCTCCAAAAATTTTATAAGTTCACTTCTTCAATTTCATTCATTTCTATTATAGTTTACTTTCATTTCTAGGTGTTTTTGCATTACACAATGTCTTTTCCAACAAGTTGCATTTCAATAGTTTTCACTTAATAATCAATAGATTTTACTAATTAGCTACATCTAGATCATTGCATTGAGTCTAATATATCATACATTCCTTAGTTTGAGTGAATCACCACAATTTTTGGGGTCTATCTCTCTCCTTTTAGGTGAAAAACACTAAAAGTGCAAGAGAAGTGCATAGACACCCCTAAAATTGTTGGTTCAAACAACAACATTTATCAAGTTGAAATAGAACCCGCACCTGAAAGTTTCTTACACCATGAAAAAGGAACCCCAAGTCCTCTCAATACATTAATTCCAACATCGCACATAGAACCTCTTGAAATTGAAAAACAAGATGAGGAATCGGTGTCTAAATTATTCAGTGACGATTGGGGATCATTAGAATTCACAACTTCATTTATGGGCGAATATATAATAAAAAAAAAAGCATGAAAAACATGAACAACCAACCATTCTATCGACTTTTAATTTAGAAAAAGATTCTCTATCATCTATCTCCTCTACTTTGGAAGAAACTACAATGTACACAACCAATTTTGATGAGATAGATTATCAACATCCGCCTAATTAGAAAGAAATGGAAAGACTTTATGGGAAAGGCTATGAACTTGTGAAACAATTGGGATATACTGTAAAATGATGTGGAAAGAATGAACAAGGTATTCACATCCCTATAGAACCTAATACACAAGAGACAAAAACTCTGTTGGGATATTCTTTTTCTAAAATGACAAAAGCCACTCAACGACCATCCTTGAATATCAATACTATTACATGTCAACCAAGAAACAATCTCATAATCAGACATCCTGAACTACTTGATATGGACTTACCACCATCATGGGATTATTTTTAAAGTGATGAAACTTTAAAACAAATGTTAGGAGTTTATGATAACACATCCTCTACTCCTCCCAAGAAATAGGTTACTTGTGCTGTGATAAGTACCAAGCAGAAAGATAGTGATATTCATGAACAACCATATGATCTTGAAGTTCCTAAGTTTAATGCACTCCCCTTAGGAGATAAAATTTATATACCAATGGACATAGATGATAAAGAAGAAGTTGTTAAGATTGGGAAGTGCCTTGACGATGAAGAACAAGAGAACACTACAACTTTACTTCATGATTTTCTTGAAATTTTTGCTTGGAAATATTCCAATATGCTAGGAATTAACTCGAAAATTGTAACACACAACATTGTTTTTGTTGAAAATGCTAAGCCTATTCTCCAAAAGATGCGAAAAATGCACCCTAACATAGCATTGCATGTTCAAGTAGAGCTTGAAAAACTCCTTGACGTAGGTTTCATTCAACCTATTGATTATTCTCCCTGGATCTCAAACATTGTCGCAGTTGCTAAACTTGATAATCGTATTAGGATATGCACAGATTTTCATGACTTGAATAAAGCCTCTTTAAAGGATTATTTTCCACTTACTAATATTGATATGATCGTGGATTCAACTACTGGACATGCTTTTTTGTCATTCATGGATGGATTTTCTGATTATAATCAAATCTTTATCAACCCACAAGATCAATACAAAATTGCATTTAGAACTTTTTGGGGAATGTTTTGTTGGGTTATGATTCCTTTTGGATTAAAGAATTCTAGTGCAACTTATCAATGAGCAATAACATTGATATTTCACAATTACATACACAAAATATTGGAAGATTATGTTGATGATATGGGTATGTGCACGATCATCATGGAAAAAATAGGCCCTTAAGTGGCAAAAAAATCAGAAAAAATAGAGTTAGGAAATTTGACATAAAAATTTGAATAAGTTATCTATATTATTTCAAAAATATGTAAGAATAGAATTTGTAGCAAATTGAATGTAGTTTGTAAACTACTAGGTTTATTTAGGAAATAAGAAAATCTATTTGGTGAAAATTTGAAATTTCAATGCAGTAGTAATTAAATTTCAGGGAAAAATAAGAAGTAGGTGTTTGTCTGACCACCCTAACCACAATAAAATGATAATATTTTTTTATAAGATTTTAGACATAAGTAGAGGACTGATGTCTGGATGTGATGCATATTTTTTTATAATTTTTTTCCAAGTAAATAATTAATTATGAATTTTTATTACAACTTTTAAAAAATATAAAAACTCGTATGTCTGACCACCTTAACTTGGTCAAAACTTCATGAAATTCAATTTTTATTTTTTTAATCCTATAGTATGTAAAGCATAGAATGTGACTCATGTTTTGGAATAAAAAAATGTGATATTGTTTGAAAGTTATAGATGTTTTTCAATTAGCCTATCAATTAGGACTTTAGTCGTAACTCAAATAGAAAATGAATAATAATTATTTATTAAATTCAAAGTTAAGCATAATTTATATTGGTGGAAATATGAGAATCTCCTTTGAAAACCCTTTTCATTTCATCAATTTTGGGTAAAAAAAAGTCATCAGCCACATACCCCTACAAATACCCATCATATTGCCACTTTTTGGCCCCTCATGATCTTGCACATGCCCATATCCTTGCTAGATCCTTAAAGAGACAAGATAATGTAAATGTCCTTTGAAAGATATTTGAATGAATAAGTAAATACAACATGAGATTAAATCCAAAAAAGTGTGTCTTTGGCATAGATAGTGGGGAACTTTTGGGGTTTTTCATATCTCATAGAGGCATTGAGGTGGATACAAATAAAATTGATGCCATTATTAACATGCCACCTCCTAAGAACATTTCTTAATTAGGCATGTTACAAGGAAAAATTCAAGCTATCCGTTATTTCATTGTATAATTAGTTGATCACACATTACCCTTCACACATCTCCTTAAAAAGTATGTACATTTTGATTGGAATGCGAATTGTAAATAGGATTTTGAGAGTTTAAAGGAGTACCTCACAACTCCACCAATTTTATAACCCGCTATGACAAACACACCATTTATCCTTTATATAGCTGCATTAGCTCATGCTCTTGCAACATTGTTGAGCATCTTTTTAATAAAATAGATCTCTCTGGACACTTAGCTAAGTGGGTGATGTTGTTAACTGAGTTTGACCTTAAGTTTTTTTCACAAAAATTAATCAAAGGACAAGCCTTAACTGATCACTTAGTTGGTGCCCCTTATCCTCTCGCTTTACCTAATCATGACTTTTTTCCTAATGATAGTGTCATGACCATAGATGTTAAAACATGGGAATTATATTTTGATGGATCTAAGTGTAGAACAGGTTCCAGTGTTGGAGTGATATTAATTCCACTCAAAGGGAAGTCTATTCCCTTGTCCTATCGATTAAATTTCCTATGTACAAATAACATAGCTGAGTATGAGGCATTAATTGTTGGATTGAGAGCTACTTTAACCATGGGTGTGAAAGATATCAATATTTTTGGTGATTAACAATTAGTGATCAAACAAATAAATGGGACATACCAAACTAAACATGACAAATTATCAAAGTACAAGGATCTTATAATGACACTATTATAGAAGTTTGAATCATTCACCATTGATAACATCCCACAAAAATACAATTGACATGTGGGTGCAATGGCAAGTGCATCCTCTCTAATATCCCCACACAATCCTTCAACAAAATTTACCTTTATTATTCATTCAATCATGAAACCTTCGATTGTTACTAAACTAGACAATGTTTTAACAACTCAAGATTATTCACGAGAATGGTATGATACAATATATAATTATTTAGAAGATGATACCATTCATGAACCCGCAACGAAAAATACTTGAAATAGTTTATGCAAACTGGTAGCCAAATACATAAACCTAGCCGATGTGCTATATAGAATATCCTTCAATGGTCTCTTACTGAGGTGTCTTAGGGACTCTAGAATTCCTATAGCCCTGGATCAGGCTCATGTTGGTGCCTGTGGGGGTCATTTTGGAGGACGGTCACTAGTGAAAAAACTCATCCACATGGGATATTATTGGATACATATGGAAAAAGAGTGCTTTGCTTATGTTAAAAGATGTCACAAATGTCAAGAACATAGCAATCTGATTCATGTCCCTACTTTTGAACTACGCGCCCAAATTTCTATTTGGTTGTTTTTAGTATGGGGATTGGATCTCATTGGAAAAATTTCCCCACCCTCCTCTACTAGACATAACTTTATCATTATAGCAACAAACTATTTCACAAAATGGGTGGAAGCTATTCCTCTTCTATCTATGAATGCTAAAGTAATTTTTCATTTCATATTAGAACACTTAATTTCTCACTTTGGACTTCCATCCTCAATAGTTTCAAACAATGGAACCCCATTTAAGAATAATGATGTAAGGAAATTTCTTGAAAGATTCAACATTCAACATCAATTTTCCACAACATACTATATGCAATCTAATGGACAAGTTGAAGGCACAAATAAGATTCTCGAACAAATCCTAAAGAAAACTGTTAACAAAAATCATAAGGATTGGCATACGTAGTTACATTATGCAATCTAGGCTTATCGAATGAGTGTTAGATTATCCACGAGAACTACACCCTATAACCTTGTTAATGGTACTAGTGCGATCATCCCCTTGGAATTAGAAATTCCTATGTTGCATTGCTCTTCAAGACCTTATTGATGATACCACTTATAAAGACCAACAATTGCACCAGCTTGAGATGCTCAATAGAAAGCACATTAACACTCTTGAGCATCTCTAGGCTTACATTAAACAATTACAACGAAAAAATAATACTCAAGTCATTCCTTAGACATTTAGGAAAGGCAATTTCAATCTCTATGAGAATCAACGCAGTACTCATTCTAACCATGAAGAAAAACATAAATTTAGCCTTAATTTGTTGGGACCTTACATAATCGATACCAGTTATTGGTCTGGTGCTTATGTATTAACAGAGCTTGATGGAACACCCCTTAAGGAACCCATTAATTTCGCACATCTATGTTGGTATTACCTCTTGTCTCTTTGAATAATATGCATAAAAAAGCATTGTTGTCTAAAGTTATTTGGTTACATTCTAAATACTTTCACATTGCTTCATTCTTGACAAATGATCATGTGTTTGAATTGGACACTAAGGTGATTATTTAATTTATTTTTATAATTACTTTAGGTGGGTATGTGCGAGATCATCATGGAAAAAATAGGCTGTTAAGTGGTGAAAAATTCAGAAAAATAAAAGTTAGGCAACTTGACATAAAAATTTGAATAAGTTGTCTATATTATTTCAAAAATATGTAAGAATAGAATCTGTAGCAAATTAAATGTAGTTTCTAAACTACTAGGTTTATTTAAAAAAAATCTATTTGGTGAAATTTTGAAATTCAATGCGAGCACTTAAATTTCGGGAAAAATAAGTAGGTGCTTGTCTGACCACCCTAACCACAATAAAACAATAATTATTTTTATAAGAATTTAGATATAAGTAGAGGACTCATGTTTGGATGTGATGCATATTTTTTTGTAATTTTTTCCAAGTAAATAATTAATTATGAATTTTTTGTTACAACTTTTAAAAAATATTAAAACTCGTATCTCCACCTTAACTTGGTAAAAACTTCATGAAATTCTTGTTTTTTAATCCTATAGTATGCAAAGCATAGAATGTGACGCATGTTTCAGATTCAAAAAATGTGATACCATTTGAAAGCTATAGATGTTTTTCAATCAACCAATCAATTAGGGCCTTACTCATAATTCAAATAGAAAACGAATAATAATTATTTATTAAATTCAAAGTAAAGCATAATTTATATTGGTGGAAAGTTGAGAATCTCCTTTAAAAACCTTTTTCGTTTCATCAATTTTGCACCATAAAAAAAGGGTCATCATCCACATACCCTACACATACCCATCATATCGCCACTTTTTTGCCCATCATGATCTTGCACATACCCAAGTTTCATACTATTTACCCTCGTGTTATGTTAAGTTCAATCCTTATATGAATTGTAGGTGTATCTAATTTAACATACCCTCCTTTAAATACAAATGTTGTATCTAAACTGAACCTAAAATACATTTACATTAGATCACACCAATCATGTTAAATCATGTAGACATTAATTAAATAATTTTACAAGTTATTTAATTATTCACATTTCCATTTAACATTCAACCATATCAAGACATATTTCCAAATGCTCATATATATATATATATATATTCAAATTTTTATGTATATGTCATCACAATATACAAAGTCACTAAGGTTTGTGAAAACTAGACCCCTCGGGCTTTCGTGCCCATGATCCAATACTCAGACATCTTGAGATGGTCTTGTGTGATTGTGATCATGATCCGCTAAGTCTGAGTGCAAACTCCAGACCTTGTACTCACCCAAGAGCTACATGACGCTCCTCTGCTATCTGATCTCTCTTCACTCGTAGTCGTACTACCTCTGCCTACACTCTCTCCACCTCAGCTAGTGTCTAGGATGACTATGTTGAAGTCTTAGCTTGAAAAAGTCATCTCCTCATGCTCTCATACACTACTCGTAGCCTTGTGAAAGGTCTGAGTGACTCTAGCTCTTCCTCCATGATCAGTGGGGGCACATAATCAGGGTCCATCTCCTCCTCGTCAATGGATGTAAGATCTATCTCTATAGCAGCCTAATGATAGAACTCTTGCCAGTCTCTCATCACTCCTGCAAGGTAGAAACAATACATAATCAATAAAAATCATCATGATATATATAAAGCATAAGCACTAAAGTACATGCATAAAATAATATATCATCACCTATATCTCCATTTGGTTGAGGGATATCAACCTCATCTTCTCTAGGGGGCATGGAGGATGTGCTAGCCTCTTTGTGACCATGGGTACTGATGTCTGTTATGGCTACTACATGTGATCTGGTCACACGAATGTGTGAGGACTCTCCCCACTCATGTCAATGCTCAACTATGACCTCATCACCCTCACACAAGGATGGCTCCTCCTCCTCATCCTCCTCATCCTCCTCATCATCCTCATCCTCATCTCCCCCATCCTAGCCCTCGTAGTTAGGATCCGCATTTGAATCATACTCATCATCTATAACATCTATGAATATATCTGTAGCCCTATATCCTACATCCTTGGCCTTGTCCTCTGCCTCATCGCCCTCATCTGGTGCTAGTCTTGCATCACCTATAGGGACATCCATCAGAAATATAGGAGCTGGTTGTGTCACTAACCACCATTCCTCATGCTCATCTGTGCTACTAACATCATCAATTTCCAAGATTGGAACTCAATCTTGATCTAAATAATTGGACTCACTCTGTACTACATGGTCTATAGTGAGCTGTACACTATCACCTAGCCTCTCGGAACTCTGCACTGATCTCCTGATATAGGGGAATTCCCTCAATGGTGTCTGAACCTGTCCAAACTACCACATGACTTGACCCTAGTAAAATGGATATACTACATAGTCATGTTGGGAAACCAAAAATCTATCCATATACATTATCCTCAAATTTTTGGTATGATTTGGCCACACAGTGTCAAATGATATGTTCTTTAAAGGATCTCATCCTCCTCAAGATAGTCAAACTTGACTCTCTAAAAATGCACATCACCATACTGCCACAAGCATTGTAGAGGATAGTCGAAGGCTTGTGGATACCTTGCGGCTATAGCACAAGGGAAGTCAATAGGCCTAGTGCATGTAATATGCTCAAGGTACCACACCTACAGAAGCATGTAGTGCACCATACTATTTATCTCCTAAAAACCAAAATGACCCAGATCATAAGAAAGATGCGCTAGGATACAATGTCCCAAAGCGTAGACCATCTTGTGCTCTGCCATCCTACAAATTAGGTGAGCTAAACCTCCATCAAGGTGTGTCGCTCGTCCATCTGGATTGAGTACCAGTGCCACCATGTGCATCATAATCTATCTCACTATGGGGGCTCATGAATATAATAGCATCAGTAGCTCGATTCACACTCTCACGCACTCATCATGAACTGGTCTATTAAGGTAGTATTTCATGTCGGCCTTCCACTCATGAAATGACTGATCTCCTCGAATAGTAACTCAAAGAATCCAATGTACATCCTCTAAGGTAATGGTCATTTCCCTAGTCAGGAGGTGAAATGTATATATATTGGCACTCCAGTGCTTGCAAAGGTCCATCAACATGGCATCGTAGTATCTTATAGGAGACATAAGGTATGCCCAATAAATTCCTACCACCTGTAGATTCTTTGTATCCTTTGTTGAAATTGTTGGAGCAAGGTTTGTCAAAAATATTATCTTCCCGTAGCTGCTATCGTGACCGGGTGGGTGCCTATCAAAATCACAATAATATGCTCTAAAAATTCATCTAATATCTTTAATTTTTACATTATTCATCATGAAAATGTGCTAAAGTCCATCTATTGTGCTTTACTTAAGGACCTAGACACTTTAGAACCCTTTCGGGACACTTCAAAAAGAAATGGGACACTTCGCAAAGAAATGGAACACTTTGTGAAGAAACGAGACACTTTCCGAACTAAAGGGACACTTTGTGAACACAAGGGACACTTTGCGAACAAAAGGGAAACTTTGTGAACAAAAGGGAAACTTTGCAAAAAAAAGGGGACACTTTGCGGACTTTTTTTCCAAGATCCTAAATTAACCTATAAATACATTAAAAATCATTAAATCATTATAAAATCACTAGGCGAAAGTTGCTGAATCGACTCATCTCATGATACAACTCATTGCATGCCACCTGCTCTCGAAGCTCATCCAATCATGAAGGCGTGTAATCTCATCTACTCAGCATCTTCTCATCTCACTCGTCACTCTTGAGCTACAAGAAGGTAAATGCAATAGTAAGTGAAAAATTACTCTCCTTTACCTCTTTTAACCTATTTTCAGCCCTTTTACTCTTATGCATTAAACTAGGGTTATTCTCTCTTAAGAGTTAATAGGAATAAGTTTTCTTCAAAAAAACATAACAGGAGCTAGGGAACTAAATTTTTGATGTCTTTTGATGTGTTGGAATTGTAATTCCACACTCGACATTGTCAATCATCTATTGTTATGTGGCATGGTACTTGGAAATTCTATAAGATATGATTGTTCCTTCTTCAATTCCACCTTTGTAAAACAAGTGAAATCAAGGGGTGCATACTCTACCCTCCAATTTAATTTCTAGAAGTTAGATAAAAGGATTTTTGGACAATTAATGAATTTGTGTTGTAGGATGTGGACCCTAATGTTGTTGTTTTATAGATAATTACACTAGTGGCTTCATTCTCCTGTCTTTTGAATGAGTATCCTTTTGTGCAATAAAAGTGTACTATTTAGAGTCCTTTAACTTGCATATGCACATAGAGTCATATGGGCACTAAAGTGGGGCCTAAATGTGGTGTAGAAAATTGGAAACTCTTGGAAAAAGAGACAATTTCGCACTTAACTTGGACCTACTTTTGAGTACCCTTACATTAATTATTCTTCAAAATAGCATTTATAGGCCCCTAAGACCCATTATTTTTTATCTAGAGGCCCATTTCACTTGAAAATCATATAAATCTTGACAAACAATACTTAATTCATTCATATCTTAAAAACCCACCTCCAAAAACCACAAGTGGGACCCATTCACCACCTTGGGAAAATGAGTCCCCTTTCGTGGGACCCATTCACTAAGGGTGTGTTGGATAGTGAGTTTATGTTATTGATATGTGGTTGTCATTGATGTCAACACTATTAGCATTAATTCATTAGAAGTTGTATTTGTTGAGGATATTGAGAAAATTTTAATGAGATGAGTTGCAGGTTGTCAGTGGTGAAGTGAAGTTCAATATTTTAAATTCCGTGACAACTGATTCACTGCCTCCCTCTTAGTTGTCTTCCCTTTTTTTTCCAACAAGGTGGTGAATGAGTCCCTTTTGGGAGATATTTCAATTTTAAGTGGGAATTTCATCGACTTAATTCAATTTTTTAGTGGATGTCAGCCTCTTAGGTCTAAATAATAGGAAAATTAGGTATTGATGCCTATAAATACACATTTTAGCTCATTTTTCACATCTCTTAGTCATTTTTACAAAGCAATTTTAAAAGTCAAGTATTGAGAATCTCTCACAAGAAGTTTCATTAGCATTTCTACAACAAAGTTGAAGCTTTTGGACAACAAGATAGGGTTTTTTCAAGTCTTCCAGCTCACTTCTCATTCAAGATCCAACATTGCAAAGAGTTTATCATGCATTCTTGTGGAAAATCATGGAGAAATCTAGGATGAGGAGATTGAACTAACCATCAAATCACACCTAAACACTTGTTTTCAAAGTGATTCCATCTTCCATTTTCTCTCTATCTTCATATTTAACATTTGCATGTCATTTATATTCATTTGAAATGTTGTAGGGTTTCTTATATTGAAGTATTGCATCATTCAAGTGTTGTTTACGGGTATGTGCAGGATCATCCTAGAAAAAACAAGCCCTTAAGTGGCAAAATATTCAAAAAAATTAGAGTTAGGCAACTTGACGTAAAAATTTGAATAATTTATCTATATTATTTCAAAAATATGTAAGAATAGAATATGTAGAAAATTTAATGTAGTTTCTAAACTACAAGGTTTGTTTAAAAAAAAATATTTGGTAAAAATTTGAAATTTCAATGTAGTGGTACTTAAATTTCAATGAAAAAATAAGTAGGTGTTTCTCTAACCACCCTAACCACAATAAAATGATAATTTATTTTTATAAGATTATAGATATAAGTAGAGGACTCATGTTCCGATGTGATGCATATTTTTTTGTAATTTTTTTCCAAGTAAATAATTAATTATGAATGTTTTATTACAACTTTAAAAAAAAAAAAAAAATCGTATGTTTGACCACCTTAACTTGGTCAACACTTCATGAGATTCATTTTTTCTTTTTTTTAAATCCTATAGTATGCAAAGCATAGAATGTGATGCATGTTTTGGATTCAAAAAATGTGATACCGTTTGAAAGCTATAGATTTTTTTCAATTAGCCTATCGATCAGGACTTTAATTGTATTTTGAATAGAAAATGAATAATAATTACTTATTAAATTCAAAGTAAAGCATAATTTATATTGGTGGAAAGCTAAGAATCTCCTTTAAAAACCCTTTTTGTTTCATCAATTTTGGGTAAGAGAAAGGTCATCAGCCACATACCCATCATATTGCCACTTTTTGGCCCATCATGATCCTACACATACCCTTACTCATCTTATTATAGCACATTAGAATAAGGTTTTACTTTACTTTAGATTTTCCTAGTCTTAGACACACTTAGGGCTAGGGTTTTATGAAAATTTTTTGCATTGAATGTTTGATTACAAAATGAGGGGTTTGACCAATGCAAACCCCCCATTAGACAACAAATCTTAAGCTATTTTTTAGGTGTTTTCAGAGATTCAAATCCGAGTTTCCATCAAGAAATGCTATGAAAGTGACAAAGTGCAGATCTAAAACTTGAATTTACAGAAAATAGGAAAATGACTGATTCACCATGGATGGCGAATGAGTCCCATTGGAGGTGGGTATGTGCAGGATCATCATGGAAAAAATAGGCCCTTACGTGGCAAAAAAATTAGAAAAATCAGAGTTAGACAACTTGACTTAAAAATTTGAATAAGTTATCTATATTATTTTAAAAGTATGTAAGAATAGAATCTATAACAAATTGAATGTAGTTCTAAACTACTAGGTTTGTTTAAAAAAAAATTCTATTTGGTGAAAATTTGAAATTTCAATGCAGTGGTACTTAAATTTCAGGGAAAGAATAAGAAGTAGGCGTCTGTCTAACCACCCTAACCACAATAAAATGATAATATTTTTTTATAAAATTTTAGATATAAGTAGAGGACTCATTCCCCAATGTGATGCATATTTTTTTTAATTTGTTTCCAAGTAAATAATTAATTATGATTTTTTTATTACAAATTTTTAAAAAATATAAAAACATGTATGTCTAACCACCTTAACTTGGTCAAAACTTCATGAAATTCAAATTTTCTTTTTTTAATCCTATAGTATGTGAAGCATAGAATGTGACACATGTTTTGGATTCAAAAAATGTGATACCATTTGAAAGCTATAGAGTTTTATCAATCAGCCTATCAATTAGGACTTTAGTCATAATTTGAATAGAAAATAAATAATAATTACTTATTAAATTCAAAGTAAATCATAATTTATATCAGTGGAAAGCTGAGAATATCCTTTCAAAACACTTTTTGTTTCAATAATTTTGGGTAAAAAATAAGTCATAAGCCACATACACATCATATTGCCACTTTTTGGCCCATCATGATCTTGCACATACCCAGGTTCCTATCAGAGCTAAGTGCAGATTCTAGTACCCTTTTGGTAGAAACAAGATTCTAGGCAGAAACCCTAATCTGGGACTGATTCACCCAAGGTAGTGAATGAGTCCCAGTCAGCCAAAAAGTCAACATTTCTAGGTTTTCAGAGTGTTTTTCAGACTTCATCAAGTTTACAGGTGCACACTTTCAATCTTGTAACTTTCTGTTGTGTTCTATTTGCATTTTATCAATATTGTACCAATTTGACTAAGATTGAGAAGCCTCAGTCTCACGATCATTCACTAGCTTCTTGATCTATCATTTTTGTTGTTCTTGACAAGCTAGCAGCAAATTTTGATAAAATAGTTAGGCATCATAAGGATAGACTAGTTTCCTTGGAGGAAAAAGTCAATAAAATTTGTAATGGTTTGAGTACTATTGTGCATTATTAGTAATCAATCTCTCCATACAAGTGTTAAGGGGCTTGCTATGGTGAATGAAAATCCCCTTAGGTGGACTGGTAAATCATTACACCTTCATGAGAATTTGGAGGTGATTGCTGATGTTATTCAAAAGAATTAGATGGAAAATAGAATGGATGAGGGGTCATGTGTTCGAACCAAAATAAAGACCAATAAGATGGATTTTATTCCTCTATAGGAGCTTCAAGAAGTGGTGGAGATCCATAATAATATGATCTCCAATAATTTAGATGTGGCCAAGGTTTTAGATCATTTGCAGTAGTTTCTATTGGTTAGGATTTTTTGTTGATTTTGTGTTGTTGGTATAACTGTTTGTTTGTCTAGGTTTATCTTTTAAAAACTATTGTTTTAATTTTTAGGGCTATTTGGTGTTTAATGTATTATCTTTAGAATCCTTTTCTTGATGCACAATGTTTCAAGATCCCTTCAAAACCTACTTTTCCTAATAAAAAACATTTAACTCCTTGGGAACCAAGTAATGCCTTCAATTCCTTAATGCTTGTAAAATGAAATAAAATTCTGCATCATATGTTGAATAATTCTTCCTTACATCATTCAATTTTTTTACTAAAAAAGGCTATGCATTTACCTTCTTAGATCAATATAGCTCCAACACCTACATGTGAGACATCACAATCAACTTCAAACACTTTATGAAAATTTGGTAATGCTAGTATGGGAGCTTCAACCACCTTCTTCTTTAGTAATTTAGAACTCTCTTTAGCTTCTTTTGTCTAGAAAAATTATTTTCCTCTAGTGTAATTTATTATGGGTGCTACAATATTGCAAGAATTTCTAATGAATTTTCTATAAATTATGGCCAACCCATGGAAAATACTTACCTCTATTATACTTCAAGGACTAGGTCAATCCAATATTTCTCTTATCTTTTTTCACATCCATCTTGTTACCATCTACAAAGATAACAGAACCCAGAAACAACAGACTATCTTACATTTATAAAATTGAATCTCTTCTAATCTACATAGAGTCTCTCTTTTTGAAATACATCCAAGATTATCATAAAATTTTGTAAGTGAACACCTTGGATCTTATTGAAAATTAGAATGTCATAAAAACATACCACAAAAAACTTGTCAATGTAAGCTTATAGCACAATATTCATTAATATCATGAAGGTGTTGGGGGCATAAGACAACCCAAATGGAATAACCATCCACTCATACAACCCACATATGGTATTGAAATAATTTTTCTACTCATCCTCTTCTCGTATTCGGATATGATGGTAACCACTTCATAGACCAATTTTGCTAAATATGTAGCCCCTACAAGAACATCCATCATGTCATCCAGGTGTGGTATAGGAATTTAATATTTATTGGTGATCTTATTTATTTCTCTACTATCATTGCACATTCTCCACGTCATCCTTCTCTAGATTTATCAATGTTGGCAGAGCACATAAACTTATGATTTCTTTAACAACACCTTTCCTTATAAGATTTGTTACTTTTTTATTGAGTTCTTCGTGTTGCATATGACTCATTCTATATTTTGTTTGAATCAATAGATAGGCTCCTTGAATTAGATAAATATGATGATGAATATCCATTTTCATTGGAAAAGCATCAAGTAATTCATCTGGAATAACATCAACATACTCTTCTAGTACATTCACTACTTTTATAAGTATCAGTACTTCTTCAATTTCTCCTCGTTTCACTATCAGTGCATAAAAGAAATTTTTCCTCTTCATATTTTTCACAAGATCTCTTTCTAACAACATAATCTCTACCTTTCCTTCATCTTTCAAGGGTTTCAAGGTTACCTAGAGTCATCCTTCAAATAATTGTGTATTTTTCTCCCCATCATTTATAACTTTTCTTTCATATTACTGTATTCTTCCTAACAATACATGGCATGCATCCATTGGAATAACGTCACACCATAATCCATCCTTATAAGCCTTCTGTATACAAAACTTGACTAAGAATCTCTTATCAACTAAACCATTGAAAATAAGGGTTCCATCTTTTAGGAAATGGAAGCTAGGGTAGGGACCTATTTCACTTTCAGTTCATTAGAAAACCCTAGAGATCCCTCAACTAAGTGACTCAATTGAGGGAAGGGATTTTGTAAAGGGGTTTCCTTAGGTGTGATTAAAAAGGGGGTTCATCATTAAAATGAAGCTTCAAACCAGACATGCAAACCCTAAAGCATAAAACCCTAGAAACTTAAAACATGAATTTAGATTATGAAACAAAGAGAAGTAGAAGAGTACCTAGAGAATAGGGGATTTATAAAAAAGATATGAAAACCCTAAAAAATATTGTTTCTAAAGTGTATTGGGACTCATACGCAAGGTTGGGTGATTTAGCTCTACTACTAGCATTTACGTAGAATCTAGAATCTTTTTCTAGAAAATCAAGATCTATAGAAAATTGATGAAAAGGGCTATACTGGGACTCATATGCCCAAGGTGGTGATTAAGTCCCAGTATTAGGGTTTGACTAAAACTTTTGTAGCCTCAAGAGGTCTTCTGTAGCTTTTTTCTTATCCAGTCTCTAAGTCTAAAATTCTAAATTTGGGAGGCATGTAGGTGAGTTTTTATGAAGATGAAAAATTATTGACAACTTTTCCAACTTTATCTTCGAAGGATATTCAAGCTCCAATTCACCTAAATCTGCAATCACACATGAAGAGGAAGAAATGTTGTGTGAGAGAATAGGGGTTTACCTTGGTCAAACCCCATTTTTGTAATTAAACCTTGAAATGAAATGAAATAGCATGAAGGAATGATCAATGAAAAAATGTAATGTTGAAACTCACTAAACCCTTGAAATAAAGGCTACAATATTGTTTGAAATGTTTCAATGAATGTGGATCTTGACTCTTGATTGAATGCTTGAAGTTTGGTATCGAATGTTTACTTGAATCATGAAAACCTACATCAAAAATGTTATCTCAAAACCACACATGATTCATCATTACTTTGACATGATGCTTGAATCTTGAATTGATGCTCTGAATGCTTGATAATCAGATCTTGAAGGCTCCTGAATGCTCTCTTGATCACAAGTTTGTTATAATTCTTGGATACTTGAAGGCTTAGATCTTGTTACTTAGATCTTGTTATGAGAAAATATGTTAAACAACCTTTTATTTATACTTTTTTATGCCATATTTCCCAAAATTACAACACCACAAGTTGACATAAGATCTTGGATAATAATATCCCACCAATAATTTGAATAAAAAATAGTTCCTAGTTAAAGCGGGACTCATATTCCAGCTCGAGGATGAGTCCCAGATCAGTAGATCTAGAAAACACAACCTAAAACATTGAATCATGAATTTTCATTTATTCAATGTCAGGATTATCCTTAGAAAAATGAACTTAATTAGGATTGTGGATGCAAAATAGGACCAAGTAAGGCATAAAGAATCCCAATTTTAGTAGGTAGGGGAAAAACAAGAGTGAAAATTTAAAGGGATACATTTTCCTTCACTAAATTTAGCCCCCACATTAGTGAGAGGAGTAACTTGCTTCAAACTCATACTAAAGTAGAAAAATACACATAAAGAGGGGTCCAAATGTAACAATTCTAGTGAGATAGGACAAAAATGATCAAGAGGGATGATCAAGCCACCATGATCAAGATCCTATGGAAAACCAACACAAGCACAAAAGAACACACATGTGAATGATGTTTGAAGCAAAAAAAAGATACAAGCATACATTGTCAAAGACATAAAGAAGAAGGAAAAAGAAAGAAACGGTGGATCAAGCCTCAACCATTTATACAACACGATGTGGATCAAATCTAAAATATTTATTCAAAAATATTTACATGTGGAACATGATGTCCACTATGCAATTGAAACACACACTCACAAGGGCTAGTGGGATCTCAGGCCATCCACTAGGTGAGCCCCTAGAGAGGTGAAAACCATACACATGCAGATGATATGTGCTCACACACACAAGTCACTATGGGAAAGTCATTCCTAATTTTTGCTCCCATACACTAACTATACCAAAGCTATACCTCATGGTAACTTTGATAAGGCACCACACAACATGAACAAGCAAGATCCACGAGGCAAGAAAAAAATTCTATACCAACACCCATGAAAAAATAGGATGACCCCACAAGCAAGCAAAGTGTGTTATCTAAGGTGGCCATATAACAGTTATTGTAAATGAAAAATGGTGTAAGGTATGTTCAAAGGGGTTTTTCTTAGTTCATGTAAAGTATTAACTTAAGGGACATCATGCCTAATCTATCCAAGAGAGAACCAATCGAAGAATAGAAGATTCACAACTTAGGGGATGCAGTGTGTCACATCTAGCCACTAAGAGGAATATAATATTCTAAGAGAGATCATACTCTTGAAAGAAATCACACCCAATTTCACCACAATGAGAAAGACATGTCACATGAAGTAAGAAGACCACACAATGAAACGTGAGTTGTAATTGAAATGTAAAAGAATAATGCCAATGTAAGCCCCCACTTTAAAGAAATTTCTAAACACCATGCTATAAGAAATTACTTTAAAGTAGCAAATGGTAAATTCTAACAATAAAGAGGACATGAGAGGGTATTTTTAGGATCATCATGGAAAAAACAAACCCTTAAGTGGAAAAATATTTAGAAAAATCAAAGTTAGGAAACTTGACATAAAAATTTGAATAAGTTATCTATATTATTTTAAAAATATGTAAGAATATAATCTATAGAAAATTGAATGTAGTTTCTAAACTACTAGGTTTGTTTTATGTATATATATATATATATATATATATATATATTTGGTGAAAATTTGAAATTTCAATGTAATGGTACTTAAATTTCAAGGAAAAAATAAGAAGTAGGTGTCTATATGACCACCCTAACCACAATAAAATGATAATATTTTTTTATAAGATTTTAGATATAAGTAGAGGACTCATGCCCGATGTGATACATATTTTTTTGTGTAATTTTTTCATGTAAATAATTAATTATGAATTTTTTATTAATTTTTTTTTTTAAATATAAAAACTCGTATGTTTGACCACCTTAAATTGGTCAAAACTTCATGAAATTCATTTTTTCTTTATTTAATCCTATAGTATATGAAGCATAAAATGTGATTCATATTTTGGAGTAAAAAAATATGATACCATTTGAAAGCTATAGATATTTTTCAATCAGCCTATAAATTAGAACTTTAGTCTTAATTTGAATAGAAAATGAATAATAATTACTTATTAAATTCAAAGTAAAGCATAATTTATATTGGTGGAAATCTGAGAATCTCTTTTAAAAACCCTTTTCATTTCATCAATTATGGGTAAAAAAATAGTCGTCAGCCACACACCCATCATATTGCCACTTTTTGGCCCATCATGATCCCGCACATACCCGAGAGCTTATTCAGAAATCCCTATGCCAAGTCATATGTTTCCAAATGAAGCTATGTCATGAAAAGGGGTTGCCCCCAAAATGAAATCCCAAAATCACAGATTCAGGGTCAGTATTTATTTGCTACAATGTTATTATAGAGATTAGAAACATCATCATTCCCCAAATACTCATGGAACAGGAAGAATGACACAAAGAGAGAATTTATTTATTTATTTTGGTATCAACATGGAAGAGACCTAAATTTTTTGGCACTTTGCATCATCCCAAAAAGGAAAACACAAGAAAAAAAAAATAAAGAATAACCCTTTGGATCAAAATGGAAGGGACCTAACTGTCTTGATGCCTTGCATCATCCCAAAAAGGAAAACACAAGAAAAAAGAAAAATGTTGACGACATAGATAAGAATGTAGATACAAATAGAGGAATGTCACAAAAAGAGAGATACATAAAATATAAAACAAAGGAAAGACTAGTAAGGCACATGTGATTCAACCTATAGTAGGTCATTTGCATCCCAATCTTGTTCATTGAATACGAAAGGCAGACAAATAGCCAAAGGGACAATAGCAAGAGCCAAACTAGGGGAAGCACCAAGTTCAACACTCTTCTTAGGAGAATTGTCATTTAAGCTTATAAAAGAGGAAAAAAATCTATTCAATTCATCATGCACTACTTCATCAATTTTAGAAATATCTTCATCATCATTTAAGATAATCACAATGGGAGGTCGAATGATAATGTCCAAAGAAGGTGCTAGTTCCAGTTATAATTGCGATATAAGATATTTTTGTTGTAGTGAGGAGGGAGACTCATTATGTATTGTTTCATTTAAGTTTGGATGTTGATTTTATTTGTTGTTCTCCTCATTTAACCTTCGAGAAATAGTGCATCATCTATGCCTATGCTCTCTAGCATTTCTATTTATTTTAGCACAATTTTAAATTTTTGATTTTGTAGGAGTGGGCTTTTCAACCTATAACACGTAGAAAAATGTATCCCTTTACATTTTCACACTTTTTTGGACTCTCCCTACTAAAATTGGGCTTCTTTATGACTTATTTGGTCTTATTTTGCATCCACAAGCCTTATTTAATGCTTCTTTCTGAGGATAATCCTTAAACATATCTAATAACCAATCATAATTTAATGATTTTGGATTATACGGCCTAGATTTAGTGACCTGGTACTCATATGTTACCTTGGGCGTATGGGTCCGACTTAAGTTTTTGGGCTTGATCCTAAATTTGGTATATAACTTAACATTCCTTGAAATATGTGTCTCAAGTTGAGCCTACTAGGACTCATACACCCCAATTGGCATATGAGTCCCACTTAGCTTGGACCTATTTTAAATTCAAATTCTTTGTGGGGTTTTATTCTCCTAGATCTGATTTCAGCTTGTAGTGTTGTAATTTAGAGAAATTTGGCATAAACAAGTATAAATACAAGCTTAATTCACATAATTTCTCCTAATATTTTCAAGAGAGCATTCCTATAGAAATTTTATGAGATAAAAAGCATTCAAGAGTGATTATCAAGAATTTTAGAGCTACATTCAAGAATCAAGCATCATGTCAAAGTCATCAAGCATTATGTGTTTTTTTGAGATAACATTTGTGATGTAGGTTATTATGATTCAAGCAAGCATTCAATTCAAGATCCACAACATACAATCAAGTGTCAAGATCTACATTCATACTAGCCATTACATACAAGTTTTGCAGCCTTACAAGGGTTTGGTGAGTTTCAACTTAGCATATTATTCATTCATCATTCCTTCTTTCTATTTCATTTCATTTCATTTCAAGGTTTGATTACCAAAATGGAGTTTGACCAAGGAAAACACCTATCCACTAACCAAACCAAAAATTTCCCTCTATTTGATGTATGATTTGCATGTTTAGGTTGAAGATCCATTTAAGAGCAAGATTGGAGAAAGGTTTCGAAGTTGTCAAAGTTATCATCTACATTACAAAATCATAGAATGTCACCTACAAGTTGGAATTCAATGTTTCAGACTCAAAGATCACAAGGGAGGGAAGCTACAAAAGATCACTAGAGGATATCAAAGTTTCAAGAAAACCCTAATACTAGGACTAAATTTCCACTTGTGGCATATGAGTCCCAATATACCTATTTTCAAACTTTTTCTATAGATCCTAGCTTAGTAGTTACAGATTATGGTTTCAGCCCGAAACCATAAATTGGGACTAAATCACCACTACTAGCATATGGGTTCCAGTGTGCATTAAAAGTTAAATTTTTGGGATTTCAAACCTTATTTCAAGTATCTTTAGTTTTCCAGGTGCCTCCATGTCCTTTCTTAGTCTATTATTCTAATTTTTAGTTTCATATCTTGACCTGCATAGTTAGATTTGCACATTGCATCCATCTTCTTTCTAAGCCTTTTCTTGGTGGTGAACCCCCTTTAGTCTTTAATCACACCCATAGGACACCCTATTGTAGATCTCTTTTCCTAATTCTATCCCTAGATTGAGATCTCTAAGGTTTCATTTAATGAAACATAAGTGAAATAGGTGGAGTATCTCTAATCCTCCTTTACTTTCATCTCCTAAAAGGTGGAATCCTATTTTCTAGGTTTCATTTTGGTGAAGTTGACCTTCAAACCCTTTTTTTCTACTTTGGAATGCCTCATAGTCATAGATTTAGCTTACATTACTTTGCATTAGGTCTTGCATTAGTTAATTAGCATATAGGGTTTCTAAATATTGCACTAGTTAAAGTGCATGAAGGTTGCATGTTTGCATCTTGCATCATTCAATTTCATTTCAAATCTATAACTGCACATAGTCTAGAGGAAATACAAACCAAAAAACCTAGAATTCACTTAAAGAACTTGTTGAAATTAGTGTTAAAACTCTAATTCAGGACTCATATGCCCCTCTAGGCGATTTAGTCGAGCTACTGTGGTGGTGGGTATGTGTAGGATCATGATGGGCCAAAAAGTGGCAATATGATATGTGGTTGATGACTATCTTTTTACCCAAAATTGATGAAACGAAAAGGGTTTTTAAAGGAGATTCTCAAATTTCCACCGATATAAATTATGCTTTACTTTGAATTTAATAAGTAATTATTATTCATTTTCTACTCAAATTATGACTAAAGTCTTGATTGATAGGCTGATTGAAAAACATCTATAGCTTTCAAATAGTATCACATTTTTTGAATCCAAAACATGCATCAAATTCTATGCTTCGCATACTATAGGATTAAAAAAAGAAAAATTCAATTTCATGAAGTTTTCACCAAGTTAAGGAGGTAATACATATGAGTTTCTATATTTTTTAAAAAGTTTTAATAACAAACTCATAATTAATTATTTACCTGGAAAAATTTACAAAAAAGTATGCATCACATCGGGGCATGAGTCCTCTACTTATATCTAAAATATTATCAACAAATATTATCATTTTATTGTGGTTAGGGTGGTCAGGAAAACACCTACTTCTTATTTTTTCCTTAAAATTTCAGTACCACTGCATTGAAATTTCAAATTTTCACCAAATAGGATTTTTTTTTTAAACAAACCTAGTAGTTTAGAAACTAAATTTAATTTTCTATAGATTCTATTCTTACATATTTTTGAAATAATATAGATAACTTATTCAAAATTTTACGTCAAGTTTCCTAACTCTAATTTTTCTAAATTTTTTGCCACTTAAGGGCCTATTTTTTCCATGATGATCTTGCACATACCTTGGTTTTACATGATTTTTAGGTATTCTATGTTGATTAATTTTCAAAATTTGAACCCTTCAATAACCCTAGCTAGGACTCATACACCCCTCTGGGTGATTTAGTCCCATGTCAGATCTGAAACAACATTTTATAGCTTTGAAAACCTAGTTTCTATGTTTTTACTTGTTGTAAGATTCTTGTTTCAGTTTCTTGAGTTTCAGTTTCACTCATTTCAGTGCATCTAGCTTAATTTCATTTGAATCTAAATTAAATAATATCATTTATCTTATTTTCATTGCATTTATCTTGCATTCATTGATTGCCCCTTGCATGAGCTTTACAACTTGGTTTCCTATTAATAATACTATAGTGAGATGAAGTTCAAGACTCATGTCTTCCCGCAATAGCACAATCGTTGTGGATCTTGTGTTATCTAGCTCTTTCACTCCTAGTGTTGAAATTAGTTCACTAGGTATGGAGCATATCCTTAAAAACTCTTTGCCTTCAAGTAGTGTGACAAGTGTTGAAACAATAGTTGCTAGTGTTCCTCAATAAAACATAATCCAAATCTAGGAAGAGTTAGTGTTGACATTTTTTACCCCACCCTTGGATGCACATCATTTATATCTGATTAAAGAAATCCAAATTGTGCATCCTATTGAAATCCATGTTTATTTGATGAATCAAGGTCTTTGAGGTTTTAAAATCCTCCATTGTTTCTAATTAGGGTTTTGAATTGCATGTAGTGTTTAAACCCTCCTAAAACCATAGTGCTTTTCCCTTGTCACTTTTGTTATGTTCGCTCATTGACCTTTTGTACCCAATCCTTGGTTGGCTAAGTTGCAACTTATGTCTTAGGTAGTCATGTTTTTACCAACCTCTTTACCCATGTCTTCTAGTCATAACCCCCATCTAAGTATTTGATAATAACTCTTATGTTTGAGGGCCAAGAAATTAATTTTTTCCTAAGTCTTATTTACCTAGATGATACCCCCTTTTATGAACAAATTTAAGTCATATGTCAAATTACCACCACTTAGGTCTTTGTATTTCCCATCACTGAAACATTAACATTCATCAGCTTCATTTCCACGATGAGCGATGAACTCATTTCCTTTGCATTTCTTGTCACTATAATCATTTGGCCTTTGTATTTCACTTCTGCTATGCATGATGAATGGTGGAGGGATTTTATTTTCTTTACATTGTGAAGGGTCTTCACATCACTGGAGTATGGGTGGGACTTTGAAGTCTTGTGGCGACAAGTGATGGCTAATGGGAGAATATTCCTATGAATATTGTTTCCATCGAAGGGACTCTTCACATTGTGTCTTTACATTTTTTTAGTGGGTGCCTTTTCACGATGAGAAATGAAGGGATGAGATTAAATAGAGAACATCCAATGAATAATGTTGCATTGTTCCCTTTCTTCACATCATTGTTATGAAGCAAGGTGGTGGAGTGGTTTATGTGATGCACGATGGGTAGTAGGATCTCTTCATCATTGAAATAATATTATATTAGAGGGAGCCATTTTGTAGTCCCTTTGACATTTTGATGGGATGGTGATGATAGTGGTTATGTGACAGGTGTCTTGGAGGGCCCAAGGTTTTGTTTTGCTTTGTATGGTTGAAGTGGTTCAAATTCAATGAAGAATATCTAATAGTCATCATGAGGGTCCTTCATATCATGGTTTGGAAACAATAAGAATGGAGCCTTTCCATGTTGATCGATGAGGTATAAATAAAGGAATCTAATAACCCTAATTTAAAGATAGTGATTGAAAAATCATCGCTAGGATCTAGTGCATCGTTAGTTGCTACCTTATACTCTTGAAAGAATTGGCAAGGTATTGAAGGTACATGATGGCCATTGATCTTGATTCTCCAGCTATCAATGGTCACATTTTAAGGTTCATTTGGAAATCTGATCTCAGCCCTTAATCTCCAATCTAGTAGGAAGCATTCAAACTTCAATGGTCAATTGATCTTGTTCACGATAGATTTGTAGAAGTTTTTGTCTCAGCAACATTCCTAGCTACCAGATCAAATTTGATTGACTATGGCTCAATTTTTTACACCTTTTCAATGCTAATTTTTAGATTTGGATGATGCCATTACTCTTTGATGTGTTGTAGAGGCCACATATCTCTCGTTAGGGTATGTTGTGTGAAGCTTTTTTTCCTTATTTTTTTTTATTTTCAACTTGTAGAATGTTTTTAGTTTTGGGTGCACTCATGCTCAAGTGGAGTTATTAGAAAGGTGTGTAATGCACCACATGGTGGTTGTGCAGATTTCATCTTTCGTCTTTCTTTCAGGAGAGAGTTTGGGACATGTGTTGGCTCATCGGGGATTTTTTGGGGAGCTATATTCATGAGCTTCAAAGTGCCTGCATTTTTGACACATCACCTCTTTGTTGTGGGTTGATTACATTTCCTATGGAGTGATATCTTTCTAGGGAGTTTGTTGGAGTTGGCTGGCCTTTTTTCTTTTCTTTTTTTTTAGGACAGAAGGTTTGAGTTGGTGCCTTTGGGTGATGTGATTGGTCAGCTAGACCTTTTTTCCAAGCAGTTGTTTTTAGGATTTGATAGTTTATAGGCCTCTCTCTTTGCTAAATATCTAAAAAAAATTAATGCGGTAGCTGAGAATTGATGAGGAAAGATTGTTTCGACCTAACCAAGGATCTATGATCGGATCATGTGTCATTAACTGTCAACACCTAGTAGTATTGACTTTTGTGTTGAGGCAGTGTTTTGTTTTTCAATAGCTATATAAGAGAGGTGACGACACAATGAGGGGTTGGATTCCAAGTTTTAGTTTCCTTGGCTAAGGAAAAGTTTCTTTAGTCTTCTAAGGATATGGACTTATTTTTCAGAACCATAATTACAGCTACTTATCTTTGGCATGTTATATCTTCTCAGGCTTAAATATTATTGAATTGGCATCCAACCTTTGTATCAAAGTTCATTTGATATTTAAAGCATGAACTATTGAGATGAAATTGTTGATATTGTCCATTTATGGCCTTTTTCAAGCTTTCTTTCTTTATATTATCGTTTTCAATGAAATATTGTCTTGCAAGTTGAATTTGAGTAGTTTAAGTAGCTAATTTCCATGCTATATGCTTGTATGGTAAAATAGTGACTTGTGAAAAATGGATTATGGTATTCCACTTATCTATTTTTTTGAAGAGTTGTTGCTTTACTATATTATGTTGTATTAGGAGAGAGATTTTATGTAATTTTTGAATGTTCTTTTTGTTATCCCTTGAAATCATTATGTTTGATCGGACCTTAATAAACACTTCCTATGGGAAGATTTAAAAGTCTGCACTATGCTTGTTGTTAACCTTTGTTATTTGTTCTCTTTCCAACAATGGAGGGTTGTGGCATTCTATGTCTCATTATATCAATCATAGGAATTGTTGAGTTTGAAATGTTGTAAAATAATTGGTGCATCACCATTTTCATGTTTTATATTTACATTTCCTTCTACCCTTTTCTCCAAACCCCCAAAGAAGAGATAATTTTTTATAAAAATCCTAGAGGTATTTAGTGAGGCACAAATTGGTTCCCCACTCACTAAATTTCCCATAGGATTGTCAGAGATGCATGAGCTTTGATGATCAATACTTATTTTTTTGGCATGCTCGGTGGGAAAGGAAGTTTTTCAAACACCTGATTAGAAGTCAAGAATATTTCTTGAATTAGGCTAAGGAAGGAAACTGGAAGTTTCATGCTTAGAGTCCAAATGAGAGCATCTTTGAGAGGTCACTTCCAGTAATCTCAGTTACCTGCCTCAGTAATTAGAAGGAGAGGAATTATAGGTTTTGTATCACCTATAAGGAGCAATAGATTAAGAAGTAAGATCCCAATATCTAAAGCTTTATGTACTCCACCTGGAGGCTCAAACTTCTAGATTAGAATACTTGTATACCCAATTCATAGGAATATTTTCTCTATGGATCATGTAACTCCCTCTACTCCTAGAAATTTCATAACATGGGATAGTGGTAGTCTGCTACAACCACCAACACCCCCAGACATATGGCCTACCATACTTGCTAACGCCCTCAAGGCTATTCCAAGATTCTCAAGAGAAGACTTCAAAACCAGTTTGGAACACCTTCAAGATATAGCGGAGGTATGTAGGGTACATAACATATCAGAGGAGAACATTGCTTTGAGGCTATTAAATTCCTATTTCAAGGGAAAATCCCAAGATTGGTAGTGATCTTTGGCCTCGAGCTCTATCATCTCCTGGGATTAGCTTGGAGAATGGCTTTTTGAATGCTTCTTAGAGAAAGGAGACCACTCTTTGTTGCTGCAATAGCTAATTACCATCAAGAGATCTCCACAAGAGGCCATGAGCAACTTCAGCACCATATTTCATAAGACCTAGAAAAGGATCCCCGTGACTACTCAACCTTAAGCCACAATGGTGTTCATGTTCTATCTAAAGGCCCTTAATCCAGACATCACAATTATGATAACCTCCATGGGAGGGGATATCTTTCCTGATGCATATGAGGTGGTAGTGCACACAGAGAATAATATAATAAATGTTGGAAAGCTTTTTCCTCGACCTCTGATGCTAGTAATTTTAGAATTCTCTGATAGCTCTCAGATGGAAGCCACTCCAAGTACTTCTGCTGCATAGTTGGCATTGCCCACCCCGTAGTTTATTTACACATATCCTATTGCTCAAACAAGCACATTGGGATCTTCCTCAATCATGGAAGATATCAGCGACATGAAGAGTCTTATGCAAACTTTCCCTAACGAGTTGGTCATTATCAAATGATAGCAAGTGACACCTCTGAAGTAGACTACACAAGCCTATGGCAGAGGAAAGTAGTCTTATTAGGATAATCCATACCAAGGATCCTTTAGAGGAGGAGGTCAAAAAATGTGATCTACAAAAGTTCTAGATAGTTCTAGTCACCATTCCCCCGTAGACAGTCAAAGACAACCTAAGTAAAGAGCTGATTTTGGGCTAGAACAATTTCACAGAAGATGAGAATGTTTGGTGCTTCCTATGCAGTGATAGCCATATGCCCTAAAATTTCCCAAGGGGGAATATGAAATAGAGGATAGTAGAACAAAGAATCAAGGGAGTGCTCCCTAATGCAGATGAATATGAATCTTCTAAAATGGAAAATCCTCATTTTAAAGTACAAATGTAGGAAATGTCCTTAGAGAAAGAACTAGACATTGGGCCTGACCAAGCTCTATTTTCATGGGTAGAAGAAGAATATGTAGTGTTTAGAAATGAATCTCCAATGACTGGTGCTCCACAAGTGTAGTCAGATTACAACACAAGATAAAAAAGAAGGCTCATGGGGGAGTACGTGCAACAAAATTTTCCATGACTGCAACCACATCAACCTCCCCCATAGGAAAATTAGGCTTCATCTCCCATTGCCCAACCTTTTCCACAACTGCATAATCCACCATTGGTGGAGAAAGAGTCGAATAAGACACCAAGCCCAGTCACAATGGAATGCTTCCTTCTGAGGACAAGATAAATACCATTGAACAAACTTAAGACTCAACTAGTTGAGACACTCAATGTAGTGGAACAATTAAAAAAGGTTCCCGCCAATGTATCATTTTGGGATGTCATATCTTTTCCCAAACAAAATAAATTTCTTTGGGAATCATTGAAAAAAGAGGAACAAATCCCACAGGTGGATGAAACTTAGTCATGCAATCAAAGTGGGGACAAAGGATCCATGCCACCCTCGTAGGCTCTGAAGGCAATAGCTTACACAAATGATGTAGGAAATGAAAAAGGGAAAGAGGTAAGAAAATCAAAGCCCACACCTTCCTTTTTAACACTTATTGTGGGAGATAAGCTTTTTCATAATAATATGATTGATTTGGGGGCTAGCATGACTATTATGCCAAAAATAAGTGTCGAATGATCTAAAACTTAAGTGTGAGCCCCTTGAAAAAGGAATCATGTAGCTAGATGGGAAGAAGGTTCTGACCATTGGTTAGATGAAAGATCTATCTCTGACCTTATTCTCATGTCCAAGCCAAACCATCAAAAAATAAATAGTAGTGATAGAAATTCCCTCAGTCTTCAAGATGTGTCTTTCAAGAGATTTCACTACAAAGCTTGGTGGATACTTAGCACTTGATTGGTCCCACCTAATATTGAGAACCAAGCACAAGGTGAAGATGAAGATCCTATCTAAATTCTTGCATCCTAAACACATTACAGAAAATGCAAACTTGTGCTTTGAGGTGGAACATACCTCCATCTCTCAGAAAGAGAGATATTGTGTAGAAATGCTAGAAGATGAAGAAGATACAAGTGATCGAACTCTTGAGGAAGAGGTGCCACTCAACCAATTCATTAACTCCAATCCATTTGGAAACTTCCATGGAAAAGGGCTAGGAACCTATGTTATTTTTAATGATGATTAGGTCTTTCTTGAATTAATGAAGGATCATGAAGAATCTAATGATCTGGGTGATAATCATCTATGGACCCTATATTTTGATGGTGCCAAGTGCAAAGTTGGCTCTGGAGTGGATTCCTAACTAGTGTCTCAAATAGGATCGAAAACCCTCAAGGCTTACCATTTTTAGTTCCCATGCTCCAACAATGATGTTGAATATGAAGCCTTGGTCCATGGGTTGATTCTAGCAGAGTGGATAGGTGTGAGAAGGATACAAGCTTTCAGAGACTCGAAGCTAGTGGTAAGCTAGGTCTGCGAAAAATAAACTACAAAAAACACAAGGATGATATCTTACAGACATTGAGTTTGGGACCTAATCGAAAGTTTTGAAGCTTTCAACATACAAGTTATCCCTTGATGAAAAAATAGTGTTGTTGATCGGATGGCCTCTATCAGTTCACAATTTGAACCAATTTCTGACTTGACAAAGTAGAGCACAATGCAAGTCATTTTCTAACCCTCAATTCCAAAAAATGATCAAAAATAGAAAGTCTTTGATGATGACATCCAAATCACTTCTTTCATATAGAAATCAGGGAAAACATTTGACTATTCACCACAAAGGAATTTTTTTTTGAAGGAGCAAGTTATCCAATTGAAAGGGAACAAGCTTACATGAGGATTAATTTCACTTCAAAATCTCTTTGATTGTCAAGCGGCTAAAAATGGAAAGTAGAGATTTACTGGGGATGCAAGGGATTAGAAAGAGCTTGATTTCAAAAGTGGTAGAAAGCTGAAATGGAAAGTGTGAGAAGGATACAAGATTTCAGAGACTTAGAGCTAGTGGTAAGCTAGGTCTATGAACAAGAAACTACAAAAAACACAAGGATGAGATCTTACAGACATTGAGTTTGGGACCTGATCGAGAGTTTTGAAGCTTTCAACATACAAGTTATTCCCTGATGAAAAAATAGTGTTGTTGATCGGATGACCTCTATCGGTTCACAATTTGAACCAATTTCCGACTCAACGAAGTAGAGTACGGTGCAAGTCATTGTCTAACCCTCAATTCTAAAAAATGATCAAACCTAGAAAGTCTTTGATGATGAAATCCAAATCACTTCTTTCATACAGAAATTAGGGACAATATTTGACTATTCACCACCAAGGACAAATTTTTTGAAGGAGCAAGTTATCCAATTGAAAGGGAACAAGCTTCTATGAGGATTAATTTCACTTGAAAATATCTTTGATTGTGAAGCCTCCAAAAATGGAAAGTAGAGATTTATTGGGGATGCAAGGGATTAGAAAGAGCTTGATTTCAAAAGTGGTAGAAATCTGAAATTTAGAAGGGAAGTTCCTCACAAGGGCAAGAAAAGACTAGAGGATCTATGTTTCAAGTACGATGGGGTTAGCACTTGGACCTATGATGATCTTAGAGGATAAAAACCGGGCATAATTCAGCACGCCATTGACTTGGTGGAAGGATCCAAGCCCATCCGATAGAAGCAAAGGCAAGTCGACTTGAAGGTTGAAGCATTGATGGCACAAGAGCTCACCAAGTTGGTCAAATCAAAGATCATATACCCTATCAAACATTCTACTTGGGTGTCGAATCTAGTTCCAGTTTGAAAAACAAATAGCGATATTTGACTTTGTGTCAATTTTCAGGACTTGAATAAGGCCTCACTAAAAGACCATTACCTCTTGGCACTAATGGAGTAGATTTTGCAAATGGTGGCCTGATTGGATATGCTCTCCTTGCTAGATGGTTTCCCAGGGTATAATCAAGTCTAGGTGAAGGAATCTAACCAACATAAGACAATGTTTACCACTAAGTGGGGAATCAAGTCATTTGGACTTTCCAATGTTGGTGCAATTTTTCAATGAGAAATGGATATTTCTTTCGAAGGATTGATCAAACTAATTATTCTCATATATTTGGACAACCTAACAGTCTTTTCAAAATCAAAATATGATCATTTCAATCATCTAGAAAAGTTTTTCTAGAAATTCCAACAATTTGGTATTTCTTTGAATCCCAAAAAAATTATCTTCAGAGTACCTCAAGGTAAGATCCTTGGATTCATAGTATTGAAGGATGGAATAGAAATAGACCCCAAAAGGGTCAGATCTATAATGGAATTACCTCTTCCAGTAAACCAAAAGGGACTACAATCTTTTCTGCGAAAGATTAATTTTGTCAGCAAATTCTTATCAAATTCCATAGGCATTACAAGACCAATCACCCTGATGCTTAAGAAGAACATACCTTTTAAGTGGACTCATAAGGGAAAAGTAGATTTTGAGCAACTAAAGATAGCCCTCTCTAAAGCCCTGGTGTTGATCAATCCATACTTTTCCAAAGAATTTATACTCTATATATACAATGGCCAACATAGTATATCTTCAGTGCTCACTCAGAAGTGCGATGAAGATAATGGAGAGCATCCTATCGCATTCCATTCAAGGACCCTAAATGGTTATGAAGCTAGGTATAATTTTGTAGAAAAATAGGCCTTTTCCATTTCCAAAATCTTAAAGAAATTCTGACACCTAGTGTTAGCAAATAAGATTACTATTCTCGTGGTGCATCCTAGAATGTAAGAATACATCATAGAAGGAGAGATAATAGAAAAGAGGGAAAATTGGATCACCAAGATCTTAGAATATGATGTGAACATTAGACCAAACAAATTGGTTCGAGGAAGAGGTCTATGCAAATTCATTGCACAAGAATCAATTCCCGAAGTTGACATAGAGATAAATCAAGTCTACTCAAACCAATTCGAGTCTGAAGAGTCTTGTGTGGTTGATCAGACACAGTATATGTAAAAGGGGCACTACCCAACCAACCTTCTACTTCATAAGAGGAGATACTATCAATTTCAAGGCAATAGGTATGTATTAATTGAGGGTGTGTTATTTAACATAAATTATGATGGAGTGTTGCTCTGATGTCTTGACAAGCTATAGGAAAAAATAGTTCTTAGTGAATTCCATCATAGTCCAAAGGGTGGACACTTATCCACCAAGACTAACATTTTAAAGATAATGTGAGCAGGATATTATTGGTCCTCTATGTTTTCCAAAGCACGTCATTTTGTACAAAATTGTACCCAGTGCCAATATTTTGTTGGAAAAAGAAAGAATGCAACTCTGCCCCTGAGCCCGATTAAAACTAAGGAACCGTTTGCTTAATGGGGTCTGGATTTTATCAATATGATAAATCCTATTTCTAGTGTTGCACACAAGTGGATCCTCATAGCAACCAACTACTTCACAAGGTTGACCAAATTTGGCCTGCCCTAAAAAAAGCCACTGAGGGGGAAATTGTCAATTTCCTTGAAGAGCTAGTAGCCAGATTCGGCCTACCCAAGACCATCATATCTGATAATTCCTGAGCTTTTGTAGAATTAGGAATGTCATATTTTTCTATTAGACATGGGATTTTCCTCAAGACTTCATCAAATTACTACCTACAAGGGAACAAGTTAGCAGAATCAACCAACAAAAACCTAATTAGGTTAATTAAGCGTATTGGGTCAAAATGACAAAGGGATTGGCACAAACATCTACGAGCTACTCTATGCATGGACTAGATTACTCCCAAGAAAATTATAATGACTTCCCCACTATGAACTGGTGTATGGAAAAGAGCTAGTGTTACCTATCTCCATATAGATTCCTACCTTACAACTGCTGAAAGCCCTGGAAATTGAAGAAAGTGGTAGAATGGAAGTATAGCTAGTAGAGATCCTCAAGCTAGAAGAAGATAGAGAAAATGGCCTATGAATCCATGATAAACCATCAATGAACAGTGAAGCACTGGTTCGACAAAAGGACTTCTAACCTAGAATTCAAAGAAGGGAGCTTAGTGCTAAAGTATGATGAGCATACTACAAAACTAGGACAACACAAAATTTGAAGCACTATGGAAGGGACCCTTCTGAATTAGTGTGTGCAAGGAAAGGAATGTGTATGAACTTGAATGCATGGAGGGAAATTCTTTACATATACCGATGAACGGTATTTAACTGAAGTAATTCCATTAAAATACACAGTTCTTTAAAAAAATTAGCAGTTATGTACCTTTTGTAATTTTTTTGTAAATATGTTCTAATTTTGAGAATAAGCTATCTAAGAATAACATTAAAGAAATCAAAAGTTGTATTATATTATATTCAATGAAAATTTACAATATAATGCACAGCCTGAGGCCCAAATTTAAGCATGAAGCTCTCTTGAGCAAAACCCAGTAGAAATAGTGAGAAAAATGAAGAACAAGGGAGGCAACGTGCAAAAATCAGTAAAGTAAAGCTTCCTTCCATTGTCAAAGAAGGAAAGGGCTCATTATCAGGTTCTTCTTTTTCTTCTTCTTAATTTTCATCTAATGGGTTGCAAAAAGGGGTTGAACAAACAATGCACATGGGCCACACATCACAAACCTAGGGTCTACTCACCATGACTCTACACCAAAAAGTTGAACTACTTCCTCTAGGTGAGTCTTAGAATGCACTCCATGCTATTCTTCTACAATAGAAAAGTGGCCGTTGGTTGAGAAGAGCAGTGATGTGTCTTAACATCCATAGTGCAAAAATTAGAGAGGAAGGGAAACCAAGGTACGTCTATTCCAAAGTCCATGTGCCTACAAAGATCCATGGTGTTCAAGATACCAACTAGCCACTTGCACTACATAACCAAGTCCTTCCATCAAAAAAGTGTCAAACATCTAATGACACAACTCAATTATCATGGGCTTGGACACATTCAGGTCTAGCAGCGAGGCCACAAAGTTGGAAAGCACATTGTAGTTTCTCTAGAGCTAGTTTTCATCATCAATGAAGTCCTTGCCAACTACCCACCTAAACGCAACCATGGCAAGGTAGTCACATTTCTTCACTAGTTGCTTAATTCAACCATTAGTGACCTCTCCCACAAAGTAGTATTGTGGCCTGTGTGGGAGGAGCCGAATGGGAGTGCCTAAGCCAATAGACATCCTGATAAGAAACAAATTATAGCAGAATGGGAATAAGTGGAGAGCTTTCTAAACTAAAGAGACAATATTTTTGAATGAATGTTGCAAAAGGTAGCATAGCTATATATAGAAAGGTGAGCTGGTGAACTCAACCGATGAAAGGTCTATTTTTATCCAGACAACAATGGGAAAATTTGAAGGAAAAATGGAGAAGGATAGATAAATTGTATGAAGAATCTAACATAATTCCTTGAGAAATAAATTTGGGCATTGGGAGTAAATGCTCTTGTATGTCATTTATTGACATGTGTCCTTTGCTATCATTAGTGCCAGCTAGCTCACTAATGAGAAAGACATGGATTAATGTGCTAAACTATGACAAATTAATGAATGTGTCTTTTCAAGATTACCTTGTATCACCTCAACAAGTTTCATATGGCAAAAAGCATGCTTTTCGATGTAATGAGTTTATTTGTTAAAATGGTGTTTGAGAGAATGTACTAATTCCATTCTCACAACATTCTCGGCATTCCCAAGGGATATAGATCTCGAATCCACATGTACCACCTTGGTGGCAGTATTTAATGGACCAGTAGTAATGGTGTACCCTTAACTGCATGTACAAGTAAGGGAATTAGTTGCACTCAAAAGTAGATTTCTCCAAAGGAGAAAAAGGAAAGTGGTCATTATTTCTCAAAGAGTTCTCTACATCTTTCTCATATAGACATGGCAAAAGCATCAACCTCTAGTAGCCAAGCCATAGTTTCAAACAAAAGGCCTAGTTATGTCTATGTTTTTGGGTGCAGCTCATTTTCCAATGCTCTAGCAGAAGAGCAGAAATTTGAGAATTGTAGGAAGGTCCAATCTGATAAAAACATCTAAAGAGAGGTGGTGCAAGACATCACTGACAATATTTTTGACCCTCAATTATCGGCTAACCCTAAAAACCTTAGGGAAGGTGCATTTCAGAGGATGTTGGAGCATGAACAATCAGAAGGTTTTGTGTTTCAGCTCTATAATAGTGGCCTACCATAGTTTATGCTTCCTACCATACATTTGTGCCCAAAGTTGGTTGACACATGTGCAAAAAAGTTTAAGAAAAATATAAAGGCCATTGAGGGTCGTGGGGTCAAAATTACCATTTCTGCCAAAACTATATGGGATATGTTGTGTATCCTTATGAGCTAGGGTGCCGATATTTTTTTATGAAGAGTGGATGGACGCCTTAGGGGAGGACATGTTCAGGAATTTTTTTTTTATGACGATGAGACAAAGGAAAGACCACAAAGAGGGCATATTTGTTGGCCTCTTTCATGCAAGAAATTCAAGGACACATAGTCTGTTTTCTAGATGTTGGCCGGGGTTTTCGGCCTCGATAATGATGAATAGGTCAATCCCTTTCAATTTGGGTTGGTTGTGGAACTCAAAAGGGAAGGAAGCCAAAGGTACTATGATTTTTCTAAAGTGATAGCTAGGAACATGAGGGAACAACTGAAGAATTATAGTACTGAGCCTAAATTTAGTTATTCTTTTGTGCTGGCTCATTTGCTTTTGCATTATATTTTTGAGTGGTTGGGGAGGAATGTAACAGTGTCTAGGCTAAATGAAAGGGGTTTCCTCCAACCAGTTTTTGTATGGACCCATTTTATTTCAAGGATATGGGATTATTATCAGTTTGCAAACAATTTTTTGAGGCCAGTGCTCCAAGATTTATTGCCTTGCCCCATTGGCCATTTCTCTTAGGAGGTTATAGAATGGATATAAGATCCGTTGACCCAACTAGATTATTTCCTGGGTGAGAACTTCACATTTATCAGATTTCATGGCTTTCTCGGGGAGTCTTTTTGACTCCCCAAATTTGTAATAGAAAAGTTCTTTGCATTGGAGGCATGCCACCAGGTAACCCTCATTAACATGATTTATGGTGCTAG
>VDFB02047230.1:620803788-620851108 GCA_007258455.2 Sequoia sempervirens
TATCATAGATGAGCATCAAGAGATCAATCCAGTAGAGGATGAGACATGTGCAAGTAAGAATGACTCATATGTTAACCCATATGAGGAGGAGGATGATACAAGAGATTTCTCTTGCATAACAGATTGTTACAGGGAAAGTAGTGCATATTATGAGGAATCTAGTGAGTATTTAGATTGTGAACCCGAGGATTTTGATTTGCAATCAGGGGTTTTTTCTACCTCTTATGAAGATCAGGGTGAAGAAGCGATGGGAAATGTTGATTTATTTGATAGTTAGCAGATAATACTTCCAACTACAGTTGAAAACTATGAAGATGCAGCTGATGAAGGAGAGGTTTGTACATTTGAAAATGGCTTTCAAAAATTTTCAAACCCATTGTACGATGAAGAGTTGAAAGAAGGTCAAGTGATATTTTGCGGAGGTATGCCCATGAATGAGTTTTAGATATTTTCAAATCCATTTTATGATAGAGAGGAGATGACCTCAGATAAACAAAGTAATTATGGCATAAATGACTACGCTGATAATGTTTCTGATTTCTCATTCTCTGATGATCTTGGACTTCTTTTTGATGATGACAAAAGTGAAGAATACAACTATAGTGATGAAAATGTGGAGACTTGTTCACTTAGTTGTGAACAAATTTCATATTTTTTAACTCTTGAATACCAGGGATGTGCACATGAAGGTGATTTTGAAGTTGTGCGTCCTACTTACATTTTTTTTGATAGTGAAAGATCTTTGTGTAAAGATTTTTATGACTCCCAATGCATTTCTTGGAATGATGGTGAAACCTTTGGTGTTGATCAAAAGTCTATGTCCATTCAGGATAAGGTATGTGATTTTGAAATTTCTAACTCATGTGAAGATGACATTTTTTTGCATACCAAGGATGATAGAGGTCCAAATTTGATTGCTTCATATATGCTTGATATTGAAGATATGGGTCATAATCTAGTGTTGTATCCAAATGGTAGTGTCAAAGAGGTACAAAAGGTTGTAGATTTGTTTGTTTCAGACAGCATTGATATAACATAATTTTTTGATTCTTGAGAGAAGTACTTTGATGGTGAATTTTCAATACAGCTAGGAGGGTGTTTTATAATACATAACAGTGAGAAAGATAATGAGGAATTTTGCATTGAATATATTTATGTTTTGTATGTTGAAAATAACAGGGGTCTATCCCATGATAATGAAGAATTTAATAAACAGGATGGTGTAGGGATTTTGGACCAAACTGAGCATGATGATTATCAAAAAACTTGCAATGATAGTGACAGGAAAGATTGCATGAGTATCTTCAAGAAGAATATGATGAACTCAAGACAAAACCAAGTATTTGACAGGGGAAAGTACAGTTTGAATTTTAGACCATAACAGCTCAGAACAGGTGAAGTTAAAACACAGAGGATTAAGGGTTGCCAGTGCATGGACAACTTTTGCTAATCCTCTTTAAAATTCTTTTCCATGCACAGTAGTTTAGGATTTTGTTCATCTCCATTTCGCATTCATTTCCATTTCCATCTTGCTCATATAAGTCATCATTTTGTGTCTGGTCTGCTCACCCAAAGATTTGGATCCTTGCAATGATCTTACTATCATTCATCCCCAGAAGGAGCCACTATTAGAATTTTAAAAATATGATGTTTTTACTTGTTGATTTTACTTGTAAAATTCCAGATTGGTCCTACCATGTGCATATTTCACCCATTTTTGCCCATATGGTCCCATTCTTTCCATCAATTCTTCAATATTTCACTTTACAATTATTATCGGTGTGAAAATATCAGGGTCTCCCCAATCCATTTTTCTAACAAACATCTATCTTGCCTATCAGCAAGATGTTTCTGATGTCATGGCGATTTGATTTTCACTTACAGGCACTGTTTAGTAGGATTTCTCCTCAGTCTCAGCGACAAAGGATGATACACATTTTGGCATGAGTAGCGGTGTCGATATGATGTCTTAGCAAACTCATTATGTCACACTAACTAGCACATGTGGAGATACATCAGCAAGAGTTAATACATCTGGGCGAGGTCCTGGTTTGTGGTGCAGGAGCACCCATAGGTTACCATAGTTTGTCTAGAAGGTCATGTTTTGGCAATTTTTTTAGGCCAACTTATCAACTATTCATGTTTATTTATGGTTGTGCCTTAGTGGAATTTTTGATTGGGTGTTGATCATCTAATGAAGGTCATGTTGACCATTGGATAGGCTTAACATTTTTGTGCAAGTGTGGTTTTGACCTTTTAGACCTTTTAGGAGTTTCTTTTCAAATTCTTGTAAATAAGCTCAATGGAGGCTACAAGCCGCTTAGGTGTGTCCAAAGGATAAGGTAAATATTTTAGAGACCCTATTTATGGGACTTCTCAACATTGGAGTGGGGTTGGAAGCATTTGTTATGTTTTGAAGTTTTGTGAATTCAAGAAAAGCAGTTGTGTTTGAGATGATTTTTTTGATTTTTTGCTTGAAGTGAAGTTTTGATGGATTGATCATGGCACTGTAATTTTTGTAGGGTGTGGTGTAGTTGTTATTCGAGCATTGTGTGACATTAGTTAGTTTCTTTATTCATTTTTAAGCATTATTTTTAAATAGTTTTGATTTCATACTATTGCTGGTCTTAACCAGGCAGTTTTGTGAGAATGGAGTGTTAGTTCACTTTCCCATTGTACAAATTGTACGACCCTTTGGGAACAATGAATAGAATCCATGGATGTAAATAAGGTAGGGTTTAGGGCCTTTGAAAACATAGGAGCTACTGTGGAAGTCTTGCCCTAGGCGAGCCAGGGAAGTGTCTGGCTAGGAAAGACCTTAGTGCAGAGCACTTGATTTGCAGGGGTTTCAATTTCCTAAAAAATTACCTTTTGGAGAAGGTAGATACAAGTCTTACCAAGACATGGTAAGGAGGAAGAAACACCAACTATCCATCTGGTGAGGGGAAGAAATAATAGTTTGCAAAGTAGTCAGGAAAGGGCTAAAAGGGCCTAGTTTTGCTCATTTTCAAGTTAGGGTTTTGTACGGACAATTGAGACCCAAGACCTCAAAAATCCTTGAGAGGTGGGCATATGAACAAGGAACCCCAAGGAAAGGTTGAGTGTTCTTTTAAAAACTTTGGAGAACTAGCCTGATTTCTCGAAGAAGGAGGCCTAATTGGGGCTCCTAGGGCTAGTAGCCTTCTAGGCCTAAATGAGGGTTTGGTGGAAGCAACTAGGACATGGAGTCAAGTGGACCCTCAAAAACCAAATTAGGATGGATTGAAGTCATTAGAAACACCTTCACACCCCTGCAAAGCTAAATTCAAGATTTTGGAGGATTGTAGCCTTTAGGGTGGGTTAAGGGCTAAGGTTAGAGTTTCAAGATTGCACCAAGTCTTGACTTGGTAGGAGGATCTAAGTTGATAGTTGGGTTTCCAAGGAGAAATTAGGGGATCCTAAGATGGAAGAGGTCCTATAGGTTTCAAGTGGTGAAGGGAAACACCCTAGAGGTCTTCCAAGCAAGACCCAAAGCATGAAATAGTGATTGTTTCATCCAACCTCCCTATTAGATTGGTATCAGAGCATCAAAAGATTTGGGATAGAATACCTAGGTTTGGTTTTAGGAAACACTATGGTTTTGTTAGATAGACTAAATGTTTTAAATGCAATACTTTGGGACATTCTGTCAAACAGTGCATAACCGATCTGCAATCAAAACAACAGAAAATTAAAAAGGTTTGGAAACCTAAGGCTATCAACAACTTTGAGAAAACTATGTTTGTTCAAACTACTTTTCATTCCAAGAAAAAGCACTTATGGGTCCTAGATAGTGGATGTTCTAACCATATGACTGGAAATAAGGACAAGTTTATAAAACTTCAAGATTATGTAGGTGGATATGTCAAGTTTGGTGATAATTCTCGTATTCAAATTAAAGGTAGAGGTTCACTTCTTCTGAATGAAGACACTCCTATCTATAATGTATACTATGTGGAAGGTATCAAGCACAATCTTCTAAGTTTTAGTCAAATCTATGATAGTGGTTATCATGTTCTTTTTAATTCGCAGGGATGTGAGATTAAAAACAAGCTAGGAAAGGCTATTGTAGCTGGAAGGAGGACAAAAGGAAATGTGTACAATCTTCTTGACATATCAAGCAATGAAAATAATCAAGGTATGTGTTGAATGAGACAAATTGAAGAATGTTGGTTATGGCATAAAAGATTAGGACACATAAACTTTGAAAATTTAGTTAGAATAAGTAAGAATTAGAATGTTAGAGGTTTACCAATACTTAACAAGCCAGAAAATTCTGTGTGCAAAGAATGTCTAAGTGGTAAACAAACTAAAATCAGCTTCAAAACAAAAGAATATTCTTCTTCAAAACCTTTACAACTTGTGTACACTGATTTATGTGGACCAACCAGAACAAGGTCTATTAATGGTGAAAGGTACTTTATGTTGTTTGTGGATGATTATACTAGAATCGTTTGGGTCACATTTCTTAAGTACAAATCAGAAGCATTTGAAAGGTTTAAAATCTTTTGTAAATTGGTTGAGAAGGAATCTAATTTGAAACTTAAATGTTTGCGATCTCACAAAGGAGGTGAGTTCACTTCTCAAGAGTTTATTGATTACTGTGAACAACACGACATTAAAAGATAGTATGCTGCAACAAAAACACCCCAACAAAACGGGGTAGTTGAATGTAAAAACAAAACTATAAAAGAAATGGTTAGAACAATGCTAGATGAAGCTAAGTTGCCTAATATGTACTGGAAAGAAGTTTTTTATACAACTGTATACATTTTGAATAGAGTGCAGATTAGAGTAAAATATAAACACACTCCTTATGAACTATGGTATGGAAAAACTGCTTCTGTCAAATACTTTAAATTTTTTGGAAGTAAGTGTTTTATCAAAAAGGATGATGATAACCTTGGGAGTTTTCAATCAAAGAGTGATGAGGGTATCTTTTTGGGATACTGAACTCACAACAAATCTTATAAATGCCTTAACAAAAGGCTTAATAAGATAGTTGAAGTTGTTAATGTAAAATTTGATGAGAGATCACATTTGTATGCTGAATCTTTGTAGGATAATGAGGAAGAAGAACTTGAACTAGAAATTATTTCAGAAGAAACTGAGTCAGCAAGCCCTAGAATTGAAACAACAAGTCCTAAAAAGGTTGCATCAAAAGCTCTAACTAAATATCACCCCAAAGATCAGATTATTGGGGATAAAAATGCAGGAGTTCAAACTACAAGAAAGGCTGCAGAATATGATGAAAAGGCACAAATAGCTTTCTATCTAGTTACTCAGTTTGAGCCTAAAATTTTTAATGAAGCTCTCACGGACTTATGTTGGCTTAATACTATGCAGGAAGAAATTGATCAAATTGAGAAAAATCAGACTTGGGAGTTAGTCCCAAGACCAGATGACAAGAATGTCATTGGAGGCAAATGGATATACAAAAACAAGCTTGATGAAAATGGTAATGTCATTCGCAACAAAGCAAGATTTGTCTATAAAGGCTATGCTCAACAAGAAGGTATTGATTTTGGTGAAACCTTTGCACCCATTGCTAGATTAGAATCTATCAGAATATTCTTGGCTTATTTTGTTTATAAAGACTTTACAGTTTATCAAATGGATGTCAAAACTGCTTTTTTAAATGGTTATTTAGATGAAGAGGTCTATGTTGAACAACCTAAAGGATTTATGTGCAAAGATAAGCCTGATCATGTTTACAAATTGAAAAAGGCCCTCTATGGCTTAAAACAAGCACCTAGAGCTTGGTACTCTAGGCTTGATAGTCATTTGCTTTCAAATGGTTTTGTTAGAGGAGGTGTAGATAGCAATCTTTATGTTCAAACTGAAGGTTTTGATATTCTGGTTGTTGAAATTTACATTGATGACACTATCTTTTGCTGCAACAATGTTACATTGAGTCAAAAATTCTCTCAACTAATGGAATCTGAATTTGAAATGTCATTATTAGGAGAATTAAATTTCTTCTTGGGTCTTCAAATCTCTCAATGTGAGAATGGAATATTTCTTTCTCAATCCAAATATGCTAGAGAGATGCTTAAGAAATTTTAGATGGATGAATGCCATCTAGTTAGCACTCCAATAGTTACTGGTTGCAAACTTACTAAGGTTGATGATTCTCCTGATACAAATCAAATGAAATATAGATCAATGATTAGAAGTCTCTTATATTTAACTGCCTCTAGACCTGACATTATGCAGGCAGTTTGCACTATTGCACGCTTTCAGGCATCACCTAAAGACTCTCATGTTGCTGCTGTTAAACGGATCTTTAGATACATTCAAGGAACTCTTGATTATGGTCTTTGGTATCCTAGGAGCAATGGTTTCTCTTTGATTGCTTATACTAATGCTGAATGGGCTGGTTGTTTGGATGATAGGAAAAGCACCAGTGGTGTTGCATTCTTTCTTGGTGATCGTTTAGTGGCATGGAACAACAAGAAACAAGTATATGTCTCTCTTTCTACTGCTGAAGCAGAATACATTGCTGCCACTTCATGCTGTACTCAAGTTTTGTGGATGAGTCATAATATTTTAGATATGGGTATTAATGTTTTTTAAACCTATTTCCATTCTTTGTGATAACACTAGTGTGATAAATATTTCAAAAAATCCTATTATGCACTCTCACATGAAACATATTGCTATTAAGTTTCATTTTCTTCGAGAAAAGGTTTTGGCTAATGAAGTCTGCTTACAGTTTGTTGGATCTCAAGATCCGGTATCCGATATTTTTACAAATCCCTTAGAAAAAGAGTTATTTGAAAGGCTGAGACTTTGATTGGGAGTTATCTCTCAATCATTACTTCACTGAATCTCCAAGATACTGCTTAGGGGGAGCATGTTATATGTTTTGATTCACTTACAACTCCCCTATAATTTTGGTTGCTGCACTACTACTCTTTTTTTTGCAACTGTTTCTCATGATATTTTGGTTGGCTTCTTAGTTGCATTTCATGGAAATGCACATTCTTCTCTTATATTCTGTCATTAAGGGAAAAAGTGGGAGAGTCATTTGTGTTTTTCCATCAAGGACAAAGGGGGAGTTTGTTGGATCTTAGTTGTGTTTATGGTTTGTCCTTGATGACAAAATCTCTGATCCTTATGATTTATAATGGCACTTCTTTGATGTCTCTTGGCTATTACAGAAATTTATTTTTTATGCTTTAATTTCATGATGATGATAATTTTGGTTCAAGTTATGAATGCTATCTCTTTGACTGACAGAGTTTGGAAGATGGTTTCTTTGTCAGGATGGTTCTTTTTGCATATCATAGGTATTGGTTGTTTCTCATTCGGGCTTACACATATCGGCATGAGTATGGCAGGGTCTCCCTGATCCACTTTGAAATGTCTAAGTTGCCTATTAGCAAGACATTTCAGATGTCATGGCGATTGAATTTATCTTAGAGGCTACTATCGGCAAGACTTCTCTTTTGTTTCAGTGACAAAATGTGGTCTCTATAGTGCATGTGAAAGTCTATGGGCAAGAGTCTAAGGCTTCAGTGAAAGGTCTTAATGAAAAGGATTCTCTCCCTAACTAGTGCTTATGGAGTTTCATCAGTAAGAGCTGAGCGGTTTTAGAATAGGTCTTGGCGAAGTGGTTTTTGTCTTACCAAACATCACATGGAGGAGTTTTCTTTAGCCAAACATAATGTATTCGGTATATTGTCTCTCCAAATATTTTAAGTCTCACCGATTATTGCATTGAATGTCTTATCAGCGTAAGGTTACTGCCTCGGTGAAATGTTATATCGAATGTGCAATGTCACATCGACCTTGGTGGATGGATACTTTTCAGTAAGAGCTTGTGGTATTCAAAGGGAGGTCTTAGCGACTCTGAGTGAATGAAGTTTTTTGGTATGACTCAAACTTTCTACGAAAGGTCTCACCGATATCATAATGTTATAGTGATGCACATCAAGAAAAAGGTTTCTGTCGATGTGAGATCTTTAATGTCTTGGCGATCTATTATGAGCTCGGGATGTTTTGGCAAAACAAGGGGCAATCTATATAGTGTCTCCCCGACTATGTATTGTCTTGGTGACTTGGAAATGATAAAGGCCTTTAGCATAGGTATTGAATTGTCATGGCGACAATGTGTATCGAATGCCTTTCAGTATGACAAAAGTTTTCTCCAAGAAGTCTCCCCGAAGGTTGTATGTTACATCGATAGTGAATGAAACTAAAGGGCATCTCGGTAAGAAGTTTCCTCATGTCTCAGTGAAAGAATAATATACTAAGGAAGTCCATCGATGTAGCATGTTGTATTCGATATGTCTTCTCTCTGAATCTGATGTCACAGTGAAAGCGAATTGAATGTTTGACAACATTAAAGTTGCCTTCGGCATAATGTGTCATCGATGGAAATAAAAAGGTTTAGGGAAAAATTTTTGAGCTTATTCTTTTAGCTGGGTATCAAACCCTAGCCTGGCCGCCATCATGAGTGTTTACATTTCTATTGTTGCTGACTATAACGATTCTTATAGAGGTATATGGAAGGTTTATTTGGTGCATTTCTGACCAGAAGCTCGACAGTGGATAATGGAGCCATGGGAGTTACAGATCTGTATGGTATCTTTATTTATGCATTTCATAATACGTATATTAATTTATTATCACCACTTTTCTTAACTGTTCTCTGCATCTCAGTCAATATGATGCCCTGATTGAGTATTGCCATTCATGCATTAGAGGTTATGATTTTCTATGGTGGATAGTTATGCTTTTTATGCAGAAAAATGAACTCATTCGTTATAGATTTGTTGAGAACGACTCTTAGTTGGGTTGGTTGTTCTGTCATTACTCGTGAAGACAGTTACCTATCTGGCATGTAAATCAAGATGTATATATAAAAGAAAAAAACTTAGTTTTTTGTTTGACTGTTGATGTAATTCTGAGATAATCATTCCTTGGTTGTATGAAAATATATGGATAAAACTCTGCAATAAAATATGTATAACAAGATGCAGAGATTGTGAGTTTCTTCTCTATGAGGTATTTTAGGGATTCAATTATTGAATCTTTAAGGTATTTTGTAGATGAGAAAACAAAGATATATGTGCTTAACTAAAAATAGAGAAACCCTCTGAATCATTATTATTGTTCAAAACATAATTTGAGGGATTGGTATTCCTTGAGATAGATATCTCTAAATGAGGGGTTGGTGCTCCTTGAGTGGGTGCTAAAAAATCAGCCTATAAGGCATTGTGATCAATTGATTTTAAGATTAAGCCAGGAAGGCATTTAGTGAGTGGTTTTTATACCCCATGAGGGTTTTCCACTCGACAAAATATTGTGCCTCTTTGTTCTTATGTGTTCTCTCTATTTTACTATGCTGTTGTTGTTTCAGTTCACTGAGAGTTATTATTTTTCTCAATTATGTTTATGAATGATTACATTCAACTCACGAATGCTTTAATCAGAGTGATACTGAGATCAAATATGAGCTGTGTGTTTGAATATTTGAAAAATTGGTCAAATAGTTAAGACTCTGATTCACCCCTCCTCTCAGTGTCATTTTAACTCCAACAAACTTGATGTTTAGCAGGTTTCTAATCAGACAACCAGTCAAAGAAGAGCCAAAGCAAAGGAGAGACTTATTCAGGGTAAGATGCAAAATAATTGGGAAAGTGTGCAAGGTTATAGTGGATTCAGGGTCTACTGATAACATTATCTTTAAGGAGGCAGTGAGGAAGTTAAAGTTGGAGAAGATACCCTACACTAATCCTTACAAGGTGACATGGTTGAATAAAGGGCAGAGTGTTCTTGTGAATGAGCAAACACTAGTGGAGTTCTCCATTGGAGGGTACAAGGACAAGTTGATTTGTGATGTGTTGCCCATGGATGCATGCCATATTCTATTGGGAAGACCATGGCAGTATGACAGAGGAGCCATCTATGATGGAAAGGAGAACAATATCTCATTCAAGAAGGATGGAAAGACATTCAAACTGCAGTCACTGTCAGATGAGGAAGAAGGATAGTCAAAGACCCCTAGTGTCTTGTTAAGTAATGGTAAGGATTTTATCAACACTCTACAACAAGGAGGGGATGTCTATGTGGTCATGGTGCAACCCAAGGAGGAAGATAAGACTAAGAAAATAGTCATACTAGGAGCAGTCCAGAAGTTGCTTGAGAAGTTCAAGGACATAGTCAGTGATGGAACACCAACAACCTTACCTCCAAAAAGAGCCATCAGTCATCAAATTGACTTCATACCAGGGGAATCATTGCCAAACAAAGTAGCTTACAAGCTTACACCAGATCAGAACCTAGAAGTAGCTAGACAAGTGTAGGAGTTGTTAGACCAAGGATTAATTAGGAAGAGCATCAGTCCATGTGCAATACTAGTGGTCTTAGCAACCAAGAAAGGTGGTAAGTGGAGGCTATGCAATGGTTCTAGGGCTATAAATAGAATTATAATCAGATATAGGTTCCCTATTCCTAGGATTGAGGATTTGATGGATTGTCTTGGAGGAGCTCAGTATTTTACCAAGTTGGATCTCAAGAGTGGATACCATCAGATCAGAATCAAAGATGGGGATGAATGGAAGACAACCTTTAAGACAACTGATGGGTTATATGAGTGGAGAGTTATGCCATTTGGCCTCTCAAATGCCGTAGCACATTCATGAGGCTCATGAATGAAGTGCTTAAGGACTTCATAGGGTTATTTGTGGTGGTATATCTAGATGATATACTCATCTTTAGCAAGATAGCAAAACAACATCTAAAGCATGTGGAGTTGGTTCTTAAAAGATTGCAGGAGGAGAGGTTAGCCATCAACCGAGAAAAATGTGAGTTCTTTAAATAAGAGCTTGTGTATTTGGGGTTTGTAGTATCCAAATGATCATTGAAGATGGACCCAAGCAAGGTGGAAGCTATCCCAAATTGGCCTACACCAACCAGTGGGACAGAGGTAAGGAGTTTTCATGGGTTAGCTCAATTTTATAGGAAGTTTATAAGGAACTTTAGTGGCATATGTGCACCAGTACTTGATACAATAAAAGGTGGCCTAAAAACTAAGTTCAAATGGACTCTTGAAGCTGAGAAGGGTTTCAAGAAATTGAAACAAGAAGTGGCAACTCAACCCATCCTTTTGTTACCTAGTTTTGATAAGTTATTCACTGTGGAATGTGATGCTAGTGGAATTTTAGTAGGAGGAGTACTAAGCCAAGAAGGCATGCCTATAGCTTTCTTTAGTGAAAATCTCGCTGATGGAACACAAAAGGGACCTTTTCGGCATAGGATTTGACTTGTCTCAGCGACACACAAGATGGTGGGTGACTTTCAGTATAACGAAGCATGATCTATGTGATGTCTCCCTGAGAGCGATAAGTTATAGTGACAAGTTTGATCATGTGGGCTCTCGGCAAAACAAAGTCTTGTCTACAGGAGGTCTTCCCGACATCACAGGGTCATGGTGAAAGCAAATAGGAACATAGGATGACCAGCGATATTATTTCCTTCGGAATACTTACAATGTGTCTCAGAGAATAATTCAAAGATGATTAATTGGGTCCAAGTGCAACTGTTGGCTGACATGTAAATGCCCGATTATGGCGTTTGGCTGACATGGGTTTTGGAATTTTGAAGCGTTGTGTCTGTTCGCATGCAAGTGTATAAATATTCATTCTCAATTGTGAATGAGGGGATAAGATCAGATCTTAGAATAGATACAGTAGATTAGAAATGGACACAATAGAGTAAAGTTCTCATTCCAGAGACTATGTTGCATGTTTTCAAATGGCAATTTCAATGAAATTCAGCTGGTGTGGTAGTTTATTTCTGGTGTCAATTGTCTATTGATTTTATTGAAAAGTATTGCTAAGTTGTCTCCAAGTTGATTCTTTCTGGTTGTTTAAATTGATATAACAAGCTTATTTTTCAATTTATCAGTGCACATTTGTTATATCTATGTGGTTAAATTAACTGGTTCTCTTAAGAAGGGATTAAATCCTTTTAGTTGATCATAGTAATCAGGGAGATTCATTTGGATTATTAAAGTAGAGCTTAGTAGTCATAATCCTACATGTTTATACAAGTTGTAAACAAAACATATGCCAACAATTTGATTTTCTACCAGAATAAGTTGTCCATGTCTATTTCATTTGTCTCCACATACCCAATAAGGCACTGGTCTGTACAATTTCATCGTTTGAATTCATTGAGTTTCTTTACATCTATTTTAAATTTGTTAATTGAGCACTTTACAATTTAGATCAGAAGATTGTTATTTCTATCAAGTTTGAATTTGTTTGTTCACTTCCATCTGCCATTGTGGACAAATTATTGCAAGAAGAATAATCATAAGTTAAGTCTGCTTCATTTAGATTGGTACACCCACCTAGTTTTAGCAGCACCTGAAGAGTAGAAGGTTGAATTCTTTCAACCTTTTCTGTTACCCTAAAATGTATCAAGAGATTGGCAGCCTCTTGAAGTATCTTTACCTGCGTTTTTGAGAGCTAACAAAGCCGGCTATGTAAAGAGGACCATCAAGTGCCTTTCTGATTATATCTTGTGATGAGAAATAAATGTCAAGAGGCATTTTAGCAGAGCCCTTATGAGGTTTAATCTCAATCAATCCAACCATACTATCAATAGGAATTTGTTCATTAGTATCCATGTTGTTAGATCATCCATTTCAAAATTCATCACATCATTCTTCTTAGTTTCACTAGCTTTGAACAATGAAATATTATGATTTGGCATGGGCTTGGTAAAGATTTCTAGGTATTGGTTGGGAGGGGAAATGGACATATTGCCTTGATCATTGACACCACCAATTTGAATATGATTAGAATCAATGAGGTCTTGCACAAGATGTTTAAGACACTTACAATGTTTCATATAATGTCCATTTTGATGGTAAAAATGACAAAATGAATTTGATCTAACGTTTAGAGGTAAAGGCTTGTTAGGATTGGGAGTCTTAATGGGAGGTAAGGAAGTCAAGTTAATTTCTAGAAGTTGTAACATGGTGTTATGGAGGGTATTAGGTAAGGGAGTGAATTGTCTTTTTGGATCCTCAAATGTAAAAGGATTTGTCTTCTTTAATTCAGCTACTCAAGTGTATCAACATGTTGGGTTGGTTGAGGGGGATTTAGTTGAAGAAATCCTTTATTCTATTTCCTAAAAGGTTGGTAATTGTTTTGCTTTAAGGATTTAGAATTTTCAAGATGGCTAGAGGTGGGTTTTGTTTCATGACTACTAACTTAGTTTTGGTAATTACGAAGGGCGGTACACAAGTGTATGAAGCAGGGGAATTTCATCATGCCAAGATTATCTTGTATCTTATTTTGTAAGTTCTCAATGAACATTCATTCAAGGCGAGGAATGGGAATCTTTACATCGATTTGGGAATAAAGCAATTGGTAGCATGAAATGAAGTCAGTAACCTTTTCATTATCCTTTTGCTTACATCTCATCAAATCAGGTAATGTCATCTTAGGAATCATGTGCACTTGGAAATGATTAAAAAATGCCTCAACAAGTTCATTGAATGAATGAATTGAGTTATTCAATAACAAGGAAAACTATTCTAAAGTGGCATCTTTCAAGGACCTAGGGAAAAGCTAAGCTAATAGCTTATCTTCAAAGATGAAATCACTACATAAGGTAGTGTAAGCAGAAACATGGTTAGAAGGGTCTCCTTTCCCTCCATATTTCTCAAACCTAGGAATCTCTAGACCATGTGGTATCAACATTCTTAATATCTTCAAGGATAAGGGATTTATTTTGACATAGTATTATGGTTGGCTATTTTGATTTTGGTTTATGGTAGAAATTTATCATTGAAGGGATGAAACATTTTGCAAGAGTTGGTTAAGGATGGCATCACTGGTTGTGTTTTGGGATGGAAGTGAATATGGTGGAGGTGCATATGTTTGAAATTTTTTCAGTACTCACTTGGTTTTGTAGGTTTTCCAATTCTTCATTTATTTGGATTATGTTTTCTTGAGGGACACTAGCAACCATTTTTTCAACACTTGTCATACTACTTGAAGGTAAAGAGTTATCAAGGGTATGGCCCATAACTAGTGAACTAGTGTCAACACTATGAGTGAAAGAGATAGATAACCCAAGATCCATGATGAGTGTGATATTGGGGGATGACATGAGTCTCGAACTACATATCACTATAGTATTAGCAATAGGACACCAATTTGTAAAGCTCATACAAAGGACAATCGATGAATGCAAGATAAATGCAATGAACACAAGATAAATGATAGACTTTAATTCCAATTCTTATGTTTACAAATGCACTTGAAATGAAACCAAATTAAGCTAGATCTAATGAAATCAATGAAACTAAATCTCATCAAACTAAAATAGGGATGTAATAGTAGCAAATAGAACAACAAAAATGATGTTTTAAATGTTGTAAAATAAAAATGCAAACCAAATAAAAGACTAAATCACCTAGATGGGTGAATGAGTCCTAATTAAGGTTTCTAGAAGGTTCAAATACTAAAAAATAGTCAACACAAAATTTCCAAAAATCTATAAAAGCAACCTATACAGGGACTAAATTTTGGGTTGATGTTAAGGTCTATATATTGTATGTTGACTTGACTACTTGAAATTTCAATTTTCCAATGAAATTGAATGATGCAAGATGCAAAAATGTAACCTATATGCACTTTTGACTAATGCAAGATTTTAGAAGCACTAAATGAAAATTAACTAATGGGTATGTGCAAGATTATCATGGAAAAAACATGCCCTTAAGTGGTAAAAAAATTAGAAAAATTAGAGTTAGGAAACTTGATGTAAAAATTTCAATAAGTTATCTATATTATTTCAAAAATATGTAAGAATAGAATCTATAGAAAATTGAACGTAGTTTCTAAACTACTAGGTTTTGTTTTAAAAAAGAAATCTATTTGGTGAAAATTTGAAATTTCAATAGTAGTACTTAAATTTTAGGGAAAAATAAGAAGTAGGTGTCTGTCTGACCACCCCAACCACAATAAAATGATAATATTTTTAAAAATATTTTAGATATAAGTAGAGGACTCATGTCTCGATGTGATGCATATTTTTTTGTAAATTTTTTCCAAGTAAATAATTAATTATGAGTTTTTTATTACAACTTTTAAAACATATTAAGAACTCATATGTCTGACCACCTTAACTTGGTCAAAACTTCATGAAACTCAATTTTTATATTTTTAATCCTATAGTATGTGAAGCATAGAATGTCACACATGTTTTGGATTCAAAAAATGTGATATGTTTGAAAACTATAGATGTTTTTCAATCAGTCTATCAATTATGACTTTAGTCATAATTTGAATAGAAAATGAATAATAATTACATATTAAATTCAAAGTAAAGCATAATTTATATTGGTGAAAAGCTCAGAATCTCATTTAAAAACCCTTTTCATTTCATCAATTTTGGGTGAAAAAAAATTGTCAACTACATACCCATCATATTACCACTTTTTGGCCCATCATGATCATGCACATACTCTAATGCAAGATCTAATGCAAGGTTAATGCAATATAGAAATAGAACTATAATTTTATCCAAATAATAAATTCAAGGGTCTAAAGGTCGGATTCACCAAAATGAATGAATGGAAACAGGGGTTCCACCTTTTAGGAGATGGAACCTAGGGTAGGGACCTATTTCACTCTCAATTCATTAGGAAACCCTAGAGATCCCTCAACCAAGTGACTCAATTGAGGGAAGGGATTTTGCAAATAGGTTTCTTTAGGTGTGGTTAAAAATGGGGTTCACCATTAAAATGGAGCTTCAAAGGAGAAATGCAAACCCTAATAATGCATTAAACCTTAGAAACTTAAAACATGAATTTAGATTATGAAATAGAGAGAAATAGAAAAGTACCTTGAGAATAGGGGATGTCCAAACAAGATCTAAAAACCCTAAATTTGTTTTTTTTTGAAGTGCACTAGGACTCTTACGCTAGGCTAGGTGATTTAGTTCTACTTGTAGAATCTGGGCAGAACTTGGAATCTTCTAGTAGAAAATTAGGATCTATAGAAAACTGATGAAAAGGGGATACTATGAGTCATACACCCAAGGAGGTGATTTAGTCCTAGTGGGTATGTGCAGGATCATGATGGGCCAAAAAGTGGCAATATGATGGCTATGTGGCTGATGCCTTTTTTTTAAACCAAAATTGATGAAACGAAAAAGGGTTTTTAAAGGATATTCTCAGCTTTCCACCAATATAAATTATGCTTTACTTTGAATTTCATAAGTAATTATTATTCATTTTCTATTTGAATTATGACTAAAGTCTTGATTGATAGGTTGATTGGAAAACATCTATAGATTTCAAATGGTATCACATTTTTTTAATCCAAAACATGTGTCACATTCTATGCTTTGCATACTATAGGATTAAAAAAAGAAAAATTGAATTTCATGAAGTTTTGACCAAGTAAAGATGGTCAGACATACGAGTTTTTTATATTTTTTAAAAGTTGTAATAAAAAACTCATAATTAATTATCTAGTTAAAAAAAAATTACAAAAAAATATGCATCACATTGGGACATGAGTCTTCTACTTATATCTAAAATATTATAAAAAAATATTATCATTTTATTGTGGTTAGAGTGGTTAGACAAACACCTACTTCTTATTTTTTCCTTGAAATTTAAGTACTACTGCATTGAAATTTCAAATTTCCACCAAATAGATTTTTCTTATTTTTAAACAAACCTAGTAGTTTAGAAACTACATTCAATTTGCTACAGATTCTTTTCTTACATATTTTTGAAATAGTATAGATAACTTATTCAAATTTTTACGTGAAGTTGCCTAACTCTGATTTTTCTGAGTTTTTTGCCACTTAAGGGCCTGTTTTTTCCATGATGATCCTGCACATACCCTAGTATTATGGTTTGACTGAAATTTATGTAGCCTCAAGATGTCTTGTGTAGCCTTAAGAGGTCTCATGTAGCTTTCATCTTATCTAATCTCCAAGTTCAAAAGTTTGAATTTTGGCTTGTAGGTGAGTTTCCGTAAAGATGACAACTTCTTGACAACTTTTTTGACTTTTTATTCAAAGTATCTTCAAGCTCCAATTCACCTAAATTTGTAATCATACATGAAGAGGGAAAAATGTTGTGAAATTAGGGAATGAGGGTTTTCCTTTGTCAAACCCCCTTTTGGTAATTAAAACTTGAAATGAAATGAAATAGCATGAAGAAATGATCAATGAACAAATGTAATGTTGCAACTCACCAAAACCTTGAAATAAAGACTACAATCTTGTGTGAAATGGCTTCAATGAATGTGGATCTTGAATCTTGATTGAATGCTTGAAAGTTGGTCTTGAACACTTGCTTTAATCATGAAAACCTACATCACAAATGTTAGCTAAAAAACACACATGATGCATGAACCATGAATTGATGTTTCAAATTCTTGATAATTAGCTCTTGAAGGCTCTTGAATTCTCTCTTGATCATAAGTTTTCTATAATTCTTAGATAATTTAAAGCGTAGATCTTGTTAGGAGAAAATATGTAAAATAACCTTGTATTTATACTTTTCTATGATAGATTTCCTGAAATTATGACACTACAAGTTGACACCATATCTAGGATAATAAAATATTTCCAAGAATTTGAATTAAAAATAGGTCTTGGTTAAAGTGGGACTCATATGCTACCTTGGGTGTATGAGTCCCAGTTTCTTAAACACAAGACACAAACTCCAACAAATGTTAAGTTCAATGTAATGTTCAAAGTTAGGTCCCAAAACTGAGGTAGGATCCATATGCCAAAGGTGGCATATGAGTCTCAGATCACTAGATCTAGAAGACAACCTCAAACATTGAATCATGATTTTTCATTTATTAAATTTTAGTATTATCCTAAAAAAATGCATATAATTAGGCTTTTGGATGCAAAATAGGACCAAATAAGGCATAAAGAAGCCTAATTTTAGTAGGAAGGGCCCAAACAAGTGTGAAAATGTAAAGGGATACATTTTCCTACACTACATCAACAGTAACTTCATTCCCTTTTAAACCATGCAATAAGGTAGGGATGGGGATGATTTTCACATTGTAGATTCAATTTTACTACTATTTCCTTAGATGCCATATTTTCACAACTGCTACTATTAACAATAACTTGACATACCTTTCCTATTGAGGTGCATCTAGTTTAAAAAATATTTGTATGAAGCCAAGATTCTTCATATCTTTGGGTCTTCATTTTTTCCTTCTTTGAAATCAACAGTTCTCTTCTCATCATGATATTCTCACCCACATTTGGTAAGACCTGGTTTCCTACTCTATCTTCTTCATCCTCATCTTGAACCAAGTTCACTCTTGGGTACTCTCCTTGTCTCTATTCTTGCATATAATCACCTAAGAATTTAAATTCCCTTTGGCCCTCTTCACCACACCTAAAAAAATGAATGGTCTTCATTGGTTTTCCCATCATCCACCTCATCTATAACCTATCCCCCTCTAAAACCTGCTTCCTCTTTGTTGGTTAGAAGTTTTTTATCATTTATTTTCTAATTTCTCCACTACCTGGGATGATTCTCCTCTATTATTTAGACAACCTCATAAAGGAGAAGATGTGCCCCTTCTTTCTCTTCTATTACTTTGAAAATACTCTCAATGAGTTTGACTCGAAACTACACGGTTGAATCCTGATAGCAATATCATAATTTGACATGCTGTGGAAAAATACCTCCTACTTATCAATACTCTCTATTTTCTCGTCAGCATTCAAGGCTAATTGATATTCTTCATCCATAATGTTAATTATATGGATGCTCAATTCATCTTGGATCGAGAACTTTGAAAAATTTACATGACTAGCAACTATCTTCTCATCAGTCCTTGGTGCTTTGCATGATTGGAAATTTTACAAAATTTATTTGTGTAATCTTCCACAATAGATATATTTTGCTTCAAATTTTGAAATCTACAAAAAAGAGTTTGGGCATAATCTAGAGGAAAAAATTTCTCCTTGAGCTTCTTCTCCACCTTGCTCCAAGTTTGAATTTTATCCTTTCCATTTTTCATCCTTTCCTTCTATAAATGATCGTACCAGATCATGAAATTTCCCTTTATCTTGGTACATGCAAATTTTACCTTCTTTTCCTCTATGATAGGTTTCCATTCAAATTATTTACTCACATCATTCAACCAATCTATCAACTCCTCTAGTTTACAACTACACACATACATAAAAACTTTTTATTTGAACGATCCCATCATTTTTTCTTCTAATACCCTAAACATTCTCTCTTCAAAATTCATGTGATCTAATGGTTCCTTCTCAACTTCTCTATATTGATCTGCACCCTATTAGTTTATACCTTCATCAAAACCATCTTTTATTTTCCTCATTCCTTTATTTTTCATGATGTTCACAAAATCTACTACTTTTCAATATATATTTTGCATATCTCTATGAATCTGGGAAAGACCTCTTCCTCTTCCTCACCTAACCACCTTCCTACTCTAATGCTAGATGATGTAACTAAACCAAACATAAACAATATTTATTTATTATTACTAAATACAATCTAGTAAACAAAGAATTGCTTCAAAACCACATTGTCTCCTTATTCCTCTTTGCTCTACAATGAAACAAGAAACCTACTTATGTAAAGGAAAAACAAAAAATCTAAAAAATCCAAAATATACCATTTTTGGTAGTTTTTGACAATTATCATAATTTGTCATTTTTAGTAATTTTGCATGCTTATCCCTTTGAGCTTAGATTTTCCAAAAAATATCCCTATAACTAAGGTTCCACTAATTGCCAACTTACAAGTCAAATTGGAAACATGAGTTCCAAATTATTAAAAAAAACAACTTTTTATAAAAATGAAAAAAAACGACTGAAAGCTTATTTTGAAGGCCTAGATGAAAGAATTTGTCCCCAAAAAAAGTGTCAAAATGGCCACCTACCGAGCTAAATAGACTTCAGCCAAAACAAACTTCTGAGTCAAAATTTATGACTCGCATAAGCCCTTGCATCATATTAGGTGTCAAATATGGACATACAAACCCAAAAATAACATATATTAAAGTTGAGGTGTAAATTCTCATGCCTTTTAGAAGTGTAGAACCTCCAAGAATAGCATTTAATTCCCACATTGGTAGGAATTTATTTTAAATTTTATCATAGATTCTAGTCATCATATCCAAATCAATATCCCCTATTTTCAACTCTTATTGTTTTCATAGAATTGGTCATAACATCCTTAAAAGCATATATTTCATAATATACTACTAAGTGGACATCATTTTATAGATAATAAATCATTTTTCAAGGCACTAACATGTGGCACAAATACCAACTCAAAATTTCATACCTCATTTTAGGGTAGCATAATTATTTACAATATACATTATAAACAGTGTAAAATAATTAGAAAATATATTAAGTTTAATAAATCAATAAATTTAAGAAACTTACAAGTATTAAACACCAAATTTCCTAATTGTAAGAGATACAAGATTAGCTTGTGCATTGAGAACCTCTAATTTTATAATTTCCTATTGTTATTGTAAGTGTAATACTTAATTATGTAGTCAACAAACTACACTAGTACAATTGTAAATTATATCTTGCACTCATGCACTTGCTTAATATATCAATTTGGTTACAATATTTACTATCTCCTCAACTACAATTCCCTACAACTGCAAAGAAAAATAAGAAAGGAAAATAGTTTTAGGTAATGATCTTAAATTTTAACATTACTTCCCAAGAGTTTCTATCATATGTTTAGAATTCAATTAAATCAATGCTTCAAATGAATTCTCTTATATTTATTAAATTTAGATAAGTAAAAGTATCAATGGTGGTGTATTAATTCACATCTTTGAAAATAATTTTATATATACCTTATGGATTCAGACTATGTTTTTTATCCCAAATTAATTGTGATGATTCTATGGTGGGAAATAGGCAGCAAGAATACATTTATCTCTACATTTTCTTCATTGAATCTTCCAAGAAACACAAATAAATAATTTGATACACCTCATATACTTTTTGTTTCATCTGAATTAAGCAGCAAAACAAAATTTTATTTAGGTTTCAATAATAAAGTTATCAAATCATAATTGTATATAATAAGTTACTATCTAAATTTGTACAATGAAAATTAGGTTTGTTATTTATTGTAGGAAAAATAAAGTAAACCCTATTGTTTATAAAATCTCACAATTTTATTTTAATAAATAATATTTCAATTCATATAAAATAAGTTTCGATAAATATATATAGTTTTGATTATATTGGAAAAATAGGTTTTGAAGGGACTTGAATCCCTTTACAACTTAAGGTACAAAATGCTGCTCCAAAGATACTAAACTAAGACATTAGGAGCAACCCAAAACTCAAAACGCCAAAAGTAACAAAATGTTGCTCAAAGGATATAACACTAAACTATTAGCAGCAACCAATATGAATAAAACAACAAAACAACAGGAAAGAAACTAAGACCCAATATTAGAAAAACAAACAAAAAATAGACAACATGACACTAATTCATAGTGCTTAAGGTGTTGGCAACCTCAAGTTGTTGGTTCCTATGTTGTGCAATCATGTCCAACAATTTTTTTTTCTCAGCCTCAAACGATTTCTTCCAGTTAGCCAATTCTCTAATAGCAGGGCCTTTATCATCATCATTAGCTCCTTTTTTCTTTCCCTTTACCTTTTTCCAACTGATCCTTCTCCATTAACCTAGAAAAATACAACTGGTCCTCTCTAAGCTCACTAATCTTGTAAAACAAGACCTTCAAATAATCTGTGCTATTCTTTACTAAAATGTGATAGGCTTGGAGAAGTTTCTTTATATCCACATTGGTATCCAATACCTTGGATTATAAACCAGCCAAGTACTACTTAAAAAGGGACTTGAAATTAGTGAATGAACCCTCAAGATCAACAATTTTGCCAATCTGAATATTTGAGGCTGACTCTTTCAAAATTATCTACAAATTCTCCTTTAATCCCCTTATTTTGATGTTGACCCTGTAAAATTCTTGGAGAGTCCATTTTTCTAGTTTGAAAGTGTCAATAGCCCCCGCCTTCACCATGTCAATAAGCTAAAAAATAGATGTTGAATCATCATTAAGATAGGAAAATTTATTTGATAGGGGATTAACTTTTAGAGGCTCTAACTTTGCATGCTTCTTCTCAACATCCTCCTCCTCCCAAACCATTTTCTCACCCTCAAGATCCACATTAGGAGAGTTTTGAACTGGGGAATCATCAATTTGCACTGACTTCTCTTCCAGAGCCTTCTCCTTGTAGAGTTTTGTGGTATTCTTACCCATATCTTTCGAGGCCTAATTCTTCATCTTGGAAATGCACTTAAAAACCCTTCTAGGCTCATCTTTGGCCAATTTTGAAAGCATCATCCATGGGAGTGGAATCCCTAAAGGCCACCTCTATATCCTCACCATCAAATTAGGATTGACTCATGCAAAATAAGATGCTTAGCTGCCCATTTTCCTTTGGGGTTACCCTTCTTCCTCTTTTTCAAGGGGGTAGCCATAGGGGATGGGGTCCCATCCTCACCATCTTCATTCCACTCCTCACCCTCATCTACACTGGTATCTGATCTAGAAGAGCCAAAAACCTCACTAGGAATCTTCTCCTTGCCCTTAATTGAAGAGGCATGGATAAAGGATTTTACATGCTCCATAATTAACAAAAAAAGGCTCTCATGTAGGACCAGTGCCCTCTTATTTTCTAAGTGTTCATATATAGAGACCTCCATGGAAGAAAAGAGAAATACAAAAAAGGAAATAAATAACCCATGCCTAAAATAGTTTAAAAGAGTAAAATGATGGCCAAGGATTGCAATAAACTTACCTTCGAGAGTCACATACTACATTATTGCTTTTGCAATATTCACCCATATCTTCTTGAGAGACTTCCACTCATAGCCCCAAGCCTCCATCTTGATTAGTTTTTTCTATTTGTCATCTTTAAAAAAATGAGCCATTGCCTCCTCATTACTCTTCTTGTGTTTGAAGAATTTATGACCAACCATAGGCAACCTAGTCACTGTAGCAATCATCTCCTCATTGATATCAAAAACCAAGACCCTCATCTAAATTGTGTGGTTGCTCCAACAAGAAAAAAGCTCCATTGAAGCATTCAAGTCATGACCATGTAATCTTTCTAAGAATGGTGTAAAATTCCCATGTTGGAGAATCCTCCAAATTTTCTTCTTCTTTCTTAGGCTCGCATAAGAATGATGCTTATTTTTTCTTATGCCACCTCCCATATTCACAACAACCAAAAACAAAAGCCCCTATCAATTCAAATTCATCTAATATTGAACAAGTTGAATGATACCCACAAAGCATGTGAGTCAAGAGTTGGTACTAATGGTTAAATAACACCACCTCAAAAAGTCAACCAAAACCATAATTTCTCATTAAGATCCTTGTTGCTTCAAGAAGGAGAGAGCCTTCCTCCCATGCTCAATGCTCATTAATCCTGACAACTTTATTGGAAAAAAAAATTCCCAATGAATTATCTTCTTGAAATATGTGAGAAACATGGGTTTCTTCACAAGATCTCAACATAATTACAACATCCTTTATTAATTGATCAACATTCCAACTAGGCTTATGTGTGTCCTGTAGGTAATTGGTGATGTTTAAAGAGTCACCTTCTACATATAGTTTAGAGTAACCGTTGTCCACAACATACTTAATACTTATAAATGTAGCCTGCACCCCAACATAGTGATTTGTTCGATTTCCCAATGGGAGTGCCACTGTGCCTAAGAGTCTTCCTTCCTCATTCCTCAACAACCCCCCACAACCTGTAGGACTAGGGTTACCCTTGGCTGCCCCATTAAAATTAAATTTAACCTACTTAGAAGGTGGTGTCCACTTAGTACTCAATCTAGCATTTAGGCTAGACTTAGACACTTCATAAGGTACAAATCTTCTAGTTAGAAATCACCAACAAGTCATACCTAGCCAAGCAAGCTGATGGGGAACACCATGGTGACTCAAACCCAATAAGAGAAAATTTCTCCAAGATTTCCCAATGTATCTTGATGAAAATACTACTAATCTTGAGTTTATAATTTCAAAAAATTCTATTGCTATGTTCTTTCCAGATAACCCAAGCAATATGCAGGGCCATAAGATCCCAAATCTTCCAAAGAGTGGAAGAAGTGGAAGGACACTTCCATTGTTCAACAAAATTACAAAGAGAATTTGGGAAGACCCATTCCAGATTCCAGAGGCCAAGAAACTTACTCCAAAGAAGGGAGGAAAAATTACACCCAAGGAATATATGGAAGATGCTCTTAGCATCCGCTTCATAGAGGACACACCTATTTGACATTACAAATCCCCTTTTACAGAGATTATCTTGCATTAAAAATTTACCCTGCATGAGCAGCCAAAAGAAAACATTCACCTTACAGATTAGCATCTCTTGTTCCATAACTTCCCCTAGAAAGGAAGAGAATTAGGTTTTTCCAATGAATTCATAGAGGCAGACACCACCAAAAATTTACCATTCGCAACGGGGGCCCAAACTACCTTATATGGTCTAGGATAGATAGGTAAAAAACATTGCATAGGAAGAACTTTAAAACCTTCAATGACGGGTCCCAATCCTAGAAATTCTTCCTCTCCATTCTCAAAATAGTCAACCACCCTAATCCGAAAGAGTTGCTTGCATAAAGGAGCAATGGGGCACTGATACATTTTGAACCATTTTTCGATGATAGCTCGTTGGAATTTTGACGACTGTTTGTCGCTATTTTTGCATCAGAATCTTGACAACATTTGAAATGTCAAAATTCCAGCCTGGCATCTAATGGTTCAAAATGTATCAGTGGGGGGAACCCAAGGACAATTTATTAGGGGTTCAAAATCACACCTATCATCCGGTCCCAAAATAGAATTTTGTTACCATCACCCAACAACCACCTAACACCATTGGTAATCAGGCAAGTCAACATATTTGAGGTTCTCCCAAAGTCATACAGATGTAGTGTAGAAAGTTATGCAGTCTTGAAGAAAGAGGCAATTTCACACTTAATTTGGACATATTTTGGAACCCTTGCATTAATTCCCCTTTAAAATCAGCATTTATATGCCCCTAGGATCCATTATTTTGGGTCTCGAGGCTCATTTCACTCAAAATTCATATAAAATCACATAAAGTCACTTAGATCCCTGAAATTCATGAAAAAATACCTCAAAAATCTAAGGTGCGACTCATTCACCACCTTGGGTGAATGAGTCCCCTTAGGTCGGACCCATTCACCAAGTGTGGTGAATGAGTCCCATTTAGTTTCTTTTTCAAATTTGAGTCATAATTCATCAATCTAATTCATATTTTTGGTAAATGTCAGCCTTTGAGATCTAAATAATAGCCAATTAGGTGATAATTCCTATAAAAGAAAGCTTCTAAGTCATTTTTCATAATAATCTAAGGATAATTCAAAAACTTCGAGCAAGCATCAAGAATAGAGAGTCTTCAAGCAATGTTTCATAAGAACATTCTAATTCAAAAAACAAGAAAAATTGAAGCATTAAAGCAACATTAGAGTATTTTGTAGGTCTTTAAGCTCGATTTCTATCAAGGTCTAGCATTGTCAAGGGTTGATCATGGATGCCTATGTTGAATCATGATGGATTGTAGGTTGGGGAGATGCAACTAGCCATCAAAGCCAATCCTAAAGACTTATTTCCTAAGTGATTCCTTCTTCCATTGTCACTCTACATTTAGCCTAAGGAAGGTACAAGCATCATTATAGTTCACTTGGGATGATTGGAGATCATCACAAGTGAGTTATTCATCTTTGAATATCCATTGTTGCATCATATTCTTGCACATTATAATAGGATTGAATCATGTATTAGATTTCCTAGTCTTTAACACACTTAAGGCTAGGGTTTTTATGCACATTCCATTATTTATACCAAAGTTTAATTACCAAAGTAGGGGTTTGACTGAGGAAAACCCCCCATTAGCAAATCCATTTTAATTTTTTTGCAGGTGTTTTTCAAAAATTTAGACACTGAACTCATATTGGAAGGAAAGAGCAGGTGTTAGAGTGTAGATTAGAACCTTCAATTTTCAAAAAAGTGAAATGGGAGTTATTTTCAAAGAGTTGAAAATGAGTCCCATTGCAACTATCTATCAGATCTATTTGTACATTTTGATACCCTTTTTCCTTAAATGAACTCCCATGCAGAAACCAGGATCTGGAACTGATTCACCCAGGTTGGTGAATGAGTCCCAATAGCATAAAAAGTCCAGATTTCCAAAATTTTAGAGATATTTCTAGTTTCTTCAAGGTTTCTAGGTGCACGCCATTTGCATTCTTATTTTTTTATTATGTTTTATTTACAATTTTAGTGCATTTTTTAGGTCGTTTAGTATTTGTTTGCATATCACACTATGTTTTCAAAAAAAATCTTTTCCAAGTTTACACTTGGTGGTGAACCCCTCATTTGCATTGAAATCTCAAGGGTTTATTCTTGAGTGAAGTAGTTGAAATATTGGTCTCTCCTTTTAGTTCCAAAATCCTAGAAGTGAAAGAAAGCATATGACATTTTTCACCATTTCGGTTTGGAAAACCTACATATAGAGCATCATATTTATGATTTGGAATGCATTTACATCTTATATTTAGCTTGCATTAACATTGCATTAGGTTTTTCATTATTTAATTTACATTCTAGTGTTTCAAAATTTGCATTAGTGAAAAGTTCATTTAGCTTACATTTTTGCACTTAATTTCATTGGAAATCATTGAAAAAATACATTTACATCCTAGATCTAGGCCATAAAATAGAGAAAACATAAAAATCAACCAAAATTTTTTGAAAATTCTGAAAAAAAAATCCCTATCGGGACTCATTTGCCACCTTGGGTGAATCACTCCCAGTGCAAAATTTACACTATTGTTTAGAAAATTACATTTCTAGCTTTTAAGCTTTTGTTTGCCTCTAATACTTTTATGTTTTAGTTTAATTACCTTTAATTATGTTAAATTCATTAGAAATAGCATTATTTACATTCATGGCAATTATGGATAGCATTATATTTTTTCAATTTTCATTTTCAGCATTAGTTCCTAGTTCACATAGATCAGATTCATTAAAAAATGAAAACAAAAAACTAAAAAAATCAAAAGAAAAAATTCAAAAGATGCTTAAATATAGAAAAATAATATCATCCAAGCCCTTTAGTAGTGATGAATTAGACATGTTAGATGAAGCCCTTGAGGACTTCCTCTCACTAAGATCATTCACTAAGGCTTTTCATGGAAAACCCAAACCAAGTGATGTTAACTTAACCCTCAAGCCTTTTTATAGTGATGACATTGGTATGTTAGATGAATCCCTTGAGGAATTAATTTCACAAAGCCCATCCACTAAGGATTTTTATGAGAAACCAAAAACACAAGAAGTTAACATGATTCAACCTCAACTCATCCTTTACCCACCTTCACATAAACCACAACCTAAAAACAAGCCTGAGTTCACCCTTTATCCACCTAAGGCTAATGTATTGCAGCAACCGAGTCATAATACCATTCCTCATACATACAACACTAGAAAAAACCCACAACCACAATAACCAACCCCAACACCTTTAACTTTACCTAATCCCATTTTTCCTAGTGCCCCTCATTTAACTTCGCATAGTAGAAAGGAGTATAATCTCATTGAACAACTTAAGAATACCCCTGGAAAGATATCCCTATGGGACTTAATTTAGTATTCACCAAACTATCACAAAATGCTTCAAACAACCTTGCAACAAATAGTGGTGCATCCTGGCATAAATGCAAATTATGTGGCAACTCTCATACAAGAAATGAATACAGTTATTGTATACATAAAATGTCACCAATATGAGCTGCCCCCTTTTGTATTGCGACAGAAAAATGAGGCCTTTATGATAATTGCTCAATTTAATTGAATAGGAATAAAAATGACCATGGTTGATAATGGCTTAGCCCTTAATGTGTGCAATGTGAAGCTCTTAGATAAGTTACGAGTAGACAAATCAATGATGCAACCTAACTCTTCATCAATCTGAGGATTCGACAACATAGGAAGGCAATAGCTAGGCATGATTACTTTACCTATTACTATCAGAAAGGTCACCTTAAAAACTCCTATTTATGTCATGACTCATGATCTTACATATAATCTTCTTTTGGGAAGACAACGTGGATTCACGAGATGCATTTGGTGCCTTCAACTCTTCATCATATTATGAAGTATGTCTATGACAATAAGGTATACCAAGTTGAAATGGACCTTGAGCCTGAAAGTTGCTTACAAGTTGAAAAAGGAACAACTAGTCCTTTGAGCACATTAATCCTAACATCCAACATAGAACCTTTACAAGAAGACAAGAAAGAAATAAAAACAGTGTCAAAATTGTTAGACGATGACTGGGGTTCTTTAGAGTTTACACCCTTATTTATGGGAGAATGCATAATCACAAGAAAAGAAGATGAAAAACAAAAAAAACCAATGGTCATGTCAACTAAAAACCTAGAAAAACACTCACAAACATCTAACTGAGCTAATCATGAAGAGGATACAAGTTATATAACAAACTTTGATGAGATAGACTACCAACAGCCACCAAACCTGAAAGAAATTGGAAAAACTTTATGGGGGAGGTTATGAACTTGTGAAACAATTGGGTTATAGTGGTAAAGGATGTGGAAAGAAATAAAAGGGCATTTGGATTCCTATAGAGCCTAACACACAAGAGACAAAGACTAGATTGGGATATTGTCCTAAAATTACGCAAGAAAAGAAGAAATCATCATTAAACATCAATACTATCATGTGCAAGCCAACAATCAACCTCACTATGAAGCATCCTAAATTACTTAACATGGATCTACCAACATCATGGGAGTGATTTGAAGATGATGAAGCCTTGAAACAAATGCTAAGAATGCATGATATACCATCTACTCCTCACAAGACAAAGGTTACATGTGCTATGATCAATACCAAGAAAAAAGATGCAAAAGGTGAAAGTAATGAGAATAACATAAATGAAAAACAATACAATCCTGAATTTACAAGGTCAAATGCACTTTGCTTAGGGGATACAATTGATATACCAATGGATATAATCGATAAAGAGAAAGTTATTAAGATAGGGAAGTGCCTTGATAGTGAAGAACAAGAGGATATTGCAACCTTTCTCCATGAATTTTCCAAACTCTTTTCTTGGAAATATTCAAACATGCAAGGAATCGATCCGAAGATAGTGACACACAACATTGTCCTTGTTGAAAATGCCAAGCTTGTTTCACAAAAGATGCAAAAAATGAATCCTAAAACAACTTTGCTTGTTAAAGGTGAACTTGAAAAAATCCTTCACACTGGTTTCATAAGACTTATAGATTATTCTCCATGGATCTCAAACATTGTTGTAGTTGTAAAACCTAACAATCGTATTAGGATGTGTACAAATTTTCATGATTTGAATAAAGCATCTATAAAAGATGACTTTCCCATTCCTAACATAGATATGATAGTAGATTTGACTACTGTACATGCTTTGTTGTCATTCATGGATGGATTTTCTGAATATAATCAAATTTTCATCAACCCTCAAGATTAGTACAAAACAAAATTCACAAACGTTTGGGGAACATTTTGTTGGGTTATGATGCCTTTTGGAAAAAGAATGCGAGTGCAACATATCAATGAGCTATGATTATGATATTTCATGATTACATACATTAAATTTTGGAAGATTACATTGATGACATCCTAGCCAAATCGTTAACAAGACAAGACAATGGGTATGTGCAGGATCATCATGAAAAAAAGGCCCTTAAGTGGCAAGAAATTAAGAAAAATCAGAGTTTGGAAACTTAACATAATTTTTTTAATAAGTTATCTATATTATTTAAAAATTATGTAAGAATATAATCTATAGCAAATTGAATGTAGTTTCTAAACTACTAGGTTTTTTTTTTTTTAAATCTATTTGGTGAAAATTTGAAATTTCAATGCAATACTACTTAAATTTCAAGGAAAAAATAAGTATGTGTCTGTCTAACCACCCTAAGCATAATAAAATGATAATATTTTTTTATAATATTTTAGACATAAGTAGAGGACTCATGTCTGGATTTGATGCATATTTTTCTATAATTTGTTTCTAAGTAAATAATTAATTATGATTTTTTAATTACAACTTTTAAGAAATATAAAAACTTGTATGTATGGCCACCTTAACTTGGTCAAAACTTCACGAAATTCAATTTTTCTTTTTCTAATCCTTTATTATGTGAAGCATAGAATATTATGCATGTTTTGGATTCAAAAAATGTGATACCATTTGAAAGTTATAGATGTTTTTCAATCAGCCTATCAATCAGAACTTTAGTCGTAATTCAAATAGAAAATGAATAATAATAATTTATTAAATTCAAAGTAAATCATAATTTATATTGGTGGAAAGCTGAGAATATCCTTTAAAAACCCTTTTCATTTCATCAATTTTGGGTAAAAAAAAAGTCGTCAGCCACATACCCTACAAATACCCATCATATCGCCACTTTTTGGCCCATCATGATCCTGCACTACCCCAAGATGAATGTTCTTTTGAAAATATTTCAACATATGAAAAAATACAACATGAGATTGAATTAAAAAAAATGTTTCTTTGGTGTAGATAGTAAAAAAAAATTACGGTTTTTCATATCTCACAAAGGCATTGAGGTGGATACAAAGAAGATTGATGCTATTGTAAACATTCCACCTCCTAAAAACATTTCTCAGTTACGCACATTACAAGGAATAATTCAAGTCATTTTTCATTTCATCACATCTTTAGCCATTCAAATGTTACCATTTACAAATATCCTTAAGAAGGATGTCCACTTCGATTGGAATTGTGAACAAAGATTTTGGCGCCTGAATGGCTTTCTAGCACTTCTAGGGTTTTCCACCTAAAAGGAGAAAGATGGGCCAAAATTTAATGTACACACTCAAAATTAATGCAAGGATGCAATATTCCTAAATATGATGTCTAAATGCAATAAATTGATAAAGAAAGGTGATCATTAATACAAAATGTAAGATATGCAAGTTGTTTGAAAACATAGTGATGTATGCAAAAACACCTAAGAATGCATGTAAACAATGAAAAAATAAGCAAGAGTAGAGAGATGCACCTAGAATCTAAAGCTTGATGTAGAGAGGCTTTGGAATCCTATAGAGTTGATTGGAAATGTTGACTCAAAAACTTACGCCAAGTTGGGTAACTTAGTCTAGTTTCAGAGAAATTATGTCCAAATAAGAATCTGCCAAATGGGTACTCACAAATGTAAACATCACTTTTCAAGCTTGGCAATGTGACTAATTCACCATAGATGGAAAATTAGTCTACCTGGAAATATTGGGAATTTTGGGATAGGAAATTCCATAAATTTTGGTTTGCACTTCCCTTCTTGATAGGTGTTTGGTTCAGAAATTGTCAAAAACAGGCTAAAAGAGGTCTCCAAGCTTCAATTAGGGCTTTGTTGAATTTGACGACTTTGATGGATTGTTGACCACTTTTCAACAGCTAAATATTTGAAAAATATGCATACAAGACCTACAAACACACATGCAAAGAGGGGGAAAAGGGTTAAGGGTTAGAGTATAGGGGTTTGCCTTGGTCAAATCCCACTTTGGTAAACAAACCCTATGAAATGAAATGGAATAAGAAGAGAATGATGAATAAACAACATGCAATGTCACAAACTCACCAAAACTTGATGTAGAACTCTAAAGATGTGCAATGAAGTGCTCCAATGGATGATTTGATGATGCTTAGAGTGCTTGAATGCTTGATAATTACTTGAATAATGAAATGGAAATTATAAGATTGTAGGAGATGAAAAATGAGGGGAAAAACATTTATTTATACTTTATTTTCTAATATTTCCTAAAAATAACACATCATAGGCTGACCTTAGGGTCAACAGAATAAAATCTCGCCAGAAAATTGAAATTATTTTTATTTTTGTGCCCAGTGGGACTAAATCACCCCAAGTGGTAACTTGGTCCCACCAGGGTAATTTCACTAGGTGTCAGGGATTGAAGTGTATTTAATGATACATTTTAAGGGGAATATTCTCAAAAATACACTTAAGTACAAAAAGTGTATTAAGGGGTCATTTAGACATAAGAAAGGGTCAATTTAGTGATGACAAGCCTAGAAAAGCATGAGAGTTTGTTACAACTCTTTACAACACTTTAAAATAAGACTTGGTAAGTAATTTAAAAAGGGTCTATTTAGGTAAATTATAATGAAAGGGTCCTAGAAAAGTGTGAAAGTGGGTTACAACACTTCATAACACTTTTACAAGACATCCTAGAGTTCTTAATGATTCATAAGGGTCCAAGAACTAATGTGAATGTGTTGGCCACATTACAACATTAAATCTAGGAAAAATCAAGCCAGATTCCACTAGGAGGGCCCAAACATGAGAAAAAGTAGAAGGGTTACTTTTTCTATGTCCATAGTTACCCCCACTTTAGTGAGAGGATGAACTTGCTTCAAACTCACACTAAAGTAGTTGATCATGCAATCAAGAGGGATCCAAATGAATTGATCCTGGTAAGATGAGATATCAACAATTAAGAGGAATTATCAAGCTCCAAGGATGAAGATCACATGGAAAACCAAACATAAATACAAAGGAACACACATGAAAAATAATGAAAGAGGGAAGTTGAAAGGAAATAAAGTTGTATCAAGCTTTGATCATTTGTCCAACCCGTTGTGGATTAGATCTAGGTTGTTTGTCTGGAAAAGAAATGCATACTCACTCTAGGGCAATGAAACTCATGGTTGTCTACCGGGTGAGAAAGCCCAAAATGTGAGAAACATACACTCATGGCTGGTATGCACTCACACACATAGAGGTGGCTATGGGGAAAATTCATGCCTCAGAATGGGATTTCCACTCAACCATAATAAAGTTATACCTCCTGATAGCTTTAATAAGGCACCACAAAAGAAAATAACATTTCAAGCTTCATGAGACAAGCACAACTTCGTATGCTTAGAGCTCATGAACAAACATGATGGTATTATAGGCATGCAAGATGTGCTATGCAAGGTGGCCATATAGTAAATGCAAAATGCAACATGAAAAAGATGTTCAAAGGGGTCTTGCTTAGTTCGTGCAAGGTCTTTAACTTAGGGAACATTGTGTCTAATGTCTCCAAGAGAGGACCGATCCAAGAATATAAAATTCACAACTTAGGGGATGTAGTGTATCACATCAGGCCACTAAGATAAATGTAATATGCTAAGATAGATCACGCTCATGAAGGACATCGCACCTAGTGTCATCCACAAAGCAACAAAACGCATCATACGAAGTAGCAAGGCTGAACTAAGAACCAAGAAAAAGGAAAAATGTAAATGAATAATGCCAATGTAAGACCCCAATTTAAAGAAATCGCTACACACATTAATGTGAGCAATTTCTTTAAATTAGCAAATGAAAATGCAAAAAGGAAGAAGAATACATGAGAGCCAACTTGGAAAACCTCTATGCCAAGTCATATGTTTCTAAGTAAGGCTACATCATGTGAGAGAAAGGAAAAAGAAAAAGGAAGGAGCTTCCCCCAAAATAAAAACACCAAACACATAAGGGATCTATGGATTTTGGGTCAATATGTCTATTGCTACAATGTTTTGTAAAGAGCTCGAAACTGTCATCGTTCCCCAAATACATAGAACTAGAAGAATGACACGTAGAGAGCGAAAGCAAAGAAAAAGAAAGATCTATTTGGGTCAACATGGAAGAGACATGGGGTGTCTTGATGCTTTGCATCATCTCCAAAAGGAAACACAAGCAAAACGAAAAAGAAAGGGAAAAAGAAAAATATTTTCAGTCAACATGAAGGAGACATTCCGGTCTCAATGCCTTGTGTCATCCCTAAATAGAAAATGCAATCCAAAGAAAAAATAAAATAAAATAAAAGAGGTCTTTTGGGTCAACATGAAAGATACATTGCGGTCTCAATGCCTTGCGTCATCCCCAAAAGGAAAACACAAAACAAAAGCGAAAAATAAAATAGAAAGACCTTTTGGGTCAACATGAAAGAGACATTGTGGTCTCAATGCTTTGTATCATCGCCAAAAGGAAAACACAAAACAAAATCAAAAAAGAAAATAGAAAGACCTTTTGGGTCAACATGAAAGAGAAATTGTGGTCTCAATGCCTTGCATCATCCACAAAAGGAAAAGGAAAGCCAAATACAAAAGAAAAGAAAAGAAAAAGGGGTATTTTGGGTCAACATGAAAGAGACATTGCGGTGTCAATGCCTTGCATCATCCCCAAAAGGAAAAGGCAAGAAAAAAGCGAAAATAAAAGAAATGTACAACATGTAGAAGAATGAACGTACAAATAGAAGAATATCACAAAGATAGAACATCAAACAACACATTATGGGGGAACATGTTACGCACATGCAAAAAGAGAGAAAAAAACAAAGAAAATGAAAAAGACTAGTAAGAAAAATGAAATTCAATTGATGAGCAAGTCATCTGCCTCCTAATTTCAATCAGTATAAGTGGAAGGTGAATAACGCAGCTAAGGGAAAATGACAAATGCATTACTAGGACAAGGCTAGTAACTTCTTGCCCCCACTGAGTGCAAGACAAGAAGGAGCTAAGATAGGCAATGGGAGATGTCATGTAATAGTGAGAATGGAATGTTCTACAACTATTACATGATAAGGTGTGTAATGGTGGTTTATGGAACTATTGGATAACAATTATTTCCATCAATATGATACTTTCTCAGTATTTCTTTCAATTGGTGACACTCATCACTTCTATGTCCAAGAAAATGATGATATGCACAATGTGGAATGTTAGCATCTTTAAGATATATCACCAACCTATTCATAGGTGGTAATAGTATGATTCCTCTGTTTAAAAGGATTTGCAATTTCCTTTCACATTTAGGTGGTGGATGGAGAGGAAACTTGAGTTTTTGCAACTTGTAAGGCCGCTTGCATTTTCTAGATTCACCCTTTTCTCGAATAGGAGGAGGAGGAGGATGACCCAAAGTGATCCTATCATCTGTGTCATAGTTATCTTGTACTTGGTTTTTTCACATGGAAGGAGGACATTTAGATTAGGAGGGGAATTGAAGATCATTGTGCCATCATCACAAAGTCTCCAATATTCTAAAGGAAGCTTACTGTCATGTGAGGAGGATCTTGATATCCTAACCTTGTTGTTCTTTCATCTTTTGGAGTTTTCTCTAAAAGTTGATGAATGCCATGTTTAGTTGTTGTGTCACATCCTTGTTTGCTTAAGACAGTAAAACAATTTCCATAGGTTTCTTCAAGGTTGATTGGGTTACTGGTGACTTTGTTATCATAGTATGGTTGAAGGGTTTCTTGTATAGAAGAAATAGGTCCACCTAATGGAGGGAACTTAGGTCCTTCACTTGTTTCAAGATGTAAGTAACCAAACATATCAGGAGGTGACACTGTAGGAAGGTCTTGTTGTTTCATGGATGGATAAAAGGATGCATTAGCTTCAAGGTTGTCAAGGAATTCATTTAGGAACTTATTCATGCTATCATCATCTTCTCCAATGATGTCAAAATCATGAGGAGGACATTCATGAGGAGTTGAAGGAGCATGAGGAAGCTTAAGTTCATTAGGATCAGTTCTAAAGGCACAGTTTGACATGTCAAATAAAGATTTTAATGACATCCAAAACTTATTAAAATGGAAAGCCATGATGTAAATGTATGAAAGAAAACTAAATGGAATAATACAACAAATCTCGAAAATGAGACAAAATGCAATACCAGAAAACAAAGAGGCAAAAAATGTGTATAAAATGACAAAAATTACAGTGCAAAATGTGTAGGAGGACTAAGTCACCTAGAGTGGCGAATTAGTCCCAGTGATGATTTTTTTAGGATTTTTAAGAAATTTAAAATGCAATTTTATGTTTTTTAGATACACAGATGCAACTATAGTGTGAAAATGCAAAATTTTGTTGTTTTCCAATGAAATATGATGCAAAAATGCAAGTTTTATGAGATTTTCATTAATGCAATTTTTAAAACCCTAGGATTCCAATTAAACAATGCAAAACCTAATGCAAGGTAAGCTTAGGATGCAATTGAAATTAAAAAAAAATGTTCAAAATTCGGGTTCACCAAAATGTGAACAAAGATTTTGGCGCCTGAATGGCTTTCTAGCAGTTCTAGGGGTTTTCACCTAAAAGGAGAAAGATGGGACAAAATTCAACGTACACACTCAAAATTAATGCAAGGATGGCTGCAATGTGCTTAAATATGATGTCTAAATGCAATAAAATAATAAATAAATGTGATTATTAATACAAAACCAAAGATATGCAAGATGTTTAAAAACACAGTGATGTATGCAAAAACGCATAAGAATGCAAGTAAACAATGGAAAAATTAAACAAGAGTAGAGAGGTGCACCTGGAATCTAAATTTTGATACAGAGAGGCTCTGGAATCCTATAGAGTTGACTAGAAATGTTGACTGGGACACTTACGCCAAGCTGGGCAACTTAGTCCAGTTTTAGAGAAATTCTGCTAGAATAGGAATCTGCCAAATGGGTACTTAGAAATGTAAAATTCACTTTCGAGGCCTAGTAGTGGGACTAATTCACCATAGATGGTGACTTAGTCCACTTGAGAATCTTAGGAATTTCAAGATAGGGTTATCTAGCTTTCAGTTCTTTCTTCTCTTCTTGATAGGTGTCTAGTTCAGAAAGTGTCGAAAATAGGATGAAAGAGGTCTCCAAGCTTCAATTAAGGATTTGTTGACTTTGAACAGTTTGATGGATTGTTGACCACTTTTTAACACCAAACTCTTTGAAAAATATGCATACAAGACCTACAAACACACATGAAAAGAAGGGAAAAAGGGTTAAGGGTTAGAGTATAGGGGTTTTCCTTAGTCAGACCCTACTTTGCTAATCAAACCCTATGAAATTTGAAGATATGTAATGAAGTGCTCCAATGGGTGATTTGATGATTCTTAGAGTGCTTGAATGCTTGAAAATTGTTTAAATAATGAAATGGAAACTAGAAGATAATATGAGATGAAAAATGAGGGGAAAACCCTTTATTTATACTTGATTTTCTAATATTTCTTGAAAATAAGACATCACGGGCCGACCTTAAGGTCAAGAGAATAAAATCCTGCCAGAAAAGTGAAATTATTTTGATTTTTGTGCCCAGTGGGACTAAGTCACCCCATGTGCAAACTTGGTCCCACTAGGGAAATTTTATTGGGTGTTAGGGATTGAAGTGTATTTAATGATGTTTAACAAGAATATTCTAAAAAATACACTTGAGTATGGTCGTAAAGTGTATTAAGGGGTCATTTAGACATAAGAAAAGGTCAATTTAGTGATGAAAATCCTAGAAAAGCATCAGAGTTTGTTACAACACTTTGAAATAAGAATTGGTAAGTAATAAAGGGTTTATTTAGGTAAATTATAATGAACGGGTCCTAGAAAAGTGTGAAAGTGGGTTACAACACTGCAAAACACTTTTACAAGACATCCTAGAACTTTTAATGATTCACAACCTAGGTCCAAGACCTAATGTGAATGTGTTGGCCACATTACAACATTAAATATAGGAAAAATCAAGCCAAAGTCCACTAGGAGGGCCAAAACATGAGAAAAAGTAGAAGGGTTACTTTTTCCGTGTTGACAAGAATGACGATTGTAAATAGGCTTTAGAGATTTTGGAGGAATACCTTGCAAATCCACTTGTTTTATAACCTCCTATGCAAAATAAACTATCCATACTTTATATAGCTGCATCTTCCCATGCTCTCATAGAATTGTTGGCTCAACAAGATGAAAATGGTAAAAAGTATCTAGTCTTTTACTAAAATGGTGAAAAATGGGGAATGGTGCTTTCTTTCTCTTCTAGGGTTTTGGACCTAAAAGGAGAAAGACCAAAAACCAATTTTCAACACTTCACTCAAGAACAAACCCTTGAGATATCAATGCAAAGAACATATAAATCTATCAAAGGGAAGGTTCTAGGGATTGAATAATGTATAATGAGGGGTTCACCACCAATTATAAAATTAGAAAATAAAATGTTTGAAAACATAGTGCAATATACAAAAAAATACTAAATGACCTTAAGAATGCTCTAAAAATGCAAACAAAACAAAACAGGAAAGCATGAATGCAGATTGTATGCACCTAGAAACCCTGAAGAAATTGGAAATAGCTCTAAAATTCTAGAAATTTGGACATTTTATGCTACTAGGACTCATTTGCTAACCTAGGCAACTTAGTCCCAAATCTTGGTTTGTGCACAAGATTCTGCTTCAGGTAAAAGGGTACCAGAATATGCAAACAGATCTAATAGACAGCTATATAGTGGGGCTCATTAACCACTCTTGGCCAATCAGTCTCCTTTTTAGGGTATGTGCAGGATCATGATGGGCCAAAAAGTGGCAATATGATGGGTATGTCTAGGGTATGTGGCTGATGACTTTTTTTAACCCAAAATTGATTAAACAAAAAGGGTTTTTAAAGGACATTCCCAACTTTCAACCAATATAAATTATGCTTTACTTTGAATTTAATAAATAATTATTATTCATTTTCTATTTGAATTATGACTAAAGTCCTCATTTATACACTAATTGAAAAACATCTATATCTTTCAAATAGTATCACACTTTTTGAATCTCAAATATGCATCATATTCTATGTTTCACATATTATAAGATTAAGAAAATAAATGAATTTCATGAAGTTTTGACCAAGTTAATGTGGTTAGACATAGGATTTTTTATATTTTTTAAAAGTTGTAATAAAAAATTCATAATTAATTATCTACTTGGAAAAAAATTACAAAAAATTATGCATCACATCAAGACATGACCCTCTACTTATATCTAAAATATTAGAAAAATATATTATCATTTTATTGTGGTTAGGGTAGTCAGATAGACACCTACTTAGTTTTTCCCTGAAATTTAAGTGGTACTGCACTAAAATTTCAAATTTTCACCAAATATATATACTTTTTTAAATAAACCTAGTAGTTTAGAAACTACATTCAATTTGCTATAGATTTTATTCTTACATATTTTTGAAATATATAGATAACTTATTTTAAATTTTTACGTCAAGTTTCCTAACTTTGTTTTTTCTATATTTTTTGCCACTTAAGGGCCTATCTTTTCCATTATGATCCTGCGCATATCCTTCACTTATCTAAAAACTAAAGATTCTGATATGCTCTCTAACACCTGTTCTTTCCTTTCAATTTGAGTTTTAGGTTTGAATTTGTAAAAAAATACCTACAAAACATAATTCAAATTGATTTTCTAATGGGGGGTTTTCCTCGGTCAAACCCCTAGTTTGGTAATTAAACCCTAGTAGAAATGATAAAATTTGCATAAAAACCCTAGCCTTAAATGTGTTAAAGACTAGGAGATCTAAGACATGGTGTAATCCTATTCTAATGTGCAAGAATATGATGCAACAATGGAAATGCAAAAAGGAACAACTCACTTGTGATGATCTCCAATCACCCCAAGTGAACTCTAATGATGGTTCTACCTTCCTTAGGTTGAATGTAGAGTGACAATGGAAGATGGAATAACTTAGGAAATAAGTCTTTTGGATTGGCTTGATGGCTAGTTGCATCTCCTTAACCTAGAATCCATCATGATTCACCATAGGAATCGATGATCAAACCCTTGAAAATGCTAGATCTTGATAGAAAGTGAGCTTGAAGACCCGAAAAATACTCTAATGCTACTCCAATTCTTCAACTTTGCTTGCTTTTGGAATTATAATGCTCTTGTGAAAGATCGCTTGAAGACTCGTAATGCTTGGTGCTTGCTCAAAGTACTTAGAGATATTGCTTGGCTGTAAAAATGACTTAGAAGCTTGCTTTTATAGGAATTTTCACCTAATTGACCATTATTTAGACCTCAAAGGCTGAAATTCACCAAAAATATGAATTAAATTAATGAATTCCCACTCAAATTTGAAAAAGACCCCAAATGGGACTCATTCACCACCCTGGGTGAATGGGTCCCACCAAAGGGGACTCATTCGTCAAAGGTGGTGAATGAGTCCCACCTAAGGTTTTTGAGGTTGGTTTTGAGGATTTGAATGTTTTAAATGCTTTTTGTCAAGATTTAAGTGATTTTATATGAGTTTTGAGTGGAATGAGCCTTGAGATCCAAAATAATGGGTCCTAGGGGCCTGTAAATGATGATTTTAAAGGGGAATTACTACAAGGGTGCCAAAATAGGTCCAAATTAAGTGTGAAATTGCCTCTTTCATCAAAAGTGTATAGTTTTCTACACTACAATTACATTAGTTGAACAATGATAGATTATGAAAAATGATATACAACAATTGAAGAACAATGTCTGGCCCTTGTATTCACTACCAGTAAGTTGTGACGTTATTTATTGAATGCTGAAATACAAGTGATGAAAAATTTCAACCCTCATAAACATCTTTTCAATAAAATAGATTTATTAGGACGTCTAGCTAAGTGGGTGATGTTTTTGACTGAGTTTGACCTGAAGTTTGTTTCACAAAAAGCAATTAAGGGTCAAGCCTTGACCGACCAATTGGTTGACGCTCCTTCACCTCTAGCATTACCTAGAAATGACTCTTTCCTAGATGATAATGTGTTGACAATTGAAACAAATACATGTGAGTTCTACTTTGATGGATCTAAGTGCAAAACAAACTTCGATAGTGGTTTTATACTCTCCCACCTATAGGAAAGCCTATTCCCTTGTCATGCCAATTAAACTTCCTAAGTATAAACAACACCACTGAGTATGAAGCTTTGATCGCTGGGCTATGTGCTGCTTTAATCTTGGGTGCAAAAGATATTAAGATCTTTGGTGATTCGCAATTAGTAATTAAACAAATAAATGGTACATATCAAGAAAAGTATGACAAGTTATCAAAATATAAGAATCTTAGGATGAACTTGTTAGAAAGTTTTGAATCATTCACCACTTGACAATATCCCACAAAAAGATAATCGACATGTAGATGCAATGCCAAGTGAAACTTCTCTTATATCACCTCAAGATCCTTCGAAAGATTTCAAATTTACTATTCACCCAATCATGAAACCGTCCATCGATGACAAACTTGAAGAAGTATTCGAAACAACCAAGCAAGACTTGCATGAATGGTATGATACAATATTCAACTATTTGAAAGATGGTACTATTCCTGAGCCCATAACAAAGAACACCTAACATGGCTTATGAAAATTAGCAACCAAGTACATCATCCTTGTTAATGTATTATATAGAATATCCTTTAATGCAACATTTCTTAGATGTCTTAAAGAATCCAAAATCCCCATAGCTCTTGAGGAGGCACATGCAGGTTCTTGTGGAGGTCATTTTGGAGGGAGATCCTTAGCACAAAAACTCATTTGTATGGGATATTAGCGGAGACATATGGAAAAATATTGTTGTGCATATGTTAAGAGATTTCACAAATGTTAGGAACATAGAAATTTGATTCATGCTCCTGCTTCTGAGCTCCATGTCCAAATTCTTATTTAGTTGTTCAAAGTTTGGGCATTAGATCTAATTGGAAAAATCTCACCACCTTTATCCACTCGACATATGTTTATAATCACAACAATGGATTGTTTTAATAAATGGGTACAAGCTATTCCTCTTCAATGCACAACTGCTGATGTAATATGTCATTTCATATTGGAACAAATTATTGCTCACTATGGACTTCCTTACGCAATAATTTTGGATAACAAAACACCATTCAAGAACAACAATGTGAAGAAATTCCTTTATACACTTAATATTTTTCCACAGAACAAAGGACCCTTTGCTTGACATGGGAATAATTCATGATAAATTTACTTAATGAAGCCTTGATTCAAGTGTTGAGAGAGTTTTATGCATCCACAAGTTAAGCCTTGGACCCTTCTACACTGAATAAAATGTGTTTATCAATGTCTTGTGAAGGTGTTGTAGAGTCTTGTAAAGGACTTTCACACTTTTCTAGACCTAATGAACCTATTTCTTCTTAATTCAACATTATAAAACATGTTTCATTACATCATCACATTAATTTAGAAGGATTGTAAAGTAAATTTAACTTTAACTGAGTGTTGTAATGTGTTTTACATGTTCACATTGGTTCTTGTGCCTTCCTAGGCTATGCAAACCTCATTTTAGTGTTGTAAAGTGTATTTAATCACACTTTCACTTTGAATTTTTTATCCTTTTCCCTATTTGACATTCACATCATCAATAATAGACCTCTATTAACCCATATTATGCATCTTGAGGCTTAAATTTATCAAACACTTGGCAAAGTTGCAATTTAAACCTTATTTCCTTATTCCTTGGCCTCTTAGCTATTGAAATGGCTCATATGGGACCCATTCACCATGCATAGAAAATCAGTCCCATCTAGGTGTGACCCATTCACCATGCATAGTGAATCAGTCCCAACCAGGTGGGACCCATTCGCCATGTGTGGTGAATGAGTCCTATCTGGCCCCCATTTTGACCTTTGAGTGGGAAAAAGTGAAATTTAAAGTTTATTTTCACTACATGTCAGCCTGTGATGAGGTATCATTGGGTACTAAGGCACAATTTTCTATAAATAATTATTTTTATCCTCATTTTACATCCATTATTTCATTCACACATCTCTTATCATCTATCTTCTCATCCAAGTCAAGCAAGCTAGGGTTTCTTCATTATAAGTCATCAAGCTATCTTTTTGAAGTATTCAAGGGTTGAATATTCATGTATTGATGTATAATTTCAAGAAAATTCATCATGGAAAGGTAATATATTCCATTATTGCATGTTTCATTCTAGTATTTCATCATTTTAGTTTAATTACCTAAACGAGGTTTGACCATGGCAAACCCCCATGCCCTAACAATCAACAATTTCTCTTTCTTGTCTTGTTTGTATGTAGACATAGGACTCTTGGAGGCTTAAGAATCATTGAAGATTATATTTCAAAGTCATTCAAGTCAAAATATCAACAAAAAGTCACTTTCAGGCCCGAATATGACATGTTCAGAAGCGAGCAACTGTATGAAGCCAAAGTACAAACCAAAAGCTCCAAAATCGACCTTTGAATATTCAGAAATTCAAAAGTGGACTAATTCACCATGGGTGGTTAATGAGTCCCACTCCAAGGTCATTTTTTGGTTTTCTGCATTTCTAGATACCCTTTTGTTTGAAATGGGCTTTAGTTCAGTTTTATAGAACTGTGACTGATTCACCCAGAATGGTGAATGAGTCCCTCTAGGCTTGAAAATCAACATCAACAATATTTCAAAATAAATTTTGAGTCTCCTTCAAATTTACAAGTGCACACTTTAAGTTTCATTCATTTATGTTTAGCTTTGCATTTGTTTCTAGTTCATTGTTGCATTACACAATGTGTTTTCAAACAACACTTGTTTCTTAGGTTTTGCATTCATATTCAATAAATTTCATAGCTTAGATACACTTATCTCATACACCATCATACACATCTTAATTTGAGTGAGCCACCTATAATTTTGAGTGGGGTTTATCTCTCTTCTTTTAGGTGAAACTTTCCTAAGAGTGTAAGAGTAGCCTATAAGCCCTACCCAAAAATATATGGTTCATTTTGGTGAACCCAACTTTTTGAACATCTTATTTTCTAATTTGGAGTCCATTTTCATCTTAATCCTAGCTTTCATTTGAAGTTTCATTAGAGTTGCATTGGTTAATTTGCATCTTCGTTTCAAATTTTGCATTAGCAAAAAGTGCATTTTGTTTGTAGTTTTGCATACAATTTCCTTAAAAATATCTAAAATTGTGTATCTCCATCTTAGGTCCGCACCTTACAACCTCACACACATCACAAACCATTCATAATTTCTATTTTTTTTGCAAAAAAACCCTACTAGGACTCATTCACCATCTCTGGCGAATCAATCCCTATACAGATTTTTCACTGACTGAAACAAAATATGAAATCTCATTTTTATGCTTCCTAAGGCTCTTGGTATCATATAGTATAAGTCTGGAAGGTTTTTGGAGAATTTCTTTTATGCATTTATGTCAAAAACATCAATTTAAGATAGTCATTTTCCAATCACTTCAATTCCAAGCATCATTAGATTTGAAAATGTTTACATTTCTGCAATTTTGCATAACATTGATAAAAGTACTTTTCACTTTTGCATATATAATGTTTATATTCCTAAAACTTTTCATAGGTTTTTTAAAATTGATTTTCATTCTTGCATGAACATTGTTTGCATTCTTCGAATCTTGCATATATTGGATAAGAATATTTTGTACCTTTGCATATACATTGTCCCTATTGGGGAAACATTGCATGAAATGGTTACATGTGCTTTTCATTCTTATTCAAACAATGCTTGTACCTTGCATATGTAAACATTCTAAGAAACACTTCCTATCCCCTCCCTATGAGAATGTTTTAGTGAAATAGAATACAACTTTGGCCATTCCTCACGATCATATTTGTTCTTCTCCTAATATCTCTCATATTAGCAAAGAAGGTATTTTGGTGATAGAAGAACCAACCAATGAGAGTGTTGAAAATCTAAGTTGTTTCTCTCCTTTTATCTCTCTTAGTGGACAAGACATTGATCAACAAGACAACTTAAACATAAATAATCATGATAATAACATTTTCCCTTCTCCTAGTGTCTCTCATAGTTATGAAGTAGATGCTTTGTTTGAGGAAGGTTATGGATATTTCAGTTGTCCCCCTTCTCCTCAAGAAACCCTTATGGAGCACAATCATTCACCCATTCATCATTCCCCTACTATCAATGAAGTTCTTTTAGAAGAACCAAACATTGAATGTCAACAAAATTTGGCTTGTAGTTCTTCCAACAACTCTTCTCCTAGGGAGACTATCATAATGAAAAGCAATATGACCATGGGCACACATCCTTCAACCACTAACCTTTCCTTAGGAGATAATAATCATGTGGCATTAGAATCCCCTTCACTAACATATCATGCCAATCATAACAAAAATTTTGAGGTTATGATAACACAAGTGGGATCTCCTTTAATTAGTGAGATTCCTAAGTCACCTTCAATTAGTGAAAAACACAAAACAATTAGAGATGTATTGAAATCCATGATGCAATCTACTAATAACAATGTTTTTCAGCCACTAAGTTAAACTTAGTGACTCAAATATCTAGAGGACCACACAACACTCCTACACCATTACCTTTTCCTCAAAAAGTGCCTAGTGTTCAATATCTTAAAAAGACTCCTGCTAACATATCTATATGGGAGCTCATTCAACTTTCACCAACATTCAAACTTATTTTTCACAAAATATTGGAAATACAGAAGGAAGAGATACAATCTTACAAGAAATAAAATCATGTAACATCCTCCCCTCATCCATTGCAAGCCACCCAGTCAAAAATCACATTCCCTAAACATGAATTACCCTCACTTGCAATTCAAAGAAAAAACAATCCCTTATTGATAAAGGTGATCATTAATGAAACTCTAGTTAGGACCACTCTTGAGCAATGACAATGAATGAGAAATTAATTTTTTTAGCATGGACCCCCTCCATAAACTTGGCATGGAAAAAAATCTCATTCAACTTAATGATGTTCATATTTGTGGCTTTGAAAATGTTGATAGGAAACCACTTGGGATGATCACATTACCTATTGAGGTTGGACCTATTATGTTTCCTACCTCTATCCATATCATGCAAGAACCCCTTCCATACAATGTTATCCTAGGTAGACCATGGATTCATGCTATGAAAGGAGTCCCATCTACCCTTCACCCTATCATGAAGTTTGAATAAAAAAAAGATATACACGGTTAATGCAGATGAGCGAAGCTATGTGTCAACTGATCAGAACATTTCCAACTCCCCTAACCCTTCCATTCCTAGATCAGAACTTGACCCTATACAAGTCAATGCTAATTCTTCACACAAAACAAAACTCTTTCTTAATAATGGCGGGTCATTAGAATTTACACCTCCTTTCCATAACATTTCCAAAATATCACCCTCGTGGTCCAAAGAGTCATATACAAACAATTCATTTTTTGACACAAGTTCTAGTAGTGATTGGAGTTTGACACCTCCCTTTAAGTGAGGGTGTGCAATATCCCAATCTTAGCCGAAACAACCTTTTGTTCCTTTTTATCAAATTAGTTCTACCAAATCACCTCATGGTGGTGATGGGAGCAATATAACTCCCATCCCTCATGCAAAAATGACACATAATGATAAGAAGGATTTGTGTTCTTGTACAACAACCAATCCTTCTCAAAAACACACAACCCCTTCATCTCACTTGGAAGATTTTTATGGTATAAGTCACAACCTTCCTCCTACACATGGATGCAATACACACATGAACAAATCTGACATATCACACTTATCTCCACTTTCATCAAAGACTTCACACAACAATAGTATTGAACCTATCAAGGAGTGTGGTGCTCTTCCTTGTGTGGAAGCACCTAATTCTTCTACCTAATACTTCCTTTCATCCATTCTAGGCTCACCTTTGTCCTGCACTAAGTGGGGGCAAGGGGTCTAATAGCCTTGTCCTCGTATTTCACTTGTCACTATCTCTTTTGACCTAGTCATTAACCTTTCATGAACGTATAAGAGCAAGCATGGGATGTGGATGACATGTCTTAAGATTGACTTGCATGTCACATACTACCCTTTCTTCATGACGTGGCTTATTAGAAACATATGACTTGGCATAGGGATTTCCAAGTAAGCTCTCATGCCTTCTTCTCTCTTCTTCTACTTTATTAAAGTAATTTCTCACAATATGGGTGCTCGTAACTACTTTAAAGTGGGCGGCATACAATACCATAATTCATTTGCATTCTTTGTTCCTTCTATAGCCTTGTCATTTATATGACATGTTTATTACTTTTTGGATGAAATTGGGTGTAATGTCCTTTATAAGTATGATCTTTCTTAGCATATTACATTCCTCTTTATGGTTTGATGTGACACATTGCATCCTCTAAGTTGTGAATATACTATCCTTTGATTAGTCCTCTCTTGGAGACATTAGACACAATGTTCCCTAAGTGATTGACCTTACATAAATTAAACAAGACTCCTTTGAACATCTTTCACATTACATTTTTACACAGTACATTTTACATTGTTGCATTTTGTATGGCCACCTTGCATAACACAAATTGCATGCCTATGGTGCCATC